>CM075958.1:6323265-6716543 GCA_038048745.1 Coluber constrictor foxii | reverse complement strand
TCTGAGGGGAAGCTCAGAGAACAAACCACTGCCAAAACTCCCCCCCCCCCCAAAAAACCCACATTTATGCAAAGTCCAATAAAATTGTCCACTATAGTGTGACCTAGCAAATGTTTTCTTAGTATGAGCCAAACCAAGCAATCCTTCATAACTGGGTGAACAAACCCATCTCTCAACCATGAATTCAGGCTGGGTGCCTCTCAACTATAGGTTTTTTCCCAATAACTACCAATTTTCTGTCTCCACTCTTCCACCCCTCTTGCCTCTCTCCTCTCTGTTGCTCACATGTGGTGCTGAGATTCTGCACAGTTCAATTTTGTTCTGTTTAACAAATTTAACCTATTGGAGGAGTGACAGAACCTGGGCATGGAGTCAAAAGAGGAATCTATGTAGCCACAAATGAACTAAACCCAATCCCTCATTGTCAGAATATGAACATTCCTAAACTGGAATAGGTCAGCCAATAACTAAGCATAGC
The DNA here is from genome assembly GCA_038048745.1 of Coluber constrictor foxii. Classification (NCBI taxonomy): domain Eukaryota; kingdom Metazoa; phylum Chordata; class Lepidosauria; order Squamata; family Colubridae; genus Coluber; species Coluber constrictor. The sequence continues at coordinate 6,716,065 of CM075958.1, read as the reverse complement.
AACTAAGTCAGCCAATGAGGGCTGTTTGGGAACTGAGACAGACTGGAGCCAGGGCATGTCTTAGTCTGCAGCTTCTGAGTCTGTGCAGAGAAACTGAACTCTGTGTCTGAATTTGTCTGCTCTTCTAAAAGGAAACTAACTGTTCTCTCCTGCCTTGTTTTTTTCTTTAACTGCTACATTGGAAGAATCTTCTATATTGGTATCGTACATTTATCTTCATGTATTAAAATGTATATAAAGAAGTTAATGAATCCTACTGCATCAGTCTGCCTGTCTGTGCTTTCTGGATTTAATTTTCTCCAACAAAGTCTTGACACTCATGAAATCCATTGACCCTTATGTAGCCCCACGATAGTGCTAACCATTCACTGAGTAGGTTCCCGTTTGCATGACTAGTAATTAATCAGTCTAATCTGAACGTCATGTGTGGTTTCAACGCTTTGCATGTGATGCAACATCTACAAAGGCCATTCCTGATATAGCTACCATATTGTTCTTTGAGCAGAAACTAATATTCCAGGAAGACCCCAAATTGTATAAGAGTCCTAGCCATTACAGTGCAATGTCATACAGAACCAAAGATGAAAAATATCACTTGTGGGAGAACCAATCATTCACAGCTGCTTCTGTTTGCTGGGGTTTTTTTCTTCCAAATTTAGACTCTTCCTTCCCATCTAACATTGATGCACTAATGCAAAACTTTGATAGCATTACTTGGTCAATCAGTGGTTGAAGAACTGAATGTCATCAGCATACGAATGATGCCAGACCTCAAACTGAGAAGGCTGCCCAGATGCACCCTGAAAGTCAATGGATTTGGCTCAGTCTCTCTCCTGCAACAAACAGCCAATTGAATCACCTTCGGGTGAAGGAGAGACTCACATAGCAGTATGCACCCATTCCTGTTCCCTCGGTTTCTGATTTCATCCCCCTGTCAAGTGGTTATTAAAAAACTGGTTCTTCCATCCCAGCATTGCCATGACTGCTCACAGCTACAAGGGTACAACCGTTAATGTGCCACCAAACCACATTAGCATTCAAACTAGCTGACCAACTATGGCACAGGCCAAACACTCTCTGATCTCTAGTGCTTCAGTTTCATGGGGGTCAAATTCACAACTTCAGCATGACTCCATTTGCTCTGTGCATTGCAAGAAACAGAAACATGGTTTTTTCCCCATTCTGGTGTATCAGAAGCTATAGATAGGACAATTATTTTTCCTTGCAATTATCATAAGTACAGTAATTCTCAGTGTCCCCTGTGGCTTTCTAATTACAACACCTTCCAAGATAAAACCTGCTTTAAAAAAATATGTCTGAGTTTTCCAAATGGGGGCAGAACATGTCAGTTTATCTGGGCTTGTAAAGAGCTCACTCCTGGGTTTGAAGAGACTCACATGCCTTTGTTTCATCGATGGTTAAAGCCCAAACACAGGTAAGAGGAACTATTGTTGCTATAAATTTGTCCTGGGGCCATCCAGGTGGTACAGGTGGTGTCTGATCTGCTAAAGTTCCAGTGAGATTTCCGGAGCAACCTTCAAATCTGTTTCTGCATAAACCTCAATTTCTGTCCTAGGAGGGAAGGTGATAAGAATGACCGGGCAGGAGTCAATGCTTCTTCTGATTCTGATGTTCTTCTGGCTCCTGGCTCCAACTACAGTGAAGAAGCTGCAAACCATATGGGTCTTAAGGGATAATATCAATTTAAATGAAAGCTACTATAGGTCTGGTGATCTCATTATTGGCGGGAATTTACCCTTTGGAACCATAGGAAAGTCTCCTGTCATTGACTTTGAAACACTGAATCATCTTTCACATAGTGCGTAAGTTTCAGTTGAGGGGAAACATGGAGATAATTATTCTCTTTGCTTTAAATTTGGGGACTTTTTTTCAGAAATACGTCTTCTAGTTTTTGTACTGTCCGGGTGTAGTGCACATTTTCTGCTTCTCTCAGTAAATTAGGAAGCTCTTAAAATAGGCTGGAATTCTCAATCTCTTCATCAGGAAGATGATAAACCAAAAAATGAAGAGAGAAACTGTGCTGGCCTAGTGAAGAAGTCAAATTATAATATTAATCAGAATACTAATTTGTGGTAGAAAATTCAAATAAAAGCTCAACACTTTTCCAGGTGTTACAAAAATTCCTCTCGGCATTGGAATCAGCATTGCTGATGGATAATGGTCTTCAGTATATCTATGAGGGGACCCCCACAGTAGTTCTGTGCTCAGCACTCTTTACCACACCTGTAGAAGCTGCTCCAAGAGAGACCTTAAATAATTACATTGAAAATGGAGCACTTGAAAAGGATTACAGCCACTGGAGCAAAGTAAATGGTATAAGACTGTCCATGATATCTATGGAAAGACATGCCTCCTTTCTCACAAAGTCATCCAAGTTTAGGCAAGGGAAATCTTTGGGTGGGGGGGGGAATCCAACTCAATGAAATTTAGGAGTTTCTGCCCCAAAAATCCCCCCAAAAAGTGAGGCAAATTATACAGCCATGCACAAGATTTCCTGCAATGTTCAACAATGTTTTGCTCACTACAGAATCATCACCAGTTACTACCAGCAGTTTCTTGCATTGATGTTTACTGTCTCCGAGGTCAATAAGGATTTTCTTCTGCTCCCCAACATCACCTTTGGCTTCCACATCTATGGCCATTTCCAGAATGAGTTATTTATTTCCTTAAACAGCCTCTCCATGCTCACCTCACGAGGCCAAGTGGTTCCAGGTTATAAATGTGACCAGCAGGATACTCTGCTGTCCATCATTGGTGGTCTCAGTGCCAAGTCCTCAAGGCTGATGGCCTCCATCTTCAGCATCTTTAAGGTCCCACAGGTAAGAGAGCTCCACTGAATACAATATGGAGTAGACAAAGATCAAAACACGCACATAGGCAAGAAGAAACTAAAGGTAATTTGGGGGAGGCACATCATGAGCATGTGACTCTTAATGTATTCTTCATAAAACGGTAGCCATCAGTTTAGTGGCATTTATTCCCTGCATCAGGTTGTTGGTTTCTTCTCTTTTCTGACGTACCACAACCAGTCAAGATGTGTAGCTGGTGGTTCTCCCTAAGAAGGGAAGGAGATTAAGCTGGCCACAGAGAGTGAGTCATCCTGACTGGTGGAGCAAAAGCCACACAATGGTGACTCCTAAAGTTGCCAGAAGACTTTACTTTGTCTTTGAAAAAAGAATCTCTTTTTCTCCAGCTCGGTGTTGGCTTTGAGTTCTCTCAGGAAGAGAGAAGAGTTTATCCTTCCTTCTTCTGGATTAATCCCAAGGAATCTCCTCAGTATGTGGGTTTAGTGCAGCTGCTCCTCTATTTCCAGTGGAACTGGGTTGGTCTTATGGCCCCTGAAGATGACAGAGGAGAACATTTCATTTCAACTCTGATGCCAATGTTCCAGGAGAAGGAGATCTGCCTGGCCTTCACTGAAAGGTTGAAATTAGATAATATTCAGATGATAATGAATACATTATTTCTCCATTTACCGACTTGGTCAAAAACTGAAGTGATTATTCTGTTTGGAGACGTCGATTGTAGTTTCAGTGTACAGGCAATTTTGTATGTCCAGGAAAAATTGAGCAAGACAACAATGCAGAAAGTTTGGATCTTAACCTCCCATTGGAAACTTAGTTTGAATGAATCTGAAGAAACATTGCTACTTCTAAAGACTTTCCATGGAGTCTTGCATTTCAGGGACCACACCGGGGATGTCTCAGAATTCAATCATTTTGTTCTGTCTCTAGACCCCTTGAACCCACAAGGGGATGTATTTCTCCCTCCTTGGTGGGAAAATGTCTTTGGCTGCAAGGTTTACCAACCAGACAAGATCCCTCCAAAGGGGGAAAAAATATGCACAGGAAAGGAGAAGGTGCAGAATCTGCCCAATTACACTTTTGAAACAAGGATGACAGCTGAAAGTTACAATATCTACAATGCCATTTATGCTGTGGCACACGCTTTACATACAACGTATGGATCCAGAGCCCGACTGACCATGATGAGGCTTGGAAAGAGGATCTTCAATGTCCAGTCATGGCAGGTAATTCCTGTGGCTTCCTTAGAAAGGAAAACACATTAAAAGCAAATACTAGAAAGATATGAAATAAGAATAATGTTTTATTGGAAGAGTTTAGGGGGGGAAGAAGAGAAGTAAACCAAATTAGCTGTCCATGAGATCCATAGAAGAAAGACCTTGTAAAGTCCTTAAAGGCTTCAATGGTTGCCAGAGTTTCAGGAGGTAACAATGACAGGGAGTAGATGTCAGCTGAGACCAAAAGAACAAGATGGCTGTGTTTGAGAAAGAAGCTTCCAGAAGTCAGTAGAAGTCCTAGTTGGCATATTTGCAGAACACCCTCCGTTTCCCTCAGCATGGAACCCAAATCCAACTTGTAGAAAGACACTCAATTCATTTTTACCTTGGTTTATGTTTCTATAGTTTAACATCCTATGTGACCCCACCCAATTTGTCCAGTTTTACATTTATTGCACTGCTCAGCTTGTTGTGTGAATGCAGAATATCTTGGTTCACCTGCGAACATAAAGCAGGACTCAAAATAGTCTTAATGGGTTGTTTGTCTCAAACCCATCAGACTTTTCTGCATTAATGGACAGACGTTGAACTTCTCTGAACAGTGAAGAGACAAACCAGAGCAAGCCCTTTCTTTTCCTTGACTCCATTTCATCAAACATGGGCTCTGCATTGTGCTCTGTTCAATTCTCAGATGGAGAAAATCAGAGAAACTGTACTCTGTTCTCATACAAATTATTTCATTCTTGCTAAAGTGAATTGATCAGTTACAAGACCCCAGGACAAAGTAAATATTTGAAACTACATGTAACCAAGTATTACAGGAGGAACAGCATATACAACCTCGTAGATGATCTTCACTCTATCAAGGACCTTGGAGTACTCATCTCAAATGATCTAAGCACCAGAGCCCACTGTAACAGCATTGCCAAAAAGGCATTAAGAGTTGCTAATGTAATCTTGTGAAGCTTCTTCTCCGGTAATATTGTACTGCAAACTGGGGCATACAAAACCTTTGCTAGACCAATTCTTAAATACAGCTCATCTGCCTGGACCCCACACTGTATATCAGACATTAATATAATTGAACAAGTCCAGAGATATTTCACGAGAAGAGTACTCCACTCCTCTGTTTACAACAGAATACCTTATACCACCAGGCTCGTAATCCTGGATTAGACAATTTAGAACTATGCCACCTTCAGTCTGAACTAAACATAGTGCACAAAATTATCTGCTACAATGTCCTACCTGTCAGTGACTACTTCAGCTTCAACCACAATAATACACGAGCACACAAGCCTACCGTCCCTGTCCTAATATTCATTTCTACTTAATCTTTTCATGTATCCAAACTATGTTTATACTTTTACCTGTTATCTTATATATGATTGACAAATAAATAAATAAATAAATAATTTTGGAATATGGCACTAAAACCTTTCAATGTACTTGTTCTGATAAAGCTTGATTTGAAGAAACCATAATACAAAGGACCAAAGAAAAACCATTTGTAGTTTCAGAGTTAACTATTTGGTGTTACTGCAGATTCTCAGTTCTCTAGCTTTTCAGACATGAACTCATCTTCTCAAGATGGACACCATGTTCTGCTAGAAGCCATAACCATAACTCTAACCAAATACTCCTATTTCTGAAGGTCTCTTTTATTTCAGATTCTTCCCTATTTGAGGAACGTAAAGTTCAACAACAGTGCTGGAGATGAAGTCTCCTTCTCAGAAGATGGACTGGGATCTGCTCGTTATGATCTTCTCAACTGGATTTTCCACCCCAATCGATCTTTTCTCCCCATGAAGGTTGGGCAAATAAATCCTGGTGCTCCCCCAGGACAGGATTTCACCATTAAATCTGATGGAATCACTTGGGCCACAAAGGTGAGCTGCAAGGAAATGTTGTAAGTTCAGGGAAAGATTCATTCTCTTCCTGAGATGCACAACATCTTTCTAACTGGAAAAATAATCAATTGAGTCAGAAATCTTGGCAGTCATTTGGTGAAAAATCTGTTTTTCATGTAACACGTTTGATGCCTGATTTGTGTTATTCCATAAAGGGTTAGGATTGGGAATAACATCTGCTTAAAATGCAGGATGCAATTACAGCAAACAACAGTGATTTCCATGGACCACTGATGCTCAGTTGTATCCTCATAGTTCTTTTTTTAGAAATGCTGTGGTTCAGGCACGACCCTTCCTCTGCAGGCTGAGATCCCAGTTCCAATCTCCAGCATCTTTTGGTAGGTTGGGAGTGCCACTCGCCTGAATCCCCCAGCAGCTGTCCCTGGTTTTTGATAGACAGTGGCAGTCTAATTCTTTAGAACAAAATCTGAAAATAGGAGGAATAAAGAAGGGAAATCGTAATGGGGAAAAGAATGAATGCAGCAAGTTCATTGCTTAAGTAGTTTCAAATACTTCTCTTTCAGACCATCCCCTTTGCCAGGTGTGGCAGAAAGAGGTGCCATGCAGGAGAGAGGAGAAGAGTTCCAGAGGGCAAGCAGGTTTGCTGCTACCAGTGTGAGGCTTGTCCAGAAGGGACCATTTCTAATCAGACAGGTAGAGCAGACTTCAAAAGTAGATCTTCCAAGATCAATGAAGACACTCATTAAATCTATTTTGTTTATTGTGATCATTTTTGATATAGTTGACATGCACTCATACTTTTCAGCAGAACCCTTTCAGTTGGTGGATCTAAATTGCCCTGGCCACACAAGTCACCTTTCCCAATCCTCAGCTGTTCCATGCAGGATAGTTTTAGGGCAGAATTTATGAATCTCAACTCCTCCTGTAATATCTGATTGTGAAACCCAAATTCTAATCTTTTCCTGAGGAAGTGGGGTTTTCAGTCCAAGCGTTAATTCTTATTACTTAATGCATGTTTCATCCATCAATACTATCAACCTCTGAGGAAATCGACCTGCCAGAGAAAGAGGAGATTCATCTATCTGTCTCTCTTTGATAGAGTAGGAGCGATCAAATAAGTCTGAATGAATACATTTAAAGCACAAAGCAGAGAGGTTAAGGCAGGGATCATGTACACATAAACAAAACAGCAACATTCCTGGATAACAGGTCTATTGATCTTCTGTGGGTTCCATTATAAAGTGGGGGAAAGAACAGGCAGCAAACTCAAACTGAAAGCCACATTACTCATGGAATTGCATAGTGAATGGATAGCTGGAATTGAACTAATCCTCGTCACTGGCTAATCTATCCTAGAATCTTTATAAGTGAAGCATGATTTCCTTGAACAAATGAATTCTTAAACAAAGATTCTTGATTTCAGATGCAGCTCACTGTCACCCCTGCCCAGAAGACCAATATCCCAACAAGGACAAGGACCAATGCATTGCCAAGAAGATCCACTTCCTGGCCTATCAAGATACCCTTGGATACACTTTAGTTTCTCTCACTCTTTTTCTCTCTGTGAGCACATGTGCAGTCCTGGTGATTTTCTATAAACATCATGACACACCGATCGTCAAGGCCAACAACCGAAACCTCACCTACATCCTCCTGGTCTCTCTCCTGCTCTGCTTCCTCTGCTCCTTCTTCTTCATTGGTCAACCAGGGAAGATCACCTGTCTCTTACAACAATCTGCCTTTGCCATTCTCTTTTCCCTGGCAGTTTCCTCCATTTTGGCAAAAACAGTCATGGTGGTTCTGGCCTTCATGGCCACCAAGCCAGGAAACAAAACAAGGAAATTCTTAGGAAAACCACTGACCAACTCCATTGTCATAGCCTGTCCTCTGGTCCAAGCACTTCTTTGTGCCACCTGGTTGGTCACCTCTCCCCCATTTCCCAACTTGGACTTTCATTCTGTGTTTGGAGAGGCTGTCTTGGAATGTAAGCAGGGTTTAGCTTTCATGTTTTACATTGTCCTTGCCTATTTAGGTTTTCTGGCCCTCATCAGTTTCACAGTGGCCTTTCTAGCTAGGAAACTGCCTGATAGTTTTAATGAAGCCAAATTCATTACTTTTAGCATGCTGGTCTTTTGCAGTGTTTGGATCTCCTTCCTCCCCACCTACCTGAGCACCAAAGGGAAGTCCATGGTGGCTGTGGAGATCTTCTCCATCTTGGCCTCTGGAGCTGCTCTCTTGGCTTGTATCTTTTCCCCCAAATGCTACATTATTCTGCTGAGGCCCGATCTGAATTGTAGAGAAAATATAGTAAGAAACAAGAATTTCTAACTCAGGCAACAGCTGGCCTTATTTATATTTGTCTTTGAAGGATGTTTAGAATGTGATAAGATTCCAAAAAAATGATGACATGAAGGAGAAAATTGTCCATTAAAGAATTTTTTTTCAATTACAGCAACTGGTTACAATATACCTACTTTCAGCAACAATCACCCAGCCTTTCTTTTATCATGTTTACAAATCACCCTTATCTTGTCCAGTGCTTTGTATTGATGGAAAGCTAGTTTTTAAAAATGTGTTTATTATTTCAAGGAGGACATTTTTCTCATTTTACTCTTTTTAATTTAGTTATTTTTTATATAGTATTTTAAAGTGTTTGGTTCAGTATCAGTTTTTTTAAGCATATTTGGTGTTTCCTTAGATGTCTGAGGCTTTAAGAAATTCCCTACCACTATTTCCCATGAAATAGTGAATTTGAATTCTATGATTTTCAACAATCTTTAACAAAATGTCTTTTGCAATGTAAGGTAACGTAGCTCTGTCCACCAACAAGGCAGCAAAGGCAGGACATGACTGGTGGTCTCAGATGGAGACTGATACAGAGGGCTTCCTAGATTAGAGGCTCCTTCCAGAGAAGGGCCCTCTTGAACACCTTGTGATTAGCTCTGCTTTCATCTCGGCTCCTTCTTCCCAGGAGCAATCAAGAATTTACTTCCACCAGGTAATTGTAAGGGGAGCAGAGTCCTGCCCTGCACCCCTATTGGGTGACAGCTCTCACACCCCTTTTTTAAGACTGGATTCTCTGGGATGATTGTTTTATAGCCAATCAAAGCTCTGGGTTGAGAACTGCAAGATAGGAACAGAATCTTCCCTGCCCTCATGCTCACCTCAGGCACCTCAACCAAAGGGGGGAAGCTGATGAGGAGTTGAGGGGCAAATATGATCACTTCTGCTGTGGCCCAGATTGTCCACTTTGCAATGAAGAAGATCAAAGCTTCTGACATTTAGGGGAATGCAGACAGCAAGAGAAGTGGACAGGAGGAAAAGTTGACATTTGGGGATATCTCTGAGGAAGACTACTTGAAGCAAGGCAAGTGGCTATGGGTGCCCTCACCTGATTTAAGACTGGAGGAGGCATCTCAACTTCATTTTGCCATGGGGAATAATGCCACCTCCTGCCCAGGGAAAAGGGGACAGACGTCATGATTCAAGATGGGAACAGAGAGACCTGACCTCAGATGGCAAGATATTCTATGCTAGAAAATATTCTTCTTCTAGACCAGTGGTTCCCAACATGGAGTCCACACCCCACAGGGGGGGGGGGCAATTTGATTTTTAATGGGCACAATTTGAACCTTGTTTAAACTACATTAATGGCCTTTTAGGCTTCCTCTGCATGAATAGAATTCACTTTTTGAGTAAAGTAAGAATTATATGTCACAGGGGTGGGGGAATCAGGATTTTAGAGATGCTTAGGTGGGACATGACCAAAAGAAGGTTGGGAACCACTGTTCTAGCCCTGCCAGCTGAAACTCTGACCAAGAAGGCCTGCAGTATGGCCCTTTTGCCGAATCAAGGGGGATGGGCCAATAACATTGGGGTGACATGGTTCCTCAGATAGAATCAAAGAATCACAGGGCTTGAAGGAACCTTAGAGGTGTTGCAATCCAACCCCTTACTCAAAGCAGGAGTCCTTGTACATTATAAATCAATGGCTGTCCAATCTCTACTTAGAAACCCCCAGTGATGGAGCACTCCTAACTTCAACAGACGTGCTGTTCCATTGATTAATTATTCTCTCAATCAGAAAATTACTCCCCTATTTAATGGTGTTGGTTGGGGGTTTGTTTTGATAAATTTCCAGCCATTACTTCCTGTCATTCCTACAAGTGCTCTGTAGAATAGATTGATCCCCTCTTCTCTGTGACAATCCCTTAAATATCGGAAGACTGCTATCTATGCACCTTTGGAGTCCAGCCATAATGGCCACATAATCACGGAAATCGTTTTCAGACAGTTTCCTTGGCCAAGAAACAGAGATGAACACCATGCACAAGAGCCGGACACAACCTGGTAGCTTAGCTCTCCTGGTAAAATGCCATGTAGCACTTTCAATATGAAAACCCAAACCTTGAATAGGACAAGGATGCAAACCAGAAGCCAATGCAGCTTGTATAACAGGGCTATTACATGTGCCATTCTAGGGGTAGATAACATTTTCCAACCTGCTGCATTAAGAACCACCCATAGCTTCCAAATGCTCCTCAAAGGTAACTAACCCTACATAGAGTACATTGCATTAATTTAAACGAGAGATGACCAAGACATGAGTGACTGAGTACAGGGGCTCATGGTGCAGGAAAAGGTCCAACTACCACACTACAGGAAGTTACACAAACGATCTGCCTAGTCACAACTGTCACCTGCTCCTCAAGGAAGAGTTCTGTGACCAGGAGGGCTCTCAGATATCATACTAGCTCAGTATGAGGCATTGCAACCCCTTAAAGTCCAAAGGTGATAAATACTCAAAGAGAGGAGTCACCCACCCACCCACAACCACTCCATCCTACCAAGGTTCAGTTGAAGGCTTTTGTTCCCCATCCAGATTCCCAAAGTGTTCAGGCACCATGAAGGAACATCCGTAGTACCTGTTAGTTTACTTGGGACACAGATGTACAACAGGGTATCATCTGCATACAGATAGATCTCATTCTATGGTAACATGTAGATGTTGAACAGGAAGAGAGAGAGCACCAAGTCCTGTTTCACCCCACAAACAAGGGGCTGCCAGGTGGACCTCTCATTCCCCTTCGACATCAATTGTGACTGGCTATGGAGGAAGGAGATGAACCAGCACAAGAATAGAATAGAGTAGAATAATTTTATTTATATACCGCCCTTCTCCCGAAGGACTCGGGGCGGTGTACAGCCGATTTAAAAACATAAATATACAAATATCATAGTTAAAATTAATTAAAATCATTAAATATTTTGGCCGAATTTTAAAACCCCAAAATTTAAAACCCCAATTTAAAATCATTCAATTAGATAGCCCCGTCTGTTGGAACAGTAGGGTCTTAAGGGCACAGCGGAAGACCCGGAGGTCAGAGATTGTACATATGTCCGGGGGCAATTCGTTCCAAAGGGAAGGAGCTCCGAAAGAGAAGGCTCTCCTCCTGGTGTTGCCAGCTGACATAACTTAGTCGATGATACCCTGAGGAGTCCCCCCTCTGTGGGAGCGAACTGGTTGGTGGGAGGCTGTCGGTGGCAGAAGGAGGTCCTGTAGATACTCTGGTCTTAAGCCATGGAGCGCTTTAAAGGTGGTGACCGACACCTTGAATTGCACTCAGAAGACCACTGGGAGCCAGTGCACCTCTCGCAGAAGAGGTGTTACATGGGCATAACGGGGTGCGCCCATAACCACCCGCACGATTCTACTCCACTCCCTTAAGTCCTGGAACCAACTCAAAGGTATGCATGATCAATCATATCAAAAGACTGCAGAAACAAGAATGGATACATGACCTTCATCCTGCTTCCACCAGAGATTATACAAAAGCATGAGTAATGGTGTCGCTGTCCCAATTCAGGCCTGGAACCTGACCAGAGGGAGTCTAAATACTCCACTTAATCCAGTATCCTCTCATGGTGCAGCACTGCCACTTTCTCAATCACCTTCTCTTAAAAAAGGTGGTGGGAGACTGGATGAAATAATCAGCATGGGTGTGTCCAAGAAAGGTTTCTTGAAGAGAGGCCATAACAGCAACTCTTTAAAGGATGTTGGGAAGACCCTCTTCCTGAAGGATGAATTAACCAGGTAGGTCTTAATAGAAGCTCTAACTCAGATATGTCAACACAAGGCCTGTCCCACCCCAGTGCACGGACAGGAGGGGGCGAGTACACAGGGGCCAACAGTGCCAGGCCGGCCCTCCAAGCAGCAGGCGGAGGCAGAGCTATGGGGAGAGGCACGTGATCAGGACTGCTGAATGCACTGAATGGCTGCCCATTCACCTGCCCACTCTGTCCCACCATTTGTTTTGGCTTGCCCACGGCCATCCCGGCTGAGACGGGGCAGACGGCTATGTGGCCACCTTGCAGACCAAACCTCATGCCTCTTCCCGTGCATCTGCTTCCTCCTGCTGCTGGTGTTGCTGCAATGGGGCTGAACCTGCACCATCCAACCCTCCTTCTCCTCTTCCAGGTCCACCGGACACATGGGATGAGCCTCCCACCCACTGGCCCACCTGCAATGGCCCAGGTTTATGGGAAGCCCCGATCCCCAAGACTCTGCTGGGACTCTTCTCCGCACTCTGCCCCACCTGAGCCCAGGCCCAGAGGTGACCCACATGCCCTACACCGGCATACTTCGGAACACCACAGCTAGGCCACCCCTGCCTCACCCCCTGCCTTGCCTTCAAGCAGTGGCACCACCAACAGAAGCCCCCTCCATCAGTAGCCCCACTGTCACTCAGCCCCACCCCCACCCCCATCCCAGGAAGACCATCCCAGGACCATGCAGCAGAGCCTGGGGTATAATCCTCAATTCCCTTTGGAACCCCATCAGTTACTAAGATGGACTGGTCAAAGAGATCCAGCCTCCCTGCAGAGAGGGGCAGCATAAAAGAATCTCAAAGTCATCAGGCCATGATCTGGCCAGGACAAAGAGGACCAGGATAACTCCTCCTCAGATCCCATTGGAAATGGTCTGTTTTGAGATTAGCCATAATGATGGTGGCCATGCTGAAATGCCTCTAAGAGCAGCCCCAGGGATGGCAAATGGACATCTCTCAAGACCATAAGTCTGGGGAACCCCACAGTCAACTGAGAAATGCTCTACAGAGGCTCAGACACAGAGGTCGCTGTGCAGCAGGAAGGCTGATACACTAGTAATGATCCCAACCGGTTCTGTGAATGAATCTTCAAGAAAAGAATTTCAGACCTGGCAATTTGGGGAGCAGCACCCCCAAAAGACCAAAAGATGACAATTGCTACCCTTAGACTACAGCAACAGAAATTTTAAGTCTTGCCAAAAAATTGGAGTTAATATACTGAGATTATTCCTCAAATTACATTTTTGCCTTGTCCCACTATTCCCAAGTAGCCCTCCTATGATCTGACCAAACTAGGGTATAAGCCAAAATCCATCTTGTGTGCAGGAGTCACTTTCACGTAGGTGAACAACACAGTTTCCCCATGTTTTCCATCTGCTCTGGGAATTACAAGAGACACAAAGATGTTTTCCATTCTGCTGCATGAAGAGAAGCTGTTGCTAAGGGGAGAGGACAATGGCTTTTCCCTGCAATTATCAGAACAGTCAATCTTCATGTGTCCCCTGTGGATTTCTAGACACAAAGATCTTCCAGGATAAAACCTGCTTGAAACAATATTTCTGAGTTCACCGGTTGGGAGGCAGAAATATCACCTTAGCCTGTCTTGCAAAGAGCTCACTCCTGGCTTGGAAGAGACTCACATGCCTTGTTTCCTTGATGGTCACAGCCCAAACACAGGTAAGAGGAAGCATTTTTGACATAAATTTGTCCTGGTGCCATCCAGGTGGCATAGGTGGTGTCTGATCTGCTCAAGTTTGAGTGAGATTTCAGGAGAAACCTTCAATTCAGTTTCTGCATAAACCTTGATTTCTGTTCCAGGAGGGAAGGTGATAAGACTGAGGGGACAGGAGTCATGCTGCTTCTGATGCTGATGCTCTTCTGGCTCCTGGCTCCAGCTACAGTGAAGAGGCTGCAAACCATATGTGAGCTCAGAGATTATATCAATTTAAAGAAGAGCTACTATAGGCCTGGAGATGTCATTATTGGTGGGAATTTTCCCTTGGGAATCACTGCAGGGTTATCTATCTTTAAGTTTAATACAGGGAAACTTAGCTTCCGTCATGTGTAAGTTTCAGCTGGACGGGAACCATGCAGATAATTATTCTCTTTGCTTTAAATTCAGGGACTTTTTTCAGAAATACTTCTTCTAGTGCTTTGAACTGTCCTGGTGTAGTGCACATTTTGTGCTTTTTTTGATAAAATAGCAAGCTCTTCAAATAGGCTGGAATTCTCAATCTTTTCACCAGGAAGATGACAAATAAAAAAAATGAAGAGGGAAGCTGTGCTGGCCTAGTGAAGAAGTCAAATTATAATATTAATCAGACCAGTATCTTCTGGTAGAAAATTCAAATAAAAGCTCAACACTCTTCAAGTGTTCAGGAGTTACAAAAATCCCTCTCAGCATTAGAATCATCATTGCTGATGAATAATGGCCTTCAGTACATCTCTGAGGTGATTGCCTCCCATTGTAGTCCTGTGCTCAACAATCTTAACCCCACCTGAAGAAGCTTCTCTGCGGATGCAGAGGAGTATGGTATTTAAAGACTGCATTTTGAAGCGATGGTAAACAATGTATCTATTGAGGGACTTTAGGTCAAGGATAGCCCTCCAATCTCCTGAGGACTTTGGTACCAAAAATAAACGGGAGTAAAACCCTAGACCCCGTTGGTTAGCGGGGACAGGCTGGATAGCCTTGATGGTTAATAAATGCTGGATGGCCTCATCGAGCTGAGCCCGTTTAACCGGGTCAGACGATAGAGGGCAAGGCAAAAAGTGGTTGGGAGGGGGGGAAGAGAACTCTAGGGATAGGCCAAATCTAATGGTGTTTCTGACCCAGAGGTCAGAGGTAGTGGAATCCCATTGATCTGCGAACCGAGATAGACGGCCGCCAATAACTGGGTCTGGGCTGTCCTTAATGAGGTCTCTGAAAGGGTCTGGCTCTCCCACCCCGAAAGGACCGTTTGGGATTGAATCTGGGGCCTTGCCTAACCTGGGTGTCGAATTGGCGTTGTCTCGAAGGGAAGTTCCTTTGATGACGCTGGAACGAGGTAGACTCCGATGATCAAAAGGAGGAGGAACGAAAGGACCCCAGGTGGCGAGGATCTGAGCGCCTGGAAAGGGCTGGGAGGATCTTGCGGTGGTCTCTGGTCTCTATCAGGAGGGGATCCAGCTGCTCTCCGAAGAGTTTGTCCCCGGAATAAGGTGAAGAGGCGAGGCGCCATTTGTTCCTGGCGTCCGCCTGCCAATTTCGGAGCCAGAGGAGACGCCTGGAGGTGACTGAGGTTCCAATGGCTTTGGCAGAGAATCGGGCGGCGTTAAGAGTAGCATCCGCCGAAAATTCCACTGCTGCCAGGACTTTATTGATGTCCTGGTGGGTACGGTGATCCGTGGCTGGAATGCGCTCTTGTAGCTGTTTGAGCCAAAGGATAGTGGCCCTGTTGAAAAACGAGGCCGCCGAAGAAGCCTGGACCGCCCATGCAGAAGCCTGGTGGTTTTTGATGAGGGTTCTCTCCGCCTTCTTATCCTCTGGCTTTAGGCATTCCTCTGAAGGCCCGGTGAGGGGAGAGGGAGAAGAAAGGGCCACGATAGGAGGATCCACCGAAGGTACCTGCAGTAGGGAAGAATAATCTTGGGCAACATTATAAAACTTCCTGTCCAGATTATTTGGCACAGGGCCCGAGCTGGGATTGGACCACTGCCTTTTGGTGACATCAGAGAAAAGCTTAGGAGCTGGAACAATGTCGGAATGAGCAGCAGGCTCTTGAAAAAGGGCAGAGGATGCAGTAGCAGACCCCGCGGGGACCTCAGTAGGAGTGGCAGGAGGCCCCAGACCAGTGACCAACTGGGCCTTATGGAGAAGGGACCGGAACATATGGGGTTTGAACAAACCCACAAAGGCAGGTTGGTCAGGTTCCAGCCCCTCATCTTCAGAGAGGTCCTGGTCAGGATGAATTTCTCCTTCTGATAGGGAAGCCTGGCTGTCAGAGTCCCGGTCGTAAGGGTCCTCTGTGACCTCCTCAGTACGAGCTCGGGAGCGAGAGCGAGAATGGTCCCCTTGTCTAGAGGAATCAGCCATGTGATGTTGTTGAAGGCCCTGGGCAATGCCTTGCCGGATGGCTTCTGAAATCAAATCAGCTAAGGAGAGCCTCATGTCAGTAGGTAAAAGAGGATTCTGGAGGATGGACTGCGGGTCAGCCGAGGTTGAGGCAGACGGAGCCGGATCCGCTGAAGGATTAGCAGGGGACTGAAGAGATTGATCATCTGATTCTGGACAAGCCGGGAAGACAGAGGCAGCCGCCTGAGACGGAACAGAATCACCTGCTAGGGACCTGTCAGGAGACAGAGAGGTGGTAGTGCGATGGGGAGAAGCCTCCTGGGAGGCCACAGATGAAGCAGTGGCGCCACGTGAAGAGCTCCTGTGAGCTGCTGTCGTTGGTTTTGGTTGAGGCAAGTTCTTAGCCTGAGCCCTGTCAAAGGCCCTGTCCATGGCCTTATGCCTGCGAGCCTCATCCCTGGACATGGTCGGTTTGGATGAAGAAGCGCCTTTGGCAGAAGAGGGATTGCTCTTGCTTCTCTGGGAAGAAGTGCCCTCTCCAGGGTCTTCAAGCCTAGGCCTTTTGCTTGATCTGGTACGGCCTGACTTTTGAGGAGGAGGATCTGCCATGCTCAGGTCTGGCTCTCTATAAGAGAAAAGTGCCAGGAGAAACAAAGGTGAGAGGGGGGGGGGAGATCAGCAATGCACAAAGAAAGGAGACCCCCTGATTTCTTTCCTCTCTTTCCCCCTCTCTTACGCTCTCTCTCTCTCTTTCTCTCTCTCTCTCTCTCTCTCTCTCTCCGTCTCGCTAGGTAAGGAACCTTGAGCGAGGGATTGTGAGGCTTGGCCCAGGAGTCTCAAGTAAAAGGACAATTTTTTTTTTTTAAAGAGAGAGGAGGGGGGGGGTCTGGGAAGCAGAAGGGGAATGCGGACACACTCCTCGCACTTCCCCTTCGCTGTAAGGGCCCCGGAGAGAGCGGCTAAAAAACGGCGCGAATTAGGGCCCAGAAAATGGCGCCTGCGCCAAAAAACAAAATGGCGGCCGCGACGAAACGGCCCGAAAAAAACCTATGCAGGCGCTTCCAGGGAGGTGCAGGGGAAGGCGGACACCCTCCTCGCACTTCCCCTGCTAAGGCTGAGCCCCCAAGGGAGTCGGAGAGCGCTCGGTTTAAGTTAAAAAACGGCGAGTGGGGGGGGTAAAACAAAATGGCGCCCGCGCCTCTCAGCTGTTGAGCGGGCCTTTGAAGAAGCCGTGGCAGCCTGGAGGAGAAGGTAGAAGACGCTGGGAGCGCGGACACACTCCTCGCAGCTCCCAGCGAAGAAGAGGAAGAAGCCCAAAGAATAAAAGGAGAGAGGAGGAAAGCGGCAGAGCTAGACAGAGCTAGCTCGTGCGCCCCAACGGGAGTAGCCCAAGGGCAGCCCCTGCCTTAAGAGGCCTTCGGCGGTTACAGGCTCCTGCCCTTCATGCCGGATCTTACTTGATTCTGGAGATTGGAGAAGTCTTGAAGTTGAAATGAATGTGAAATCAGGGAAAAAAGGCCAAAAAGGCAAGAGGATCTGCAGACACGTCTGGTCTTGGATAAGACCGAGCCGAAAAACTGGGCTAACAGGAAGGGGAGGTGCCAGAAAAGTTTTAACGAAGCCAAGTTCATTACTTTTAGCATGCTGGTCTTTTGCAGTGTTTGGATCTCCTTCCTCCCCACCTACCTGAGCACCAAAGGGAAGTCCATGGTGGCTGTGGAGATCTTCTCCATTTTGGCCTCTGGAGCTGCTCTCTTGGCTTGTATCTTTTTCCCCAAATGCTACATTATTCTGCTGAGGCCAGATCTGAATTGTAGAGAAAATATAGTAAGAAACAAGAATTTCTAACTAATGCAACAGCTGGCCACATTTATATTTGTCTTTGAGGCATTTTTAGAATGTCATAAGATTAAAAAAAAAATGATGACACGAGGGAGAAATTTGTTCGTAAAAGAATTGCTTATCAAGTGATGCAACTGGTTACAATTTATCTGCTTTCAGCAACAATCACCCAGCCTTTTGTTTATCATTTCTTCAAAGAATCCTTGTGTTGTTCAATGCCCTGTGTGGATGGAAAGCTAGTTTTTAAAAATGTGTTTATTATTTCAAGGAGGAAATTTTCTCATTTTAATCATTTTTAAATTTAGTTGTTTTTTAATATAGTGTTTTAAATGATTTGGTTCAATATCAGTTTTTTTTAAAGCAGATATGGATCTCTCTCTCTCTCTCTCTCTCTCTCTCTCTCTCTCTCTCTCTCTCTCTGTGTGTGTTATTTTGCAATATATAATTTTTATGTGTTATTAAAATACAAATAAGAGAAGAAAAAATAGGAAATTAAGGGAAGGAAAAGGAGTGGGGAAAAAGGGGTGTGAGATACAAGGGGAAAGAGAAAAAAAAAGAAAGAAAAGGGGCATTGACTTCCAATACTTCTTAGCACAGTACAAGATAATCACACTCCAACTTAAACTTTTTGCTTTTACACATTAATGTATAACTAGCCATTCCTATAACATTAAATCTTTCTAATCATCAAAACCAAATCAAAGGTTCATTTTTTTCTTCATAAGCACAAATTCCAGAAATGATATCCAAATAAAAACACATTTTCGTCTTTGAATAAATTTATCAATTTAACCCTTTCTGCTTTAAATTTTTTTTGGCTATGGAAATAAAAAGGTTTCTTTTCCCTTTTTTTCAGCAAGGTCAAAGTATTTGGACGAATACAATGAATTTTGTAAATAAAAATGTTGACAGGTCACAAAGATTACTAGGTGCAAACAGTATTAAGTTATTTTTGATAACACCCCCCTTTCCTTCATGTCATGTCTGTCATGTGAGAAAAAGAAATATAGACGGAGTGTGTGCTAACTGACCCATAAAGTAGCAAACTTCAATTCTATGATTTTCAATAAACTTTAACAAAATGTCTATGGCAATATAAGGTACAGTAACGTAACTGATATGTTCTTTGATTAAAGAGAATACTTCTTTGTTGACGACAGTAACAGTTGATTAGTGGGAAAATAACTGATAGGCTATTAATTATGAATATGCATGACTACATCATCTATTTCTTATGCATAACTCATTTTCTCCTCCTTTCTCAAATGTACAAATATGAGTGCATCCTTTGGTCTTCAAGAGTTCCTCCGAGTATTCTCTGGAGAAAACTTATCCAGGGTGCAACAAATAATTCCGTTGTGAGACTTGATTATTGATTTTTGGTCCTGCATTTGAATCCACTGTGGTTTTGGGAGGATTAAGGATTAAACAGTTGTATAATAGCCAAATAAACATTACAGACAGTCCTTTTTTAGCAACAAGGAGGAAATAGTATCTTTGCAATACATCAGGCGGATAGGATTGGGACAGTTGGCTGCAGTCGCCTCCCCCTGGTCACCCCAGATCCCCCCCCCATCCCAACCACAACCCACCACAACCACCCTTCTCTGGCAGCCCCTCCCCATCAGCCCCTCCCCCGTTGCCTTCCCCAGGCGCATTGCCACAGTACAATTTGACCCGTCAGATTTGTCACATGGAACAATTAGCTGCATGTGTCTCATCTGTTCCAGTTCCATTTGGAACCCCATCAGTCACTAAGAGTGGACTGGTCAATCCTTAGATTCCCACTATGGACGAATGGCTACAGAAGCTGATGGAGTTGGCAGAAGTGGCCAAATTGATCATTTTGCTTAAAGGAAAGAATATAAGTACCTTGGTTTCCACATGGAAACCGCTTTTTTTCTTTTTAAATAATCTTTATTTACATTTTCAGTTGAAAACAAACAATAGAAAGAAATCAAGACATCTTACATTAAGAAAAAACAACGTATACAGAGATAAACTCATAAACCCCTAAACCCCCTAACCAAAACATCCTATACTATATGTTAGTATTATAATCCGGAGAAGACAGAATGTCTTACATATCCTTATATATCAATCCAATCCTTTCTACTTCATTATTTTTATATAATATATCCTTAATAGTGTATATATTTTCTCATCTAGATTATGTTGTATTTTCCTTTTCTCAACCCATCTATAGAATTTTTCCCACGATAGACACATTCGTGTTTGGTCTTTATCTTTTAATTTTTTAGTCAGTTTATCCGCCTCAGCACAATCCAAAATCTTCTCAATGATAACTTCCTCTGGTGGGCTATTTTGGTTTTTCCAGAATTGTGCGTACGTCAATCTCGCCGCTATAATCACATGAAGAGCAAGATACCATGTCCCTTTCCATGTTCTCTGGCCTGAATCTGAGTAGGCATGTCTCTGGGCGCCAATCGGTCTTTAAGTTTAAAATTTCATTTAACCATTTTTTTTTATTTTTCCCCAGAATCCCACTGCTTTCGGGCATGTCCACCATTGATGGTAGTATGTGCCCCGTTCCTTCCTGCATTTCCAGCATTCTGTGGATTGTCCCTTAAAGATTCTAGCTAATCTATCTGGAGAGAGATGCTACCTATATACCATCTTCTGTATATTCTCTTTGTAAGCTATGGACACAACTAGTTCCATATTGTTCCACCATATCTCCTGCTATTTCTCTAGGTGAATTGAGTATCCAAAAATTTTTCCCCAAGCAATCAGTGTATCTTTAATTATTTCTTCACCTATCTCTATTTCCATCAGTAATTTATATGTTTTCGAGATCATGCCTTTTTCTTGTCCTATTAAAATTTTATCTAATTCTTGTAATTCACCGTTAATACCTCTCTCTTTATTTTTATTATATTTAGATTTAATCTGCGTATATGTCCACCAATCCACTTGTATTCCTTGGGAATTCAATTCCTGTTTAGATTTTAGTTTTCCCAGTGGATTCAGTAATTCTTTTCATGTTAATTTTCTGTCGAAATTGTATAATTTGGGGTATGTTAGCACTTCTATAGAACATGGAAACCGCTTCTGAACTTTATGCTTGAGGTGGATAAAAAATGAAACTTGGATTTTGGGTTTTTACCAATTAGATTGATATGTTTTTATAGAAATGGCTAGTTTATATTACTATGGAAAAAGAAAAAGTTGTGGTTTGATGTTAATGCTTTTTTTTTTACTTCCACAACGGGAGTAGGAAGTCCATGTTTCCTCTTTTCTTTTCCCCAATTTCTCCTCACTTTTCTCTCCCTGTTCCCCCCTGTGTTTTTCTATTTACTTTTGCATTTTATCTTATAACCTAATAAAAAACGTTAAACTGCAAAAGATGTGTTTATTATTTCAAAGAGGATGCCATGGAGGACTGTCAATGTGATAACCCAAACCTTCAGTTGGACACGGATGCAAAGCAGAAACCAATGCAGCTTGTAAAACAGGGCTATGACATGGGCCATTCTAGGGATGGGTAACATTGTCCACCCTCCATCATTCAGCATCAGCTGCAACTTCCAAATGCTCTTCAAAGGGAGCCCCATGTAGAGCACATTGTATGAATTCAAAGAGAAGATGACCAGGGCATGAGTGACTGAGCCCAGGGAATCACGATCAGGGAACAGGGAAGCAGCTGGGACTCTCCTCTCCTCTCTGCCCCACCTGAACTAAGAGCTCACTCACAACCCCTGCACTCATGTATTTCCCAGCCCCACAGCCAGGCCACCCCCGCTTTGCTTCCTGCCTCGCCTTGCAGCACTGGCACCACCACCACCAGCAGCCAGGATCAGCAGGCAAGTAGGCCCGGGCATCCCTCAGGGAAGTGGGGCTGGGCAATAGAGTCCCTGTGCCCTGGGAACTCAGTGTTGGGTGCCTGCTTCCCAGGGCCCCAGGCAGCCCATGTCCTGCTGCAATCCAGGAAATGCCCCTGTGACCTAAGAGGATCGGTGAGGCTTTGCCAGTGGATGAGGGCCTGGCGCTTATCCTGGTCCCACCGCCAACATGAGGGATGTTGAGCACCCATGCCCACACTGGCCATGCCCACCCAGGCAGCTGCAACCACCCACTCACCCCCAATCCGCCCCCCCCCCAAAGGGCAACAACAAACCTGATCTGACCCTCAATGAAATGGAGTTGGACAGCTCTGCCCTAGCTCATGTTCAGTCAGCTTCATCCCTCATGTCCCTTCAGCAGAGCTCTGGATGTCTCTTGATCCTTTTCAGCTCCCTCAATTGAGTCATGGGAACAATGGACCAAGAGAGGCTGCATGTGAGTGAGGCCTCAGTAGCTTTCCTACACAACACCATCTATCAAAAAACAATTATCACATTATTTTTTTTAAAGCATAAAAAAAATTAGCAACTTACCCAAAATTAGGCGAAGGAACAAGGCAGGCAGGGAAGCCTCTGGGAAGCCTCCTGGGAGTAAACCCTCCCCCCCCCAGTAGGTAGTAAAAAAATGCTTTAAAAAAAAGGTTCAGAGGATCAGGCAGCAGAGCTGATTGTCAGAACCTTTTTTTTTAACTTTTTAAAAACAATTTTTTACTACCTATTACCCAAACAGGTAATTAAAAAATGCTTTAATTTTTTTTTAAAAAAATTTCAGACAATCATCTGTGCCACACAATCATCAGAATGTTTTTGTTTTTTTTACTTTTAAAAGCATTTTTTTACTGCCTATTCGGGCGAACCCGTAGCATTTTCACTACCGATTCGGGAGAACCACCAGAAACCGGCCGTATTTCACCCCTGATCCAGGATCCTCTCGAGGTGCAGCCCTGTCACTTTCTCAGTCACCCTCTCCTAAAAGAGGAGGAAGGAGACTGGATGAAATGATCAGAATGGTAGTATAGAATAACAGAGTTGGAAGGGACCTTGGAGGTCTTCTAGTCCAACCCCTGCTTAGGCAGGAAACCCTACACCACTTCAGACAAAGGGTTCTCCAACCTCTTCTTAAAAACTTCCAGTGTTGGAGCATTTATAACTTCTGGAGGCAAGTTGTTCCACTGATTAATTGTTGTAACTGTCAGGAAATTTCTCCTTAGTTCTAAGTTGCTTCTCTCCTTGATTAGTTTCCACCCTTTGTGTCTTGTGCTGCCTTCTGGTGCTTTGGAGAATAGTTTGACTGCCTTTTCTTTGTGGCAACCCCTGAGATATTGGAAGACTGCTATCATGTCTCCCCTAGTCCTCCTCTTCATCAAACTAGACATTCCGAGTTCCAGCAACCGTTCTTCATATGTTGTAGCCTCCACTCCCCTAATCATCTTTGTTGCTTTTCTCTGCAATCTTTCTAGAGTCTCTATATCTTTTTTACACTGTGGCAACAAAACTGGATGCCGTATTCCAAGTGTGGCCTTACCAAGGCCTTATCAAGTGGTATTAACACTTCACGTGATCTTGATTCTATCCCTTAAATTCTATTAGTGTTCAAGAAAGGTTTCTTGAGGAGAGGTCATAACAGCAGTTCTTTAAAGTCCCTGGGAAGACCCTCTTCCTCAAGGATGAATTAATGGTCATTAGGATCCACCCCCATGTCGCCTCCCAGGTGGCCTTGACCAGCCAAGAGGGGCATGGATTAGTTCACAGGTGGTCACATCTACATCCCTAGGATGACTTCCTTGGGTTCAATTGGATCAAACTGTTCCTAGATAACTGGGTAAGTCCTTTCCACAGCCATCTCCATAGGATCTATACCAGTGGTGGGATTCTGCCGGTTCTAGGGGGTTCGGCCGAACCCTTTGTTAAATTGCTGGCTTGCCCCGCCCCTTGCCCTGCCCCTCCGCACCACAATTTATTGCCAATAAATAGTGGTGGGCGAGGGGCGGGCGAGCCAGCAATTTAACAAAGGGTTTGGTGTCTTTTTGTAATTTTATTGGCCCGCGGAGCTTCAGCATAGGCTAATTAGCCCTTGATTAGATCGGATCCCGACTCTCAGCTGCTTGCTGGAGCTAGCTTTGCTGAAAAAGGAAACTGAAGGTAAATTGGTTTTGCTGTTGCTGCAACGTTGGAAAATTAGGCAGGCAGATTGCTTTTCTTTTTCCTCACCAAAAACAGTAAGTGCAAACAATGGGAAATTTAGGGCAAAAGAGGCGAGTTCAAGATTTTAAAACACAAAAGGAAAAAAAAGCTCTATTTAACTAGGGAATTGTAATAATTAAGATACTATTAATTGTATATTGTGTTGAAAACAGAAATGGTTAAATTG
The DNA here is from genome assembly GCA_038048745.1 of Coluber constrictor foxii. Taxonomy (NCBI): domain Eukaryota; kingdom Metazoa; phylum Chordata; class Lepidosauria; order Squamata; family Colubridae; genus Coluber; species Coluber constrictor. The sequence goes on along the minus strand of CM075958.1, from coordinate 6,691,915 downwards.
TGGTTTGGAAGAATATATGGGGGAAATTATTTGGTTTATTATTATTGGTAAATATAATTAATTGATTTGTAAGAAATTGGATTGCATGGAAATAATTGGAATATTCATGTTCGTATTGATTAATATACAAAAAAGGTAGTTATATAACTAATTGATTTATATTAAAATGTTGAATTTATATTAAACAACTGTAATATTACATAATTAACCAATGTGAGGATGGATATAAAAATAGATGACAATGGGAAGGGGTATAATATAGAATAGAAGGGAAAAATTGAATTTGATTAAGAGTAGAGATGAGGATGAAGGGTAATATTGGTTTTTTACAAAAATAGATGAGGAATAAATATGGCAAAAAGGAAATATAGAAATTGTAAATTTAATTGAAATGACTAAACACTGTTTAAATTTGTGAACCGGCCAAATACTCTGTTCAAAGAAAATACATTGTATGTTTGTATGTGTGTTTCTAATTATTGTTATTTATTTATATTTGTTCTCTTTTATTTAAAGTTTAACAATTCATTCTTTATCTTAATATCTTTATATTTGTTTGGGGTTGCCTTTCTTCCCTTTCATCTTTTTTATTGTACAGCAATCTTTCTCCTCAAACCTACCACCTCTCTCTTTTCTTTCCTTCTTACTTTCTCTTCCTCCCCCTCTTCTTCTCCTCCCTACTTCCTCTTCCTTTCTCCTTCTCCTCCTCTCTTCCTCCCTCTCTTACCCTCACTCCTATTCTTATTTCCCTTCCCTTCATTCATCCCTCTCTATTGCTGTATCCTTTTATGCATATGGACTACTCAGAGGGCTGAAAAAGTTATTTTTAACTGGTCCTCACACTTTTGACCAGTCCTCAAATTTACGACTGTCCTCACTTTTTACGTTTTTTGCCCTATCTTATCACCATGGTATAGAGAAGCAGTTGTGAAATGACTGACATGGTTGTTAAGAATGCGAGGATGGTCATAAGTGCGAGAATCGGTCAAAAGTGCGAGGTCCATTCAGAAATCACTTTTTTCAGCCCTCTGAGTAGTCCTTTTGTGCATACACAGTCACATGACCAGCTAGACACGCCCATCCGGTCACATGACCAGCTAGACACGCTCACCCAGTCACATGATCACCAAGCCACACCCCCAACTAAGCCACGCCCACAGAACCGGTTGTTAAAAAAATTGAATCCTACCACTGATCTATACCGTGCTTGGCCTCCAACAGGGAACAGATCCAAGCAACCAGATGCACAGAGAATTCCTCTGTGAGGCCTGAAGGAAAACCTACATGTGACCCTTACCCAGAAGGTTCTGGATAATCTTTAAAAAGTCCATAGGGTGTCATTTAGTGCAATAAGAAGTGCAACCAGAATGGAGAAATATAGACATTTTGCAGCTTCTACTTCCATGAGGTAGGCCTTAATAGAAGCTCTAGCTCATGTTGAATCAGATTCATCTCTCATGTTCCTTCAGCAGAGCTCTAGATGTGGTTTTATGCTTTTTAATTCAGGCTTTTGAATCATGGGGCATTTTAGGAGCAATGGATCAGGAGAGGTTGCATGCAAGTTATCCTATCCAAGGCCACAATAGCTTTCCTATTTCAAGCAGTAACCAAGGCCTCATCAAAACCATGCATCAGAGCCTCAGGTATAATCCTCAATTTTCTTTGGAACCTCATCAAGTCTATCAAGTCATTAAGGGTGGACAAGTCAAATAGATCTTGTCTCCCTGCAGAGAAGGGCAGCATAAAAAGAATCTCAAAGTCATCAGGCCATGATCTGGCCAGGACAAAGAGGACAAGGGTAGCTCCTCCTCAGATCACGTTCTAGTAGTCTGTCAAGAAAACCATGTTGGGTGTGTCATTGTTGTTTTGACTTGAGCCAGGAATGATGGTGGCCATGGTGAGATGCCTCTAAGGCCAGCCCCAGGGATAGCAAATGGCCATCTCTCAAGACCATAAGTCTGGGGAACCCCACAGTCAACCGTGAAATGCCCTCCAGGGGCTCAGACATGGAGGTTGCCGTACAGCAGGAAGGTTGGTACGGTAGTAAAGATACCAACTGGTCCTGTGATTGAACCTTCAAGAAAAGAATTTCAGACCTGGCAACTTGCAGAGCAGCACCCCAAAAGAAATGCTCAGATGACAATTGCTACAGCAACAGAAATTTGCAAGTCTTTCCATAAAATTGGCAAAAAGTTAATATCCTGAGATTCTTCCTTAATTTCCATTTCTGCCTTGTGTCACTATTCCCAAGTAGCCTTCAGATTATCAGACCCAACTAGGGCATAAGCCAAAATCCATCTTGTGTGCAGGGGTCACTTTCACATAGGTCAATTAGACAGCTTCCCCATGACTCCATCTGCTCTGTGAATTACAGGAAGAGACGCAAACATGTTTTCCATTCTGCTGCATGAAGAAAAAGCTGTTCCTAAGGGGATAGGACAATGGCTCTTCCCTGCAATTATCAGAAGAACAGTCATTCTCCATGTATCCCCTGTGGATTTCTAGACACAAAGATCTTCCAAGATAAAATTTGCTTTAAAAATATCTCTGAGTTCATCAGATGGGGGGCAGATCGTGTCACCTTAGCCTGCCTTGCAAAGAGCTCAATCCTGGGTTGGAAGAGGCTCACGTGCCTTTGTTTCCTCTATGGTCACAGCCCAAACACAGGTAAGATGAAGCGTTGTTGCTATAAATTTGTCCTGGTGCCATCCAGGTGGCACAGGTGGTGTCTGCTCTGCTAAAGTTCCAGTGAGATTTCAGGAGCAACCTTCAAATCAGTTTCTGCAGAAACTTTCTTTTCTGTTCTAGGAGGGAAGAAGACAAGAAAGATGGGGCAGGAGTCAGGCTACTGCTGATGCCCTTTTGGCTCCTATCTCCATCTTCTCTGAAAAGTCTGAAAACCATCTGTGTGTGAAGAATCACCGGGCAGGAGTTATGCTACTGCTGATGCTGATGCTCTTCTGGCTCCTGGCTCCAACTACAGTGAAGAGTCTGAAAACCATATGTGAGCTCAGGGGTTATATTGATTTAAAGGAAAGCTACTATAGGCCTGGTGATCTCATTATTGGTGGGAATTTGCCTTTGGGAACCATTTTAATATCTGTTGTCCCAGCCTTTGATACAATGAATTTTCCTATAAATAGTGGGTAAGTTTCAACTGGAGGGGAAATATGCAGACAATTCTTTTCTTTGCTTTAAATTCAGGGAGTTTTTTTCAGAAATACTTCTAGAGTCTGTACTATCCTGGTGCAGTGCACATTTTATGCTTTTCCCAATAAAATAGCAAGCTGTTGAAATATGCTGGAATTCTCAATCTCTTCGTAAAGAAGATGATAAACAACAAAAATGAAGAGGGAAGCTGTGCTGGCCTAGTGAAGAAGTTGAATTGTAATATTAATCTGAATGTCAAGTTTCCGAAAGATGCCCTAATGAATTCGTGAGCCATGATCCAAACTTCAAAGGAAATATAGTGATTTATTAGGAGCAACATTCTGGCAGTACTCGGATGCAGTCAGGACTGATCCCACGTAGATTTACGTTCCCCTATGACTCGGTCTCTCCCCTCCCCCATGGCCATGTCATAAATCACATTCTCAAATTAACCGCTTTGGCTGGCTGTGAAACCTAACACCCTCCTTCTGATTGCAGTCAGAAAAAATGTATGGAATTCACTTCAGTTCTCCCTCCCTCCTGCTCATGGCAACTTGAAAACTTTGCAGGTTGACACTGAGCAGTAACTTCTGATAGAAAATTCAAATGAAAGCTCAGCACTCTTCAAGTGTTCAGGATACAAACATCCCTCCCAGTGCTGGAATCAGCATTGCTCATGCATAACGGCCTTCAGTAAACCTATGAGGTGACCCCCACTGTACTCCTGTGCTCAGCAATCTTTACCCCACCTGAAGAAGCTGCTCCAAGAGAGACCTGAAAGAATTACATTGAAATCGGAGCAGTTGTAAAGGATTTCAGCTACTGAAGCAAGGTGAATATGGCAGGGATGATAGAGAGTATAAAACAGTCCATGATATTTATGGAAAGGCTTGTCTCCTTTCTCACAAAGTCATCCAAGTTTAGCCAAGGGAAATCCTTTGAAAAAAACCCAAACCCAGTAAAATTTGGGAGTTTCTGCTCCCAAAATTTCCCCCAAACAGTGAAGCAAATTCTACAGCATGCACAAGATTTCCTGTAATGTTCTCCAATGTTTTTCTCACTACAGCCTCATCATTGGTAACTACCAGCAGTTCCTATCATTGATGTTTTCTGTCTTCCACGTCAATAAGGATTTTCTTTTGCTCCCCAACATCACCCTTGGCTTCCACATCTATGGCCATTTCCAGAGGGAGATATTTATTTCCTTAAACTGCCTCTCCATGCTCTCCTCACAAGGCCAAGTGGTTCCAGGGTACAAATGTGATCTGAAGGACACTCTGTTTTCCATCATTGGTGGTCTCAGTGCCAAATCCTCGAGGCAGATGGCCTCCATCTTCAGCATCTTTAAGGTGCCACAGGTAAGGCAGCTCTCTTGGATACAGTATGGAGTAGACAAACTCTCAGCTTTCCAATCCACATCTATGCAAATGCTGAAACAATCAAAGCGAGTTCACTGTGTTTGGATGATTCACTATACATGGGAATCAGGAAAAGACAAGAATGCTCCATATAAAGTTGGCACTGAGAGCGACCGCCTCTCAGCACAATTTAAACAAGCTGCACCGCCCGCGTCCCACCCTCGTAATGCATCTCAGCTGTTCGGAGTTTTCGGCAGCCACTTCCTGCTCGTTCTATCCAGGATATGGGATCATGACGCTCCTGAAGCCATGATGATGTTGATTCGTCGGCCACATATCCCCTCATCTCTCACCCATTCTACCATCACCCGTAGTCCATTAGTGTCTCCACCACAACCGAAACCTAGGCACCTAGCACATCCCCTCCTGGAAAGATTGCAGGAGCGTTGTGTGTGTGAACATTCTTGTGACAAGCCATGGTTGGGCTCAATACAAACATCAGAAGCATTCTCAGAAGCTAAAGTGGTAGTTTTTTTCTGAGAGGTGGCATAGAACGAACATGTGACATCAAAATGTGTTGCTGGGAGATCTTCCTTCACTCAAAATGAGTCAACCTGACTGCTGGGGTCACAAACCACATAATGGTGACACCTAAAGTCAAATATCTAACTTTGACTTTTACTTTGTTTTTGAAAAAAAATCTCTTTTTCTCCAGCTCGGTGTTGGCTTTCAGTTTTCTCAGGGGGAGAAAAGAATGTATCCTTCCTTCATCCGGATTAATCCCAAGGAATCTCCTCAGTATGTGGGTTTAGTGCAGCTGCTCCTATATTTCCAGTGGAACTGGGTTGGTCTTGTGGCCCCTGAAGATGACAGGGGAGAACATTTCATTTCAATTCTGATGCCAATGCTCCAGGAGAAGGAGATCTGCCTGGCCTTCACTCAAAGATTGAAAGTAGATGATATTCAGATGATAATAAAAAAATTACTTCTCAATTTACAGACTTGGTCAAAAACTGAAGTGATTATTCTGTTTGGAGACTTCGATTGTAGTGTCAGTATACAGACAATTTTGTCTGTCCAGGAAAAATTGAGCAAGACAACATTTCAGAATGTTTGGATCTTAACCTCCCATTGGAAACTTAGTTTGTATGAAACTGAAGACACATTGCTACTTCTAAAGTCTTTCCATGGAGTCTTGCATTTCAGGGACCACACCAGGGATGTCTCAGAATTCAGCCATTTCCTCCTGTCTTTAGACCCCTTGGACCCACAAGGGGATGTATTTCTCCCTCCATGGTGGGAAAATGTCTTTGGCTGCAAGATTCACCAACCAGACAAGTTCCCTCCAAAGGGGGAAAAACAATGTACAGGAAAGGAGAATCTGCAGAATCTGCCCAATTACACTTTTGAAACAAGCATGACAGATGAGAGTTACAACATCTACAATGCCATTTATGCTCTGGCACATGCTTTGCATGCAATGTATGGACCCAGAGCCCGACCAACAGTGATGAGGCTTGGAAAGAGGATCTCCAATGTCCAGTCATGGCAGGTAATTTCTGTGGCTTCCTTAGAAAGGAAAACATATTAAAAGCAAATACTAGAAAGCTATGAAATAAGAATAATGTTTTATTGGAAGAGTTTAGAGGGGGAGAGAAGTAAATGAGCTGTCCATTAGATCCATAGAAGAAAGACCTTCATAAAGTCCAGAAAGGCTTCAATGGTTGCCAGAGTTTCAGGAGGTAACCATGACAGGGGGTAGATGTCAGCTGAGACCAAAAGAACAAGATGGCTGTGTTTGAGAAAGAAGCTTCCAGAAGTCAGTAGAAGTCCTAGTTGGCATATTTGCGGAACACCCTCTGTTTCCCTCAGCATGTAACACAAATCCAACTTGTAAAAAGACACTCAATTCCTTTTAACCTTGGTTTATGTTTCTATAGCTTAACATCCTTTGTGACCCCACCCAATTTTTCCAGTTTGACATTTATTGCACTGCTCAGCTTGTTGTGTGAATGCAGAAAGTCTTGGTCCATCTGAGCACATAAAGCAGGACTCAAAATAGTCTTAGTGGGTTGTTTGTCTGAAACCCATCAGACTTTTCTGCATTAATGGACAGTTGTTGAACTTCTCTGAACAGTGAAGAGACAAACCAGGGCAAGCCCTTCCTTTTCCTTGACTCCATTTCATCAAACATGGGCTCTGCATTGTGCTCTGTTCAATTCTCAGATAGAGAAAATCAGAGAAACTGTACTCTGTTCTCATACAAATTATTTCATTCTTGCTAAAATGAATTGATCAGTTGCAAGACCCCTGGACAAAGTACATATTTAAAACTACATGTAACCAAGTAATACAGGAGGAACAGCATATACAACCTCGTAGATGACCTTCACTCTATCAAGGACCTTGGAGTACTCATCTCAAATGATCTAAGCACCAGAGCCCACTGTAACAGCATTGCCAAAAAGGCATTAAGAGTTGCTAATGTAATCTTGTGAAGCTTCTTCTCCGGTAATATTGTACTGCAAACCGGGACATGCAAAACCTTTGCTAGACCAATTCTCAAATACAGCTCATCTGCCTGGACCCCACACTGTATATCAGACATTAATACAATTGAACAAGTCCAGAGATATTTCATGAGAAGAGTACTCCACTCCTCTGCTCACAACAGAATACCTTATACCACCAGGCTCGTAATCCTGGATAAGACAATTTAGAACAATGCTGCCTTTGGTCTGACCTAAGCATGGTACACAAAATGATCTGCTACAACATCTTACTTGTCAATGACTACTTTAGCTTCAACTGCAATAACACAAGCACACAATAGATACAAACTCAAGGTAAACTGCTCCAAACTCGTTGTGTAAAATACGACTTCAGCAACAGAGTGGTCAATGCCTGGAATGCTCTACCTGACTCTGTGGTTTCTTCCCCAAACCCCCAAAAGTTTACCCTTAGATTGTCTACTCTTGACCTCACCCCATTCCTAAGAGATCTGTAACGGGCGTGCATAAGCGCACCAGCATGCCTACCGTCCCTGTCCTAATGTCCCTTTTTATTCATATCCATTTCATGTATTCATAATCATGTTTATACTTATATGTGTTATCTTATACATATTTGAGAAATAAATAAATAAATAAATAAATAAATAAATAAATAAATAAATAAATAAATAAATAAATAAATAAATAAATAAAAATATTATTAATTTTGGAATGTGGCACTAAAATCTTTCAATGTACTTATTCTGATGAAGCTTGATTTGAGGTAAACATGATACAAAAGACCAAAGAAAAACCATTTGTAGTTTCAGAGTTAAATATTTGGTGTTACTGCAGATTCCTCAGTTCTCCACGAAGGGAACTCCTCAATTTTTTCAGAAATAAACTCATCTTCTCAAATTGGTCGCCATGCTCTGATAAAAGCCATAACCGTAGCTCTAACCAAATACTCCTATTTCTGAAGGTCTCCTTTATTTCAGATTCTTCCCTATTTGAGGAATGTGCAGTTCAACAACAGTGCTGGAGATGAGGTCTCCTTCTCAGAAGATGGACTGGGATCTGCTTGTTACGACCTTCTCAACTGGGTTTTCCTCCCCAATCGATCTTTTCTCCCCATGAAGGTTGGGCAAGTAAATCCTGAGGCTCCCCCAGGCCAAGATTTTACCATTAAATCTGATGGAATCGTCTGGGGCACAGAGGTAAGCTTTAAGGTAATATTGTAAGTGCAGGGAGATTCATTCTCTTCCTGAGTTACAGAAGATCTTTCTAAGTCGAAAAATAATCAATTGAGTCAGAAATTATGGAAGTCATTTGGTGAAAAATCTGCTTTGTATCTAGCATATTTGGGGTTTGATTTGTTTCATTCCACAAAGGGTTAGGCTTGGGAGCAACATCTGCTTCAAATGCAGGATGCAAATACAGCAAGCAACATGGATTTCCATGGATCACCGATGCCTTTTAGAAATGCTGTGGTTCAGCCTTCCTCTGCAGGCTGAGATCCCAGTTCCAATCTCCAGCATCTGTTGGTAGGTTGCGAGTGCCACTGGCCTGAATCCCCCAGCACCTGTTCCTGGTTTGTGATAGACAGTGGCAATCTATTTCTTTAGAACAGAATCTGAAAATAGGAATAGGAATAAAGAAGGGAAATAGGAATGAGTAAAAGAATGAATGCAGCAAGTTCATTGCTTAAGTAGTTTCAAATACTTCTCTTTCAGACCATCCCCTTTGCCAGATGTAGCATAAAGAGGTGCCATGCAGGAGAGAGGAGAAGAGTTCCAGAGGGAAAGCAGGTTTGCTGCTACCAGTGTGAAGCTTGTCCAGAAGGGACCATTTCTAATCAGACAGGTAGACAAGACTTCAAAAGTAGATCTTCCAAGATCAAATTCATTAAATCTATTTTGTTTTTTTGTGATCATTTTTGATATGGCTGAAATGCACTCATACTTTTCAGCAGAACCTTTCAGTTGGTGGATCTAAATTGCCCTGGCCACAGAAGTCACCTTTCCCAATCCTCAGCCAATCCATGCAGGATAGTTTTAGAGCATAATTTATGAATCTCCAACTTGCATTTCAACTCCTCCTGTAATATCTGATTGTGGAAACCAAATTCTAATCTTTTCCTGAGGAAGTGGGGTTTTCAGTCCAAGCTTTAATTCTTTTTTTTAATAAATTTGTATATATACACAAACAAATGCGACAAATACGACATTAATAACATAAATAACATCTAAATGTAATGTCTGATTTCCTCCGACATCAATAACCTAAATTCCTCTATATGTATTCCTTCCTCTCGCCTTATATAACGATATTATTTTTAAATATTATTTATGCGTTGTTATATCTTATTTGGTACAGAATTTTGTTTTACTCTTTTAGGATCCTCTTTTGGTTTTGGTTTTCCCTCTGCCAAACCAAGTAGTAGTCAGATTCTTCCTTTCCTTGAATTTCCTTGGTGAGTCTGTCCATCTCAGCACATTCCATGACTTTAGATATTATTCTATCTTGTGTTGGGACTTCTTCCAGCTTCCAATTTTGTGCATAAGTGATCCTTGAGGCAGTCAAAATATGTGTGATCAGATATATTATTTCTCTGTCATATGCCTAATAAATATGTTTCCTGTCTTAGTGGTACTTTTTGATCTGTTATTTGTTCCAATTGAGTTTTGATATTATTCCAGAATTGTTTGGCTTTGGGACACGACCACCACATGTGGTAGTATGTCCCTTTTTGTGCTTTGCATTTCCAGCAGAGTGAAAATGTATTGGGGAACATTTTGGAGATCTGTGCCAGTGGGAGATGCCATCTATAAAACATCTTGTAGATATTTTCTTTGTACAGTACTGATAGCGTTAGTTTGCTGTTAATTTTCCATAGCTTTTCCCATTTGTTTAGTTCTATACGGTATCCGAAATTCATCGCCCATGTAATCATATTTTCCTTGACTATCTCCTCCTCTAATTTATATTCCAGTAAGAAGTAATAGATTTTTGTTATTAGTTTCTCATTGGGGCCCAATAAGATTTTGTCCAGTTGGTTTAGTTCTTTTTGGATTCCAAATTTCTCCATATCTGTTTTGTGTCTGGATTTTAATTGTAAGTAATGGCCACCAATCCATTTCAAGACCTTGAGTTCTTAATTGTACTATTGTTTTTAATTTTCCTTCTTCATTTAAGAGATCCTGGTATGTTTTCATTTTATTTGTGTCCATTGTATTTGGATAAATTTGTGCTTCCATTGTAGAGATCCAATGTGGTATCTTATCATAGTGAATCTTTCTAATTTTGTTCCAGGTTTTGATCAGGGTATTTACTCACAATATGTCTACAGAATTGTTCTTGTTTTGTGGGTTTGTCTTCCCATAGGTATGCATGCCATCCCTTTATCAAGTCGAAACCTTCCAATGTTAATGTCCGTCTGGTCTTCAATGCAATCCAATCCTTTATCCACGTTAATGCTGATGCTTTATAATAAATCTGTCAATCAGAAAGTCCCATTCCTCCTCTATCTCGTTTATCCTGTAAGTGCTTTAATTTGATTCTTGCCTTTTTTTTTCTGCCATATGTATTTTAGTATCATCCTGTCCAAATCTTTAAGGTATGTTCTGCCCGGGTTTTCTGGAATCATCCTGAATAGGTACAGCACTCTTGGTAAAATATTCATTTTGATAGTGGCAATTTTACCTAAAAAGGATAACTGGAGTTTTGTCCACTTTTCCAAGTCTTTTTCTACTTGTTTAGCCAGTTTAGTATAATTGTCTTACTTCAGCGTCGATATTTTGTTGGTGAGCCACACTCCTAGGTATTTGACCTTTTTTGTTGTTTGCATTCCTAGCATATTTTCCAACTCTTTTTCTTGGTGTTTGGTGAGATTCTTTGTTAAAATTTTAGTTTTTTGTTGTTGATTTCCACTTCTCCATATTGCTGTATTTTAGTCAGTCATTTTAGTACTGATTGTAGCGGTTTTTCTAAGATAAGTACTATGTCATCGGCGAAGGCTTGCATGATACTCCTGATTTTTTATTTTTATTCTCATTATTTCTGTATTCTTTCTGATTTCTTCTAATAGTATTTCCAAGGTTAATATAAACAATATGGGGAATAGGGGGCAGCCTTGTCTCACCTCTCTTTTTATGTCAAATTGTCCTGTTGTCTCACCATTAATTAATATTTTTGCGGTTTGGGTACTGTATATCCTTTTAATCATCTTTACAAATCTTTCTCCAAATTTCATCTTGTCCAGTTGTGCAATGAGGAATGTCCAATTAAGGTTATCAAACGCTTTTTGTGCATCCAGGAAGATTAAGGCTAGCTGTTTGTCCGGTCTTTGCTCATAGGATTCAAGAGGGTCCATAATTGTTCTTGTGTTATTTTGGATTTGTCATCTGGGGATGAAGCCATTTTGGTCGGGATGTATATAGTATTTGATAAAGGTTTTCAGTCTCTGTGTTATGATGGATGTATATAGTTTGTAATCTACATTGAGGAAGGAGATTGGTCTGTAATTTTTGATTTCAGTGGGGTCCGAATCTTGTTTTGGAATTAATGTGATTATTGTCTCTTTCCATGATTGCGGGGTTGCAGCTTCCAAAAGTGCGTTGTTGAATACTTTAATTCTTATTACTTAGTGCATGTTTCATTCATCAATACTATCAACCTCTGAGGAAATAGACCTGCCAGAGAAAGAGGAGATTCATCTATCTGTGTCTCTTTGATAGAGTAGGAGCGATCAAATAAGTCTGAATGAACACATCTGAAGCACAAAGCAGAGAGGTTAAGGCAGGGATCATGTACAGATAAACAAAAAAGCAACATTCCTGGATAACAGGTCTATCGATCTTCTGTGGGTTCCATTATAAAGTAGGGGAGAAAACAGGCAGCAATCTCCAATTGAAAGACACATTACTCGTAGATGTCATAGTGAATGGATAGCTGGAACTGAACTAATCCTCGTCACTGGCTAATCTATCCTAGAATCATTATAAATGCAGCATCATTTGCTTGAATGAATGAATTCTTAAACAAAGATTCTTGATTTCAGATGCTGCTCACTGTGAACCCTGCCCAGAAGACCAATATCCCAACAAGGACAAGGACCAATGCATTGCCAAGAAGATCCACTTCCTTGCCTATCAAGACACCCTGGGATACACTTTAATTTCTCTCACTCTTTTTCTCTCTGTGAGCACATGTGCAGTCCTGGTGATTTTCTATAAACATCATGACACACCGATTGTCAAGGCCAACAACCGAGATCTCACCTACATCCTCCTGGTCTCCCTCCTGCTCTGCTTTCTCTGCTCCTTCCTCTTCATTGGTCAACCAGGGAAGGTCACCTGTCTCTTCCAACAATCTGCCTTTGCCATTCTCTTTTCCCTGGCAGTTTCCTCTGTGTTGGCAAAAACTGTCATGGTAATTTTGGCTTTCATGGCCACCAAACCAGGGAACAAGGCAAGGAAACTCTTAGGAAAACCACTGACCAACTCCATTGTCATAGCCTGTCCTCTGGTCCAAGCCCTTCTTTGTGCCACCTGGTTGGTCACCTCTCCCCCATTTTTCAATTTGGACTTCCACTCCTTGTTTGGAGAGATCATCTTGGAATGTAAGCAAGGCTCAGCTCTAATGTTTTACATGGTCCTTGCCTATCTTGCTGTTTTGGCCCTAATCAGTTTCACAGTGGCCTTTCTGGCTAGGAAATTGCCTGATAGTTTTAATGAAGCCAAGTTCATTACTTTTAGCATGCTGGTCTTTTGCAATGTTTGGATCACTTTCCTCCCCACCTACCTGAGCACCAAAGGGAAGTCCATGGTGGCTGTGGAGATCTTCTCCATTTTGGCCTCTGGAGCTGCTCTCTTGGCTTGTATCTTTTTCCCTAAATGCTACATTATTCTGCTGAGACCTGATCTGAATTGTAGAGAAAATATAGTAAGGAACAAGAATGTCTAACTAATGCACAGATCAGCCTCTTTTATATTCATCTTTGAGGCATGTTTAGAATATGATGATTTCTAAAAAAGAATAATGTCTTCAAAGAGGAATTTCTCCATTAAAAAATTCCTTATCAAATGCCACAATTGGTTAGAATTTACCTGTGGTCAACAGCAATCACCCAGCCTTTTGTTTGTCATGCCTTCAAAATATCCTGGTGTTGTCCAGTGCCTAATGTTGATGGAAAACTAGTTATTAAAGATGTATTCATTATTTCAAGGAGGACATTTTCTCATTCCATTCTTTTTAATTTAATTATTTTTTAAAATAGTGTTTTAAAAAGTTGGAATTAGTGTTCTTAGGCCTATATGGTTGTTTCCTTAGACGTCTGAGGCTTTTTAGAATTCTCTACCAGTATTCAGTTATTTTTAATGACATCTCCCTTTCCATAAAATGGCCTGTCATGTGGGAAATAGAAACAATGGAGGAATGTGTGCTAATTGGCCCATAAAATAACAATAAGCTTTCAATAAGCTTTATCAACATTTCTATGGCAACGTAACTGATATACTTTTTTATTAAGAGAATATTTCTCTGTTGAAGATAGTAACAATAGAAGAGTGGCAACATAATTGATAGTTTGTTAATTATGAATAGGTATGATTACACCACCTTATGCATAAATCATTTTCTCCTTCTTTCTCAAATGTATAAATATGAGTGCAATCTTTGGTCTTCAAAAGTTCCTCCCACTATTCTCTGGAGAAAATTTACCCTGGGCACACTCTTAACAAGCAATACTGCTGTGAGACTTGATTATTGATTTTTGGTCCTGCATTTGGAGCCTGAAAGCTTAAGCAGTTGTAATAGCTGCATAAACATGACAGATAGTGCTTGTTTAGCAACAATGATGAAATAGTAATTTTGCAACCAGAGACAATGACTGAACGATCCAAGGACAGAGGCATGGGAATAGAATGCAAAGGGCCACCAAATAAGCATCACACTTTAGAACTATTACCAAAACAACCAATTTTAACCTCATTGGACACTAACAAGACGACATATGGGACATATGGGAGTAAGGAAAATTACATGGTTTATACAGAAATCTTCAGATCTGGCTTTGCTTATGCTGTAATCACTTGACTTTCAGTAAAAGTATACCCAACTCTACAGAGAGAGTCAAGGATTTTTCTTTCCTAAATGTCTAAGCTGGGACAGGCCTGACAATCTGTCCACCAGCAAGGCCAGCAAAGGCATGATGGAACCGGTGGTCCCAACTGGAGAGCCATAGATGATGCTTCCTAAATTAGAGGCTCTGTCACTTCAGGAGAGATTGAATTTTTTCCCTCCCAGATAGTTGTACGGAGAGCAAGTCCTGCCCTGCATTGACAGCAGGCTACAGCTTGTGGGCCCCTCTTTGCAAACTGCCCACCTCAGGCCACGGAATTGATCATCAAACTGAAGCCCTGAATTGGCTGCTGCATGGTGGAAACAGAAGCTGCCTGGCCCATGTGCTCACCCTTTGCATTGAACCAAAGTGGGGCAGTTCAAAGGGAGTCCAAAGGCCATCAGGATCACTCCTGCCACAGCCTGGGGTATCCAGTTTGCAAAGAGGGGAGCATGAACCATAGCAGCCAGGGAGGGGTGAATGCCATGGGTCAGCTGGGATGAGGGGGCTGGGATGAAGGGCATGTAGGCAATTGTCCTAGATTACACAGTGACAATGTTCACAGGTCTGTAAAGCATAAACAAATCATGTTCTTCATCAATGTTGGGACAGATTCGCTAAGCAAGCACTTCCAGCATGATTTTGGTAGCAGCCACCAGAGGCCTCATTCAGTTTGTGGCCCCTTGGAATATGGTGGCCGCTTCTGTCATTGCACCAGGTGGCCGTGTGACAAAGTGATTCGTTCTGCTTCCCTCTGGCTGTTTGTGCAGCATTGCATAAAACTCTGGAGCTCCAGCGAAGGTGAAGTTTCAGGTGGGGGTCAACAACGGTGATTTCATTTCTTTATTTTATTTATTTTATTTTATTTTCCGAGTGCAGAACATCTTACATCAAAAGGCGGAAATGTGCTATTTAAAATTGGCCTATTGATCTAAATAAACCGAAAACCAAAAACTATACAATCAATATAAAAATTAAATGCAGAAGGAATTTAAAAACCGTATGTGACATTATACAGGCCATCCTCATTCAAAGTTATAAAGGCACTGAAAAAAGTGACTTATGACTGTTTTCCACACTTATGACCATTGCAGCATTCCCATGGGCATATGGTCAAAGTTTGGGCGCTTGGCAACTGCATCATATTTATGACGGTTGCAGTGTCCCAGGGTCCTCTTTTGTGACCTTCCAACAAGCCAGGTCAAGGGGGAAACCAGATTCATTTAACAACCATGTCATGAACAGGGGGCCATGGATCCAGTTCACAGGTGGTCACAACTACATCCCATGGACTCTGTCGACATCCTTGGGATCAACCGGATCAAACTGTTCCTAAATTATTGCGTAAGTCCTTTCCCCAGCCTTCTCCATAGGATCCACACCATGCTTGGCCTCCAACTGGGAAGAGATCCAAGCAATTTTATCAACCAGAATTCCTCTGTGAGTGTGAGAAAAAAAATTCCCTCACAGTTGCTGTGCCTATTGGTGGCCTTTGGCTTACGTAATTGAATAGGCCAATCAGAGGGCAGCTCCTGCTTTTGAATCTCCGGGGCTTTTTCTATGCCTTCCCCAACTGTCCCTAACTGTCATTAACTGTCACTCACTGTCAGTATAGAAGGAGCTGCTTGCCAGCAGGCTCAACCAGTTCGGGATCAGAGGCAGAGCTGAAGTCACCAAAGCCTCTCCCTTCTGAGGAAGAAGGGAGAGGCTTTAGTGCTTTTTTATTGCTTTAATTGTTTTTAACCTGTAAAAATGAAGAGTTTTAATACTGTGTATGACCAGCCATACGCTAAATAAATAAATCTGAGGAAGAAAGGCCCAAACTCCAATCGTGCAGGGCAATTATAGAAAGAGCTGACAAGATACTAAAGGAAGAGACTGACAACTGATATTCTGTTGAATAGGTTTTGTTTATTTTCATAAATAAAACAGTTTAGTTTAAAAATCTTCGTGAGGCTCATTTATTTAATAGATTGTAAACATGTAAAGTTACGGTCCACCATCTTTATAACATCCTGTGGGGCCTGAAGGGAAACTTACACAGGACCCTTACCCAAAAGGTTCCAGATCATCTTTAAGAAGACCATAGGGTCTCAGTGTTTTTAAGAAGTGCAAAAAGAATGGAGAAATATTTTTTTTTTTAAATTTGATTTATATGCCGCCCTTCTCCAGAGACTCAGGGCGGCTTACAATGTGTTAAGCAATATTAAGCAATATTGACATTTTGAGGCTTGTACTGCCATGAGATAGGCCTTAATAGAAGCTCTAGCTCAGATATGTCAAATACAAAGCCAATCCCACCCCAGTCCACACACAGGAGGGGACGAGTGCACAGGGTCCCCTAAGGGCAACAACAATCCTGATCTGGCCCTCAGTGAAATGGAGTTTGACACCCCTGCTCCAGCTCATGTTCAGTCAGATTCATCCCTCTTGTTCCTTCTGCAGAGCTCTGGGTGTCCCTTGATCCTTTTCAGGTCCGTCAATTGAATCATGGGGCATGTTGGGGACAATGGACCAAGATAGGTTGCATGTGATTGATCCCATACAAGACCTCAGTAGCTTTCCTATTCCAGGCAGTGGCCAAGGCCTCAGAAGGATCACACAGCAGAGCCTGGGGTATAATTCTCAATTCCCTCTGGAATCCCATCAGACACAAAGAGTGGACTAATCAAAGAGACCCAGCCTCCCTGCAGAATGGGGAAGCAGAAAAAAAAACATCTCAAAGTCATCAGGCCATGATCTAGCCAGGACTGAAGGGACAAGGATACCTCCTCCTCAGATCCCATTGGAAGTGGTCTGTTTTGAATTGAGCCGTGAATGATGGTGGCCATGTTGAAATGCCTCTAAGGATTGTTCTAAAGATGGCAAATTGACATATCTCAAGACCTTAAGTCTAGGAAACCCCACATTCAACCATGAAATGCCCTCCAGAGCCCCAGATATTGAGGTTGAAGGTTGGTAGAGTGGCAATGATCCCAACTGGCCCTGTGAATAAATCTTCTAGAAAAGAATTTCAGACCTGGTAATTTGGGGAACAGCACCCGAAAAGTCGAAAAGAGACAACTGGATGACAATTCCTACCCTTAGGCCACAGCAACAGAAATTCTCAAATCTTGCCAAAAAATTGCAGTTAATATCCTGAGATATTAACTAACTCAATTTCCGTTTATGCCTTGTGCCACTATTCCCAAGTAGCCCTCCTATTATCTGACCAAACTAGGGGACCTGCCAAAATCCATCTTGTGTGCAGGGGTCACTTTCTTTCTTTTTTTTATTGAAAAAGTTTTACAAATACAAATCCCCCCCCTTTTTTTCCCCTACCCCCCTACCCCCCCCAACCAATCCCTCCCCTCCCTTGGCTTCCCTTGTAACCTTAAAAATTACTATTCATATTAACTCCCCAGATATTAAACAAAAGGTGAAATCCAAATCATATCATATCATACAATTCCCTCAACTACTCTACCCCCTGTCAATACTAAAAATTTCCAGATAACATCCAAGTAATAACTATCTGTTCCTTCCTTAATTTATTATATCTACACATAATTCATCCCAGATATTACAAAATAAAATCCAAATCATAGTTCCCCCCAATTACTCTACCCCCTGTATATACTATAACTTTCTACTTAGCATATTCTACATAACATTCTACATCTAAATAACAACTTCTGTTTAATATTCAGCTAAAAGCTATCTGATACTTCTTTGTTTGATATTTATTCTGCACATAGTCTATCCATTTCTTCCATTCCAAGACGAAAGTTTCTTGGGTCTTGTCTTTTAGATATGCTGATACCTTTGCCATTTCTGCAAAACTAGCCACCTTCAAAGTCCATTCTTCAATAGTAGCCATAACGTCTTTTTTCCAATATTGACCAATCAGTAACCTGGCTGCTGTAATCATATATAATATCAGTTTTGTTTCCGTCAATGAAGAATCCTTAACTATGCCCAGTAAAAACAATTGAGGAGAAAATTGAAGTTTCTTCTTCAGAACATTTTGCATAACCCACCAAAGTTTAATCCAAAAAGCCTTCACTTTTCTGCAAGTCCACCATATATGATAATATGTAGCATCTAAACAATCGCATCTCCAACATCTTGGCTGAACATTAGGATACATGCATGACAATTTCTTAGGATCTAAATGCCACCTATAAAACATTTTATAAAAGTTTTTCCACACATTCTGTGACTGAGTAAATTTAACATTCTGGACCCATATCTTTTCCCATGTTTCCATCATAACTGGTTCTGCAAAATTTTGTGCCCATTTTATCATACAGTCTTTAACCAATTCGTTTTCAGAGTCTCTTTCTAGCAGTATGTTATAAACCCTCTTAATATGCATTGGGCCTTTCTTTTTTATCTGTCTCACCAATTCCTCTTCATACATCATTAAACCAATTTTTTGATCTTCCCTCTATCTTGATTGAAGTTGACTATATTGTAGCCAAATTAAATTAATCCCTTCTTCCAACAGAGTATTAAATGACTTTAAATTCCATCTGCCCCCATCATCAAAAAGTATCTCTTTATATAAAATCCCCCCGAGTGACTTTATATTCCATATAATATGACCAAGATCCAACCACAAAGGTATTTTGTAATCCAATTTAAACTGGTGCTTCTTCCAAACTCTCATCAAATAATTTCTAAGTATGTGACTTCTAAATATGTTATCAACTTTGTTTTCATAAAATAAGTATGCATGCCAACCAAATTTCAAGTCATGGCCTTCTATATTCAATATTTCAGTCCTTGTCATTCCAAACCAATCATTCGCTTGTGTCAGCGCTGCTGCTTCAGAATATAGTCATAGGTTTGGAACTTTAAGGCCACCTCTTTAATGGACATCTTGCATAATTTTCAGTTTAACTCTTGGCTTTTTCTCATTCCAAATAAATTTGTTCAGTCCTTTTTGCCACTCAATCAAATTTTTATCACTTTTGAGCACCGGAATCATTTGGAACAAAAATAAAAATCTAGGTAGAACATTCATCTTAACTGCTGCTATTCTCCCAAGTAAAGATAGTTGCAGCTTTTTCCAAGTTTCCATATCTTTTTGCACCTTTCGCCACAAGACTTCATAGTTATTTTGAAAAAGTTTTATATTTGAAGCTGCAACCTGCACTCCTAGATATTTCACCTTTGCCACTATTTCAAAGCCTGCCAACCTTTCAAGATCCTTCTTTTGACCTTCTGACATATTTTTAACTATCATCTTGGTGTTTTTCTGATTCAATCTAAATCCTGATACCAAACTATATTCTTCTATAATATCTTTCATCTGAATTATTGATTCCAATGGCCGTGTTAGGGTAACAACCAGATCGTCTGCAAATGCCCTTGTTCTGTAATCTTTTTGCCTTATAACTATTCCATTCAGAGTACTTGAGTCCCGTATTGAGTTCATCAAGACTTCTAAAGTTAAAATGAATAACAATGGAGATAACGGACAACCTTGTCTTGTTCCTTTTTGTATATTAAAATTTGGGTCACGGGGTCACTTTCATGTAGGTCAACTAGACAACTTTCCCATGACTCCATCTGCTCTGAGAATTACAAGAGACACAAAGATGTTTTCCATTCTGCTGCATGAAGAGGAGCTGTTGCTAAGGGGACACGGTAATGGCTCTTCCCTGCAATTATCAGATGAACAGTCATTCTTCATGTATCCCCTGTGGATTTCCAGACACAAAGATCTTCCAGGATAAAACCTGCTTTAAAAAAATATCTCTGAGTTCACCAGATGGGGGGCAGATCGTGTCACCTTAGCCTGCCTTGCAAAGAGCTCACTCCTGGGTTGGAAGAGACTCCCATGCCTTTGTTCTCTCTATGGTCGCAGCCCAAAGACAGGTAAGAGGAAGGATTTTTGATATAAATTTGCCCTGGTGCCATCCAGGTGGTGTCTGATCTGCTAAAGCTCCAGTGAGATTTCAGCAGCAACCTTCAAATCAGTTTCTGCATCAACCTTGTGTTCTGTTCTAGGAGGGAAGGTGAGAAGAATGACCGGACAGGAGTCAATGCTGCTTCTGATGCTGATGCTGATGCTCTTCTGGCTCCTGGCTCCAACTACAGCACAGAGGCTGCAAACCATCTGTGTGTTCAGGGATTATTTACAGTTGGAGGAAAGTAACTACAGGCCTGGTGATCTCATTATTGGTGGGAATTTACCCTTGCGAATTATTTTCCAGCCTCTTGCCCTAGATTTTAATACAGTGAATCTTCTTTTAGAAAATGTGTAAGTTTCAGCTGAAGGAGAAACAGGCAGATAAATGTTCTCTTTGCTTTACATTCAGGGACTTTTTTCAAAAAATCCTTCTACTGTTTTGAATGGTCCTGGTGTAGCGCACATTTTGTGCTTCTCTCAGCAAATTAGGAAGCTCTTGAAATAGGCTGGAATTCTCAATCTCTTCATCAGGAAGACGATAATGAATAAAATGAAGAGGGAAGCTATGCTGGCCTAGGGAAGAAGTCAAATTATAACATAATTCTGAACACTAACTTGTGGTAGAAAATTCAAATAAAAGCTCTACACTCTTCAAGTGTTCAGGGGTTACAAAAATCCCTTTCAGTGTTGGAATCAGCATGGCTGATGAATAATGGCCTTCAGTAAAGCTATGAGGTGACTCCCACTGTAGTCCTGTGCTCAGCAATCTTTACCACACCTATAGGAGCTGCTCCAAGAAGGACCTTAAATAATTATGGTGAAAGGGAAGCAGTTGGAAAGGATTACAGCCACTAAAGCGAAGTGAATATGGAAGGAATCAAGAGAGAGTATAAATAGAGTATATAAATGCAATAAAACTCTAAACTCTAAAACAGTCCATGATATTGATGGAAAGGCTTATCTCCTTTCTCACAAAGTCGTCCAAGTTTAGTCAAAGGAAATCCTTTGAAAAAAAAACCCAAACCCCATGAAATTTGCGAATTGCTGCCCCCCAAAGTCCCCCCAAACAGTGAAGCAAATTCTACAGCCATGCACTAGCTTTCCTGTAATGTTCTCCGTTTTTCTTACTACAGTCTCGTACCCAGTAACTACCAGCAGTTCCTTGCATTGATGTTTTCTGTCTCCGAGGTCAATAAGGATTTTCTTCTGCTCCCCAACATCACCCTTGGCTTCCACATCTACCGCTATTTCCAGAGGCAGGAGATTATTTCCTTGAACAGCCTCTCCATGCTCTCCTCACGAGGCCAAGTGGTTCCAGGTTACAAATGTGACCTGCAGGGAACTCTGCTGTCCGTCATTGGTGGTCTCAGTGCCAAGTCTTCAATGGAGATGGCCTCCATCTTCAGCATCTTTAAGGTCCCACAGGTAAGAGAGCTCTCTTGGATAGAGTATGGAACAGACAAAGATCAGAAGCACAGACAGAAGCCAAAAATAAAACTACAAGTATATTTTGTTGAGGAATATAATGAGCTTGTGACTCTTAGTTTATTTTTTATTAAAAAGTAGCCATCATTTTAGTGCCATTTATTCTCTGTATCAGGTTGTTGGTTTCTTCTCTTGTCTTCTGATGTATCACAACCAATAAAAATGACTAAGAAGGGAAAAAGATTAGGTTTTGCCAGTCAAAGTGAGTCATCCTGTCTGTGAGGGCCATCATCCAGACAATGGTAACTACTAAAGTCAACATAAAACTTACTATATCTTTGAAAAAATAATCTCATTTTCTCCAGCTCGGTGTTGGCTTTGAGTTCTCCCTGGGAAAGAGAAGAGTTTATCCTTCCTTCTTCCGGATAAATCCCAAGGAATCTCCTCAATATGTAGGTTTAGTCCAGCTGCTCCTGTACTTCCAGTGGAACTGGGTTGGTCTTTTTGCCCCTGAAGATGACAGAGGAGAACATTTCATTTCAACTCTGATGCCAATGCTCCAGGAGAAGGAGATCTGCCTGGCCTTCACTCTAATGCTGGAATTGGATGATGTTCAAATCAATCACAAGAAGTTTATTCTTAATTTCCTTACCTTGTCTAAAACAGAAGTGTTTATTCTGTTTGCAGACTCAATTGTTACTATCACTGTAATAGGGGTGATGTATTCTTTTGAAAACTACAGGAAAGTATCACTTAGGAAAGTTTATATCTTCACTTCCCATTGGAAACTTGGCATGGAAGAATCTGAAGAAACATTGCAATTGGTAAAGCTTCATCATGGGGTCTTGCAGTTTAGGGACCATTCCAGCAATGTCTCTGAATTCAGCCACTTCCTCCTGTCTTTAGACCCCTTCAACCCCCAAGGAGATATCTTTCTCCCTCAATGGTGGGAAAAGGTCTTTGGCTGCAAGATCCATAAATCAGGAAAGATCCCTCCAAAGGGGGAAAAACAATGTACAGGAAAGGAGAATCTGCAGAATCTGCAAAATTACATTTTTGAAACGAAAATGACAGGAGAAAGTTACAATATCTACAATGCTGTTTATGCTCTGGCACATGCTTTGCATGCAATGCATGGATCCAGAGTTCGACCAATCAAGATGAGGCTTGGAAAGAGGATTTCCAATGTCCAGTCATGGCAGGTAATTTCTGGGTCTTTTGACAGATAGAAACTAACCAAGGAGAGAAGCAACGTAGAACTAAGAAAAAATTTCTTTAGGAAGGGTTTATCTTTGGAAGTCGTGGGTGCCCATTGCTGGAGTCATTGAAGAAGAGACAGGATAGTCACTTGTCTAAAAGTGTAGAGGGTCCTTGCTTGAGCAGGGGGTTGGACTAGAAGACCTCCAATGCCCCTTCCAATACTGTGATTCTGTTTCTATGACAACCACAGCACAGAGCAAGATTCCAAGTGGGCCTAATGGGTTCCTGGTCTGAAATCCATCAGAATTTTCGGCATCAAAGGCTAAAATGTTCGACCTCTCTGGATAGTGAAGTGACCAACCAGGTCAGATGCTTCCTTCCCCGTGGTCCAGTAGATCAAACCTGATTCCTGCATTCTGCTGCCTTTGTCAATCAGCAAGAGAAAATCAGAACCATGAATTTTCCATGGTTCTAATAGAAATAATTTATTCACTTCAAACATTCATTTATTAATCAACAAGACCTTGGAACTGTTTCAAAGTGCACATAGCAAAGTATCACAAAAGGAAAATGCTAAAATTAAATTTATATTGTGGAATTAAAATTCTTGTGTTTTAGGGAAATTGGAGTTGGAAACCATGCCCATAAAGGGAAAACTTAGTTTCAAAGTAAAATACACCTGATTCTTCAGATCGCCACCAAGAGATGGAACTATGATGTCTCATTTGTAGCTCTAGCCCCAATACTCCAATTTCTGAAGGTCTCTTTTATTTCAGATTCTTCCCTATTTGAGGAATGTGCAGTTCAACAACACTGCTGGAGATGAGGTCTCCTTCTCAGAAGATGGACTGGGATCTTCTCGTTTTGATCTTCTCAACTGGGTTTTCTTCCCCAATCAATCTTTTGTCCCCATGAAAGTTGGGCAAGTAAATCCTGAGGCTCCCCCAGGCCAGGATTTCACCATTAACTCCGATGGAATCGTCTGGGCCACAAAGGTGAGCTGCAAGGAAATGTTGTAAGTTCAGGGAAAGATTCATTCTCTTCCTGAGATGCAGAACATCTTAACTTGAAAAATAATAAATTGAGTCAGAAATTATGGCAGTTATTTGGTGAATAACCTGCTTTACATGTAATATCATTGAAGTCTGATTTGTGTCATTCCACCAAGGGTTAGGCTTGGGACAGTAGTGAAATGTAAAATTTGTTACTACCGGTTCTGTGGGTGTGGCTTGGGGGGGAGGGGGTAATGTGACTAGGTGGGCATGGCCAACTTTTTTTTTTTTAAACTTTTCAAAGCATTTTTTCTAATGCTTTGAAAAGCCTCTGCTGATCAGGCAACTCAGCTGGGATCATCAGAGAGGCTTTTTAAAAAATCCTTTGAAAAGCCTCTCTGCCAATCAGGCAACTCAGCTAGGATCATCAGAGATTTGTCAAAGCATTTTTTTTACCACCTGTTTGGCCAAGAGGTTGATAAAAAAATGCTCTGAAAAGCCTCTGACGATCCCAGCTGAGCCGCGCAATCATCAGAGACTTTTTTTTTTACTTTTAAAAGCATTTTTTCACTGGTAGAGGTTGTAGAAAAAAGCCTCTGATGATCGTGTGGCTCAGCTGGGCATGGTGGGGGGGGGCCTAGGGATTTTTGCTACCAGTTCTCCGAACCACCTGCCACCATCGCTACCGGATCGGGTGATCCGGTCCGAACTGGGAGCATTTCATCCCTGGCTTCGGATCAACATCTGCTTGAAATGCAGGATGCCATTACATCAGACAAAAGTGATTTCCATGGAATTCAGTTGTATCCTCATGGTTCTTTCTTTTAGAAATGCTGCGGTTCAGTCACAAGCCTTCCTCCTCATGATGAAACCCCAGTTCCTATCTCCGGCATCTATTGATGTCTCAGGAGTGCCAGTGGCCTGAATCCCTCAGGAGCTGTTCCATATTTCTGATAGACGGTGGCACTGCGTCTCTTTAGAAGGGAATCTGAACATAGAAGTAGGAATGGGGAAAAGAATGAATGCAGCAGATTCGTTGCTTAAGTGATAACAAATACTTCTCTTTTAGACCATCCCCATTGCCAGGTGTGGAAGGAAGAGGTGCCAGGCAGGAGAGAGGAGGAGAGTTCCAGAGGGCGAGCAGGTTTGCTGCTACCACTGTGACGCTTGTCCAGAAGGGACCATCTCTAATCAGACAGGTAGAGCAGACTTCAAATTTAAATCTTCCAGAATCAAGGAAGACATTCATAAAATCAGTATATTTTTGTTATTGTGACCATTTTTAATAAAATTGACATGCACTGATACTTTTCAATAGAATCTTCCTATTGATCTAAACTGCCCTGGCCACAGAGGCCACCTTTCTCCATATTCAGCAAGGATAGTTTGAGGGCATTTCTGCTTCTACGTTCATCTCCAATTGGGAAACCTCCTTTCAATCTTTTCCTGAGGAAGTGGGGAATGCAGTCCAAGGTTTAATTTGGTCATTTAGTGCCCGCTTCTTCCAGCATCTCCATCAACCTCTGAGGAAATAGACCTGCCAGAGAAAGAGGAAATCCATCTATTTATGTCTCCTCGATAGGGCAGAAAGGGAGGAATGAACAGATTTTTAAAAAGTTTTTTATATTTTGATTTTATACATTTCATTCCATCAATGGTTTGATTCCTGGGTTTCATATATTTCAATATAAATAATCAATCAGTTGCGGCCCTTTCTAGATCGGGACTCCCTACGCACAGTCACTCAGGCACTTGTCACCTCTCGCCTGGATTACTGCAATGCTCTCTACATGGGGCTCCCCTTGGGGTGCACCCGGAGGCTCCAACTAGTGCAGAATGCGGCCGCGCGGGGGATTATGGGAGCGACGGGACGCTCCCATGTGACACCTCTCCTGCGCGAGCTGCATTGGCTACCGGTGGACTTCCGGGTGCGTTTCAAGCTGTTGGTGACCACCTTTAGAGCGCTCCATGGCTTAGGACCAGGGTACTTACGGGACCGCCTTCTGCCGCCAATAGCCTCCCACCGGCCGGTGTGCTCCCACAGAGAGGGTCTCCTCAGGGTGCCGTCAGCCAGACAATGTCGGCTGGCGACCCCCAGGGGGAGGGCTTTCTCTGTGGCAGCCCCTACCCTCTGGAACGATCTTCCTCCAGAACTGAGAACAATTGCTGACCTCTGGACTTTTTGTCGGGCCCTAAAAACCCATCCCTTTCAGCTTGCTGGTCTAGCCTGACCCCGCTGAATTTTTAAGATCTGTATTATAGGGTTGGGTATTTTAAATATTTAATGGTTTTAATTTTTAGCCAAAGTTATATGCTTTTTTAAGAAATTTTTAACTTTTGTGTACTGTTTTTTATTTGGCTGTCCACCGCCCTGAGTCCACAAGGAGAAGGGTGGTATACAAATCTAAACAAACAAACAAATAAATAAATAAATAACAATATTATTCTTAATAATTACAGCCCATTTTCATTTTTAATTTTACTAACATATAGTTTCTACTGTCATCTTTCAACTCTAAACTTTCTCATAATTCTATCATACTTCATTTCATCTTAATATCTGTTTTTACTGTTTCCCCCCTCATATTTCTACTTCTATTTTAGCCCTCTTTTTCCCCCTTTCCCCTATCATTCTAATAATCAAAGATTTTCCTTTTTTCATTATTCAATATTCCAATATATCAATCATGATCTTTCTCTAGCTTTTCGTTAATAATCAGATTTTTAAATATACATATTATCTCCAATCATTCCTTTCTTGTATTCATTACATTACTACCAGTAGTGAATTGGTCCCAGTTTGCACTGGTTCTATAGAACCAGTAGTAAAACCAGTGGGAGGCTCTGCCCACTGACTCCGATGTCATCAAAATGCTTCTGCGCATGGGCAGAAGCTTCTGTGCATGAAGCTTCATCTCCTTATGTTGTTCTTTTATAAAATCCTTCATGTCTTGGTATGTCAGCTCCATATCATTATATCCACTTATTTCCATTTTACAGTCAGTCCAATTTAAAAAAAAAAATCCAAGAGTTATCCATGTCCCTTCCAATCACTTTTATTTCTTCAAAAGTTTTGTATTTTGAAGTTTAAAGTAAGTTTGAAGTAACTCCTTATAATCCAACAAAGATAAAAATTCCCATAGATGCACAGTTCTCCTCTTAGCAGCAGATGGCGCTCATGATTCAGATTGGTATTGCCTCTCTGCATAGTGCTGATTATCCAATTTTAATTATTTTAGATTGTAAATCCAATAGGTGGGTGAACGAATAGTAATAAAATTTGATAGTCATAAAATATAAACAGTTTCCAGATCAAGTTCCTCTCAAGTATTCTTTAAAAAATACCTTTTCAATGTCATGTCTTCACTTTGAGAGTTCAATTTTTTAACTTAGTTTTCTTTAAAAAGTTTCTCTTCTTAAATATTATAGCATATATATATATATAAAGTCTGCTTATTCCGCAGCTAGCAAATAGTTCCAGTATTCTTCCCCCTCCTATTTCTTGGGCATATTTTCAAAGAACATTATTCTTTTGCCCAGTTCACAAGCCACTCACTTTCTCTGCTCCTGCCCAGTCTTGGGTATTCAGGTTGTCTTCAGTTTCAGGGCAGCCATGTTTGTTGCCGCTGCTCCTTGTCATTAGCCTTCCTTGTCAGGGAAGGGAAAGGAGACGTGACTCCCCCTCTACCTGCCAGGCTGTCCTCCTTTGCTTCACCACCCCTCCAGGGTGGCTATAGTCCCGATTTGAACCCTCCAATAATGAGGGGTCGGAGCTGACCATGAAGCTTGCAGATCAGGCTTCCGAAGGCATCGGAAGTACAGCTGGAAGTCAGGAATGAACAGATTTGAAGTACAAAACAGAGATGTTAAGGCAGCAATAATGTACCCAAAACAAAAGAGCAACATTTCTGGATAATAGATCTGCCGTTCTTCTATGTGTTCAATTATAAAATGGCAGAAAAAACAGGCAGGAATCTCACATGACTCATGGAAGTGCACAGTGAATGGACAGCTGGAACTGAATAAATCCTTGTCTCTAGTTAATCTATCCCCAGGATCATCATAAATGAAGGATGATTTTCTCTTTTTGATGCCCCATAAATAGAACAGGGTATTATTTCATTACTCCCTTTGTAGGTAGGTCAGCAGCAGAAAGGCAACACTCCTACGATTTATGCAGGAGGGATAATGTGCATGGTAGTTGTTCAATAAATCCTTAAATAAAGACTTTTAATTTCAGATGCTGCTCGCTGTGAACCCTGCCCAGAAGACCAATTTCCCAACAAGGACAAGGACCAATGCATTGCCAAGGAGATCCACTTCCTTTCCTATCAAGACACCCTGGGATACATTTTAGTTTTTCTTGCCCTTTTCTTCTCAGTGATCACTTCTGCAGTCCTGCTTATTTTCTATCAACATCATGACACGCCGATTGTCAAGGCCAACAACCGAGATCTCACTTACATTCTCCTGCTCTCCCTCCTGTTCTGCTTCCTCTGCTCCTTCCTCTTCATTGGTCAACCAGGGAAGGTCACCTGTCTCTTCCAACAATCTGCCTTTGCCATTCTCTTTTCCCTGGCGGTTTCCTCTGTCTTGGCAAAAACTGTCATGGTGGTTCTGGCCTTCATGGCCACCAAGCCTGGAAACAGGACAAGGAAGCTCTTAGGAAAATCACTGACCAACACCATTGTCATAGCCTGTCCTCTGGTCCAAGCCCTTCTTTGTGTCACATGGCTGGGAACCTCTCCTCCGTTTCTTAACTTGGACTTCCACTCCTTGTTTGGAGAGATCATCTTGGAATGCAAGGAAGGCTCAGCTTTGATGTTTTACATTGTCCTTGCCTATCTAGCTTTTTTGGCCCTAGTCAGTTTCATGGTAGCATTTCTAGCTAGGAAATTGCCTGACAGTTTTAATGAAGCCAAGTTCATTACTTTTAGCATGCTGGTCTTTTGCAGTGTCTGGGTCTCCTTCCTCCCCACCTACCTGAGCACCAAAGGGAAGTCCATGGTGGCTGTGGAGATCTTCTCCATTTTGGCCTCTGGAGCTGCTCTCTTGGCTTGTATCTTTTTCCCCAAATGCTACATTATTCTGCTGAGGCCTGATCTGAATTGCAGAGAAAATATAGTAAGAAACAAGAATTTCTAACTAATTCAAGGATTGGCCTCATTTATATTTGCCTTTGAGGCATGTTTAGAATGTGATTTAAAAAAAAAATGTTGACAAGAAGGATGAAATTGTCCATTAAAGCATTCCTTATCACGTGCTGCAACTGGTTACAATTTAGCTATGATCAGGAACTATTATCCAGTCATGTTTTCAAAGTGTCCTCAGTTATGTACAATGCTCTGATTGGATGGAGCTCTTGCTCATAAAGATGTGTTAATTTTTATGGAGGAAATTTTCTCATTTTATTCCTTTTAATTTAGTTCATTTTTAAAATTTGTGTTTTAATGGAATGTATTCAGTATTAGTGTTTTTAAGCAAATATGGTTGTTTCCTTAGATATCTGAATCTTTACAGAATCTCCTACCAATATTTCATTATTTTTGCAATGGTAGATTTTTATCCCCCCCACATCAGATCTGCTATACTTGTTTGTCAATGTCAGGCAGAATTTTCCTGAAATGGAGGATCAAGGTATGTCATAACTGAATGCAGAGTGTTATCATCTCTTCTGACATTTCATCTCATGGGCTTTCTTGGTAAACCATGGTGCTCTATGAGATCAGTGTGCATAGATAGTCTGCACAGGAATAATTCAACTCCTGCCCAGGATCACAATCTAATTTCCTTAATGGATATATGTTTTTAGCATGGTCATCCAGGACACGACCATAATCCCAGCTTCCTAACTAAAGTCAGGAGGCATCTGTCAATCACCCAGTCCTGTGACATGTAGTTATTTAAAAGCAATAACCAGCACCTTGAATGGTACCCTGGAGGAACCTGGGAGCCAGTGTAGTTCAGGCAACAAAAGTCTAACGTGGGTGGACCTAAAAGTGTCCAATATTTTGAGTATCTCTTCATTTTGGACCAGATGCAGTTTTCAAGGGGTCTTCAAGGGGAGCCCTAATGCAAGAACATTGCAGCATGAAACAGGAGAGAATGTTCACAGCTCAGGTTTAGATCGTGGCAGTGGTTTGTTCTCCGATGAGATTTGATTACTAGTTTTCGATCCTGCATTTCATTCCACAGTGGCTTTCGGATGGAGGAGGCCTGAAGGATGAAGCAGTCGTAATAGTCACACAAACATTACAATTAGTTCTTGAGCAATGATGATGAAAAAGTAACTTTTGCAACCTATCACATTGACAACATTTGGAGGTTTGTAAAGCATACAAAAACTGAACTCATAATTCTTGCAACAGTTTCACTTAGCAAACACTTCCGGCATGAGTTTGAAAGCAGCCACCACTGATCCCATTTAATTATGGTCACTTAGAAAATGGTGGCCACTTCAGTAATGGAGCCATGCAGCCATTTGACAAACTCATCCATTCTCCTCCCCTCGTGTGGTCTATGCAGCATTGCAGAAAGCTTTGGAACTCCTGTGTCTAGTGGAGTTTCCACTCACAACAATGATTTTTGGTCTACCGGTTGAGAGTTGCCAAGGGTCAGACACAATAGATTATGACAATAGGCTGATGATGACAATGATGATGTTAATAGATCAGATTCTTGTAGAGACCATTAGCACCCAATAAGCCTATTTTCATTTGTATTGCCTGAAATCCTGACTGTCCGTGCTTGATGGTTGAAGACATTAAAGACCACCAAGAGGTCATGTTGAGGCAGAATGGATGCACTGGCCTCATCCTGCTCCTTCCAAAGTTCATCTAAAAATGCAACCCATGCCATTTCCATCCCATAATGGGCCTGATCTTTCACAGAAATCAGCATTTATCAAAGTTCAACTGAAATTGTCCAGTATGGTAGGACTCAGCAATTGTTTCTTGAGTATTAGCCAAACCAAGTAATCCTTCATAGGTGGGTGAACAAACCCATCTTTCAAAGATGAATTCATGCTGGGTATCTCTCACCTGTAGGTTTGTTCCCAATAACTCCTGACTTTCTGCCTCCACTCTTTCACCCCTCTTGCCTCCATCATCTCTGTTGCTCTCATGCACGTTCAGACTCTCCACAGCTCAATTTTGGTCTCTTTAACAAACTTAACCTATTGGAGGAATGGGAGAACCTGGGCATGAAGTTAAAAGAGCAATCAGCCTAAAGTCTCTACATAGCCACAGATGAACTAAATCCAAACCCTCATGAATTCCATTAACCCTTATGTAATAGAGTAGCCTGAGTAGCGTAGAGGAGCCTGAGTAGCGTAGGGGAGTAATGCCTCCTACAAAGGCAGCATTTAAGATCCAGCTGCTGCAATTACTTGTGAGTTCAATCCCAGGCAGCCTTCATGGCCACCAAGCCAGGGAACAGGACAAGGAAACTCTTAGGAAAACCACTGACCTACTCCATTGCATTAGCCTGTCCGTTGGTCCAAGTAGTTCTTTGTGCCACCTGGCTGGGAATCTCTCCTCCATTTCCTAATTTGGATTTCCACTCCTTGTTTGGAGAGACCATCTTGGAATGTAAGCAAGGCTCAACTGTAATGTTTTACATTGTCCTTGCCTATCTAGGTTTTCTGGCCCTCATCAGTTTCACAGTGGCCTTTCTGGCTAGGAAATTGCCTGATAGTTTTAATGAAGCCAAATTCATTACTTTTAGCATGCTGACCTTTTGCAGTGTTTGGATCTCCTTCCTCCCCACCTACCTGAGCACCAAAGGGAAGTCCATGTTGGCTGTGGAGATCTTCTCCATTTTGGCCTCTGGAGCTGCTCTCTTGGCTTGTATCTTTTTCCCCAAATGCTACATTATTCTACTGAGGCCTGATCTGAATTGTAGAGAAAATATAGTAAGAAACAAGAATTTCTAACCAATGCAAGGATTGGTCTCATATACATTTGTCTTTGAGGCATGTTTAGAAAATGAAAAGATATTTCGAAAAAATGAGGACATGAAGAAAGAATTTCTCCATTAATGAATTCCTTATCAAGAGCTGCAACTGGTTAAAATTTACCTGTGGTCAGCAACAATCACCAGATTTTTGTTTGTTTTGTCTTCAGAATGTCCTCAGTGAATTGCCTTGCATGAATGAAAGCTTCTTGTTAAAGATATGTTTATTATTTCAAGGATGACATTTTCTTATTTCGTTTCTTATTTTATTTCAATCATTTTTAAGGTAGTATTTTAAAGGATTGGGTTCAGTTTCAATGCTTTTAAACATATATGGTTCTTTTCTTAGATATGTGAGTCTTTATTGAGTTCCTTACGACAATTCAATTATTTTTGAAATGGTAGAGTTCAAATCCCCCACCCATCCAGATCTGCTGTACTTCCTCATCAATATCCAGCAGAATTTCCCTCGGATGTATTTGGAAAGTTATGTCATAAATGTATGCAGTATGTTAATCATCTCTTGTGACATTTCAGCTCTTTGAATTTCTCGGTAAGCCATGCTGGTCTATGGGATCTGTGTGCATAGAAAGTCTGTGCAGGAATAATTCAACCCACGCCCAGGATCACAATCAAATTTCCTTAATGAGTATATGTTTCCAGCAAGATCATCCAGGGCATGACAGTCATCTCACTTTCCTAAGTAAAGTCAGGAGGCATTTTCCAATCCCCTATTCCTGTGACATATGATAAATTAAAAGTGATAATAAGCACCTTGAATGGTGCCTTGGAGGAATGTGGGAGCCACTGCAGCTCATGGAACAAAAGTCTAGCGTGGGTAAACCTAGAATTGTCCAATCTTGTGAGCACCACTTCATTTTGGACCAGCTGATTTTTGGAAGCAGCCACCAGCAACCCCATTCAATTGTGATCAGTTGGAAAATGATGGTCACTTCTGTAATTGCACGATGCAGCCGTTAAATGAAGTGATCCATCCTACTTCCCTCATGCGGTCTATGCAACATTGCAGAAAGTGCCAGAGAAGTTTCAGGTGGGTGACAATATCAGTGATTTGGGGTCTATGGTGGTGATTCTCAGCCTGGGGGGAGGGGTACAATATCATCACATGGCGTCCATGAAGGCTTGAAGAAATTTAAATCTTGTGTTAAATCTTGGGTGTCCGTAGCCATGATCCATGGCCACAAAAGATACTAGGGCAAAACCTTGGCAGTATTGCTTGGTCAGCTGATGTTTATACAACCAAATATTATGCTATCCAAGCATTGTTCACAGTTACAAGGGTACACCTGATTCTCATGTGCCACCAAACCCCATTAGCACTCATACTAGCTGACCAGCTACGGCCAGGGCCAAACTCCACCTTGTACGCAGGGGGTCAGTTTCATGGAGGTCAAATTCACAACTTCAGCATGACTCCATCTGCTCTGTGCATTACAAGAAACACAAACATGTTTTTCCATTCTGGTGAATGAGAAGCTGTTGCTACTTGGGTAGAACAATTGTTTTCCTTGCAATTATCAGAAATACAGTAATTTGTAGTGTATCCCATGTGGATTTCTAGATACAAAATCTTCCAAGGTAAACCCTGCTTTAAAAATATGTCACAGTTCTCCAGATGGGGGCAGAACATGTCACCTGAGCCAGTCTTGCCATGGGTTTGAAGACATTCACACATGTTTGCTTCCTCTGTGATCATGGCCTGAACACAGGTAAGAGGAAGTATGGTTGCTATAGATTTGCCCTGTGGCCATACAGGTGGCAGAGGTGGTGTCTGATCTGCTAAAGTTCCAGTGAGATTTCAGGAGGAACCTTCAAATCAGTTTCTGCATAAACCTCGATTTCTGTTCCAGGAGGGAAGGTGATAAGACTGAGGGGGCAGGAGTCAATGCTGCTTCTGATGCTGATGCTCTTCTGGCTCCTGGCTCCAACTACAGCGAAGAGGCTGCAAACCATATGTGTGCTCAGGAATTATATCAATTTAGAGGAAAGCTACTACAAGCCTGGTGATCTCATTATTGGTGGGAATTTGCCCTTGGAAACCGTTTTAAAGTCTGTTGTCCCAGACTTTAATACACTGAATCTTCTTCTCGAGAGGGCGTAAGTTTCAGCTGGAGGGGAAACATGCTGAGAATTGTTCTCTTTGCTTTAAATTCAGGGACATTACTCAGAAATACTTTGAGTATTTTCCACTCTCCTAGTGTAGTCCACATTTTGTGCTTTTCTCAATAAAATAGCAACCTGTTAAAACAGGCTGGAATTCTCAATCTCTTCATCAGGAAGATGATAAACAGCAAAAATGAACAGGGAAGCTGTGTTGGCCTAGTGAGGAGTCAGATTATTATATTAATCTGTAACTTGTGGTAGAAAGTTCAAATAAAACCTCTCAACACTCTTCCAATGTTCAGATGTTACAAAAATCCCTCTCAGTTTTGGAATCAGCATTGCTCATGTAAATCTTTGAGGTGACCCTCACTGTAGTCCTGTGCTCAGCAAATTTACCACACCTGAAGAAGCTTTTCCAAGAGAGACCCTAAATTACTAGTCTGAAAGAGGAGCAGTTGGGAAGGATTACAGCCACTGAAGCAAAGTGAAGATGGCAGGGATGATAGAGGGTATAAAACAGCCCATGATATCTAAGGAAAAGCTTGTCTCCTTTCTCACAAAGTCATCCAAGTTTAGCCAAGGGAGATGCTTTGAAAAGAAAAAAACAAAATCCTAACCCAATGACAACCCTAACCCAACATTGGGTGTTGCTGCCCCCAAATCCCCCCCCCCCCCAAACAGTGAAGCAGCTCCACCAGCACACAAAGGCTTTCCTGTAATGTTCCTCAATCTTTTTCTCACTATAGGCTCATTCCAGGAAACTACCAGCAGTTCCTTGCATTGATGTTTGCTGTCTCCGAGGTCAATGAAGATGTTCTTCTGCTCCCCAACATCACCCTTGGCTTCCACACCTATGGCCATTACCAGAGGGAGGATATCATTTCCTTAAACAGCCTCTCCATGCTCTCCTCACGAGGCCAAGTGGTTCCAGGTTACAAATGTGATCTGCAGGACACTCTGCTCTCTGTCATTGGTGATCTCAATGCCAAGTCCTCAAGGCAGATGGCCTCCATCTTCAGCATCTTTAAGGTCCCACAGGTAAGAGAGCTCCATTCAGTAGACAACGATAAAAACCACACACAAAATCATCTGATGTATCACAACCAGTCAAGATGAGTAACTGGTGGCTCTCCCTAAGAAGGGAAGGAGATTGAGGTTGCCACTCTAGGTGAATCAACCTGACTGAGGGGGCCATCAACCTTTACTTTGTCTTTGAAAAAAGAATCTCTCCTTCTCCAGCTCGGTGTTGGTTTTGAGTTCTCTCAGGAAGAAAGAAGAGTTTATCCTTCCTTCTTCCGGATTAATCCCAAGGAATCTCCTCAGTATGTGGGTTTAGTCCAGCTGCTCCTGTATTTCCAATGGAACTGGGTTGGTCTTCTGGCCCCTGAAGATGACAGAGGAGAGCATTTCATCTCAACTCTGATGCCAATCCTCAAGGAGAAGGAGATCTGCCTGGTCTTCACTGGAATATTGAAATTGGATGGTATTCATCTCATGGTGAAAAAAATATTTTGCGTTTTCCAAACATGGTCTAAAACAGAAGTGTTTATTTTGTTTGGTGATTCCACTGTGGCTAGCAGTGTACAAGGGGCTGTAGTTATTTATGAAAAAATCAAAAGGATATCATTTAGGAAAGTTTGGATATTAACTTCCCATTGGAAATTCAGTATGGTGGAATTTAAAGAGGCATTGCTATTTATAAAGCCTTTCCATGGAGCCTTGCATTTTACGGACCACACCGGGGATGTCTTGGAATTCAGCCACTTCCTCCTGTCTTTAGACCCTTTGAACCCCCAAGGAGATGCCTTTCTCTCTCTATGGTGGGAAGGAATCTTTGGCTGCAAGATCCATAAATCAGGCAAGATCCCTCCAAAGGGGCGGAAACAATGTACAGGAAAGGAGAATGTGCAGAATCTGCCCAATTACACTTTTGAAACAAGAATGACAGGAGAAAGTTACAATATCTACAATGCCATTTATGCTCTGGCACACGCTTTGCATGCAATGTTTGGATCCAGAGCCCGACCAACCATGATGAGACTTGGAAAGAGGATTTCAATTGTCCAATCATGGCAGGTAATTATTGTGGCTTTTGACTCAGTGCATAAATACTTAGAAAGGAAACTCCCCATATCAATTTCTTCAGCTACTGATTAAATGTCTGCATACTCCCATATCAATCCCTCTCAAATCATATTAAAGCATCAATTATTAAAAGTGGTTAAGAGCAATATTTGATTGAAAGATGGGGGAAGGAGAAGGAAGCCCAACCAGTGGTCTATTGGATCCACAGAGGAAAGACCTTCGTAACCTCCTGAATGTCCTTGAACAGAAGCCCAAGTTTCAGGGGTTGAGTTCCATTCCCAGGAAGAGGTGTCAGCATAACAAAGTTGGAAGGGACCTTTGAGGTCTTCTAGTCCAACCCCCTCCTCAAACTGGAAATCCTATCATCTAGTTTTTATCTAGTTTGATAAAAAGATTTGAACAAGTATTGTTAAGCCAAAGGTATATTAAAATACTTTTTCTGAATCTCTCCTTGCACATACAATTACAAAGTTCAGTCATGTGTTTAAAATCTTCATTCTGAACAGAAAAAGATGAAAGATACATACACCCATTCCTTCATGCAATGTGCTACTGTCAGTACCGAGTTGTTATTAATTAAAGATCTGCCACATGCTCATTTTAAGCTTGGTTTATGTTTCCATGGATTAGTATCCTGTGTTCCTCCATCCCATTTGTTCAGTTTACCATTTGTGGCTCTAGTCAGATTGTTGTGTGAAAGCAGCCTCTCTCAACCGCAGCACATGGCAGGATTCAAAGTGGTCCTAAAGGGATCCTGATTTGATTTTTTCAATACCAAAAGCTAAATGTTGGACCTCTCTGGACAATGAAGTGACCAACCAGGGCTGGTGCTTCCTTCTCCATGGCCCCACATGGTTGGACCTGGACCTGGCATTCTGCTGCCTTTGACTGTAAGCTAGTAAAAGTCAGTGGAATGTATCTGAATATTAGTAGCTGAGGTTGGTAGTTAGCTATAGTTCTGAGCTCCAAGATTGGCAATTTGGTTACAAACATTTAATTACCATTTGAGGAGACATCTTCAGTGCCCTTTGAATTGTGTTCATCTGTCAGAACACTGGCCTTTAAAGTCAGTGGACTTTTCCATGGTTGTGATAGAAATTATTCATTTCTAAAATTCTTTTGTGAATTAACTAGACTTGGGCCAAAGTAACTATTTGAAGCTGTGTGTAGCCCATAATTAAATTTGGATTATGGAATTATTATTTTTTTATGTATTGTATTTTGATAAAACTGGAGTTGGAAACCATGCCTCTCATAAAGGAAACTTTTGTAGTTCCAAATATTTGGTGTTACTCCTGATTCCTCTGATCTCCACCAAGAGAACTCTTCTAGCTTCTCATAACATCAACCCATTTTCTCAAGATAGTCACCATGTTATGATAGAAGCCACAATATCTCATTGATAGCTCTAAGCCAAGTACTTCAATATTTGAAGGTCTCTTTTCTTTCAGATTCTTCCCTATTTGAGGAATGTACAGTTCAACAACAGTGCTGGAGATGAGTTCTCCTTCTCAGAAGATGGACTGGGATCTGGTCGTTTTGATCTTCTCAACTGGGTTTTCTTCCCCAATCGATCTTTTGTCCCCATGAAGGTTGGGCAAGTAAATCCTGAGGCTCCTCCAGGCCAAGATTTCACCATTAACTCTGATGGAATCGTCTGGGCCACAAAGGTGAGCTGCAAGAAAATATTGTAAGTTCAGGGAAAGATTCATTCTCTTCCTGAGATGCAGAACATCTTCCTAACTTGAAAAATAAGCAATTTAATCAGAAATTATCACAATTATTGGGTGAAATGCAGCAGGTTCATTACTTAGGTCATCCCAAGTATTTCTCTTTTTTTTTCAGAAGGTGCCCTCTGCCAGGTGTGGCATGAAGAGGTGCCATGCAGGAGAGAGGAGAAGAGTTCCAGAGGGCAAGCAGGTTTGCTGCTACCAGTGTGACGCTTGTCCAGGAGGGACTATTTCTAATCAGACAGGTAGAGCAGACATCAAATGTAGATCTTCCAAGATTAGGAAGACATTCATTAAGTCATTTTCATTATTGTCATTTTTGATAAGATTGACATGAAAACATATTTTTCAGCAAAACTGCCCTGGCCACAGAGGCCACCTTTAGCGATCCTCAGCAGTTCCATGCAGGATTGCTTTAGGGCAGAATTGATGCATATCCAACTTAAATTTCCACTCCTCTAACATCCAATTGGAAAAGCCAACTTTCATCTTTCCTGAGGAAGTGGGGTGTGTGGTCAAAGCTTTAATTTTTATTATTCAGAAGATGCTTCTTCCATCAGCACTATCAACCTCTGAGGAAATAGAGCTGTCAGAGAAAGAGGAGATTCATATATCTATGTCTGTTTGGTAGTGTAGGAGCGATCAAAAAAATCTGAATAAACAGATTTGAGGTACAAATAACAGAGATTAAAGGAGGAATGATGTACATACAAAGAAAACAACAGCATTCCTGGATAATAGATCTATTGCTCTTCTGCGTGAACTGTTATAAAATGGTAGAAAAAACAGGCAGCAATCTCAAACTGAGAGCCAGGGTTGTTTATCAAGACATTCTTAGACAAAGACTTCTGATTTCAGATGCTGCTCGCTGTGAACCCTGCCCAGAAGACCAATATCCCAACAAGGACAAGGACCAATGCATTGCCAAGAAGATCCACTTCCTTGCCTATCAAGAGACCATGGGATATATTTTAGTTTTTCTTGCTCTTTTCCTCTCTGTGATCACTTCTGCAGTCCTGGTGATTTTCTATAAACATCATGATACACCGATTGTCAAGGCCAACAACCGAGATCTCACCTACATCCTCCTGGTCTCCCTCATCTTCTGCTTCCTCTGCTCCTTGCTTTTCATTGGTCAGCCTGGGAAGATCACTTGTCTCTTCCAACAATCTGCCTTTGCCGTTCTCTTTTCCCTTGCAGTTTCCTCTGTGTTGGCAAAAACTGTCGTGGTGGTTCTGGCCTTCATGGCTACAAAACCAGGGAACAAGACAAGGAAACTCTTAGGAAAACCACTGACCAATTCCATTGTCTTAGCCTGTCCCTTGGTCCAAGTAGTTCTTTGTGCCACGTGGCTGGGAACCTCTCCTCCATTTCTTAACTTGGATTTCCACTCTTTCTTTGGAGAGACCATCTTGGAATGTAAGCAAGACTCAGCTGTAATGTTTTACATGGTCCTCGCTTACCTGGGTTTCCTGGCCCTAGTCAGTTTCACAGTGGCATTTCTAGCTAGAAAATTGCCTGATAGTTTTAACGAAGCCAAGTTCATTACTTTTAGCATGCTGGTCTTTTGCAGTGTTTGGATCTCCTTCCTCCCCACCTACCTGAGCACCAAAGGGAAGTCCATGGTGGCTGTGGAGATCTTCTCCATCTTGGCCTCTGGAGCTGCTCTCTTGGCTTGTATCTTTTTTCCCAAATGCTACATTATTCTACTGAGGCCAGATCTGAATTGTAGAGAAAATATAGTAAGAAGCAAGAATTTCTAACTAATGCAAACATTGGCCTCATTTATATTTGTCTTTCAGACATCTTTAGAATCTGATATTTTTTTTAAAAAAAAAAAGGTTGACAAGAAGGAGGAACTTATCCATTAAAGAATTCCTTATCAAGTTCTACAACTGCTTACATGTCAGGTCTCATAGATCTCTATTGGGACACTACCATTCTGGTGGGAGGGGGAGGCTTCTTTGAGAGTCTTTGTGCAGGGTTTCATTTACTTTGCTTTGCTGTACCTTGTGGGAAATAGGGAGGGGCAAGGAATGTGCTTTGAGCCATCTGCTTTATCTCACCACAAGAGAAAGTGAAATTGAAGCACCTGGGAATTGACAGTTATCACCATCTCTACTCGAGGTTCTCAAAACATCTTCGCACTTTGGGATTGGCTCAATGTTAAACTGGACATTGGGAGGGGCTTTGCTTGTAGCAGTTTTACCTAACACTTTGAGTGGGAAACTTCAGTTCCTGCCTATATTTCCTTTGCTATCACTGTCTTTCAATAAATGTTCCCTTTCAAATGATAATTGTTTCAAGAGTTCTGCTTTCTTGAGAAGACTGGCGAGGCCAGACCTTACATTACAATTTACCTGTGGTCAGCAACAATCATCCAGTCTTTGTTAATCATGTTTTCAAAGTGTCCTCAGTGATGTCCAGAGCCCTGATTTGATGTGAAGCTTGTTCATAAATATGCATTTATTATTACAAGGAGAGAATTTTCTCATTTTATTCCTTTTAATTTGGTTCATTTTTAAGTTAGTATTTTAAAGGGATGTGCTCAGTATTCATGTTTTTAAGGAAATATGGTTGTTTCCTTAAATATCTGAGGCATTATAGAATTACCTACCACTATTCAATGATTTTTCAAAGGTGGAGTTTAAATCTCTCTCATATCCAAATCTGCTATAGTTCCTCGTCAATGTCGACGAGATGGATTTTCCTGAGATAGATGAGCAAAGTATGGCATAACTGTTTGCAGTATATTAATAACCTCTCATGATATTTCATCTCTTGGACATCCTTGGTGAATGATGGTGGTCTATGAGATCTTTGTGCACAGAGGGTCTGCAGAGGAATAATTTGACCCAGGATCACAATCTAATTTCCTTAATGAATATATGTTATTAGCAATGTCATCCAAGGCATGAGAGTCATCCCAGCTTCCTAACATAAGTCAGGAAGCATCTGTCAATCAGCCCGTCCTGTGACATGTAATTATTTAAAGGTGATAACCATCATCTTGAATGGTGCCTTGGAGGAACCTGGGGGCCACTGCAATTTATGCAACAGAAGTCTGAAATGGGTGAACTTAGAAGGGTCCAATATTTGGGCTTCATTTTGGACCAGATGCAGTTTCCAAGGGGTCTTCAAGGGGAGCCCTAATGCAAGAACATTGCAGCATGAAACAGGAGAGAATGTTCACAGCTCAGGTTTAGATGGTGGCAGTGGTTTGTTCTCCAATGAGATTTGATTATTGGTTTTCGGTCCTGCATTTCATTCCACAATGATTTTCAGATGGAGGGGGCCTTAAGAATGAAGCAGTTGTAATAGTCACACAAACATTACAATTGGTTCTTGTTGAGCAATGATGATGAAAAAGTTACTTTGTCCCATTGACAACATTTGGAAGTTTGTAAAGCATACAAAAACTGAAGTCATTCCATAATTGTTGCTATAGTTTTACGTAGCAAAAAACTTCCAGCATGATTTTCAAAGCAGCCACTGCTGACTCCAATTGTGATCACTTGGAAAATGGTGGCCACTTCTGTTAATTGCAGCCATTTGACAAAGTGATCCATTCGGTTTTTCTCATGCGGTCTATGCAGTATTGCAGAAAGCTCCTGAGCTCCCGTGCCTGGTGGGTGGGTGTCAACAGTAGTGATCTTTGGTCTACGGTGTGTGAGGGGCCAAGGGTCAGAGACAATAACAGAATGGCTGATGATGGCCATGGTGATGT
The DNA here is from genome assembly GCA_038048745.1 of Coluber constrictor foxii. Classification (NCBI taxonomy): domain Eukaryota; kingdom Metazoa; phylum Chordata; class Lepidosauria; order Squamata; family Colubridae; genus Coluber; species Coluber constrictor. The sequence goes on along the minus strand of CM075958.1, from coordinate 6,650,660 downwards.
TAGTAGATCAGATTCTTCTAGACACCATCAGCACACAGTAAGCCTATTTTCATTTGGACTGCCTGGACTCCTGACTGTCCATGCTTGATGGTTGATGACATTATAGACCATCAAGAGGTCATGTTGAGTCAGAATGGATGCACTGTCCTCATCCTGCACCTTTCAAAGTTCATCTAAAAGTGCAACCCATACTATTTCCATCCCATAATGAGCCTGAACTTTCACAGAAATCAGGAATAATCAAAATTCCACCAAAATTGTCCAGTATGGAAGGACCCAGAAATTGTTTCTTGAGTATTAGCCAAACCAAGTAATCCTTCATAACTGTTTGAACAAACCCATCTTTCAAGGATGAATTCATGCTGGGTATCTCTCACCTGTAGATTTGTTCCCCATAATTCCTGACTTTCTGCCTCCATCTTTCCATCCCTCTTGCCTCTATCATCTCTGTTGCTCTCATGCAAGTTCAAACTCTCCTCAGCTCAATTTTGTTCTGTTTAACAAACTGAAGCTGAAGGAGGATTGGCAGAACCTGAGCATGGAGCCAAAAGAGGAATCAGCCTAAATTCTCTTCATAGCCACAGATGAACTAAGTCCAATCCCTCATGAATTCCATTAATCCTTATGTAATACCAAGATAAGGCTAAACATTAGTTGAGAAAGTTCCTGTTTGGATGATTACTAATTAATTGGTTTAATTGGACCAATTCCAGTCTAATTGGAAGTTTGTGTATGATCCAAATGTTTTCTGCCTGACAGAACATTTACAAAGACCTAGCTGGCCAAAGTCAAGGCCATCTCCATAGAAACCAGTAATGGTCGGAGGGAGTGACTTCTACGACCCGTAAAATTGCTTTGTTGGGGAATGTGACTGATGATACACCTTGGAGGGAGGGGGAAACTGGGTCAGAGGCAAGGGGAGAATTGAGTGAAGTCAGAGTTTCAGCTTTGGAAGCCATATTAACCTTGAAAGCTTCCACACTGCCACCTTCTTGCTCTTGGGAAAGTAGGAGGGGGATTTGATAGAGCGATTTTTGCTAAAAATAGCATTCTCCTTTTTGTCAAGGTCATAGTGCTCCTGCATCTGGAGGAAGAGTGGTTGAAGAGGTGTCTCAAGTGGGACGGATGGTGATTGGGCCATGTGATGGACTGATGGGTGCAGGGGCTGGATATGGGGTTTTGATTTATTGAGAGAAAATCCGGAACTCTCAGATTCAGGTTTTCCCAGATGTGCCAGTAAATCTATTCCAATAAATGAAGATTTTGAGATGAAGATTGTCTTGGAGTTTTTAATTGGAGTTGGGTCATTCTGGAATGCTGACATTGAGTTGGCTTCACTTGTTCCTTGCTGACATGACGCTCCTAATAAACAACTGGATTTTCCTTGAAACTTTGCTTGTGAGTCTTGCTCTTATTAGGGCATTGGTCAGGACCCTGACAGCCAATCTGTCAGACTGACTGAAGAAGGGGGATCCCTTGGGTATTCTGGCATTGGGACGAAGACCGTACCACTTACCACCTTGAAAGGGGTCAGTCCCGTGCTACTGTGAACAGCATTATTGTACCTGACCTCAGCGAATGTCAAGAGGTCTCCCCAATTGGACTCCTGGTAGTTCATGTAATGTCTGAGGTATTGTTCTACCATGGCATTCAGTCTCTCTACCCTCCCACTGGTGCTCAGATGGAAGGCCAAGCTAAGGCCTTGGGATGACCCAATGGACCGCAGAAACTCCCTCCAAAATTTAGCCATGATCTGCACTGTGATTGATTTATTCTCCAAGCAGGCACACTTCTTTCTTGAGATAGTTACCATACTGCTCTTTGAGCAGAAACTATTAGTCCAAGAAGACCCTAGAGTGAATAAGAGTCCTAAACATTACAATTCAATGTTATGATGAACCAGACGGACCCTGAAAGTCAACGGATTTACCTCAATCTCTCTCCTGCAACCAACACTGAATGGAACCAGCTTCAGATGAAGGAGAGACTCACATCACAATATACCTATTCTTTGTTATCAAAGTTTCTAATTTTGTCCTTTGCCATGTGGTTATTAAAAAATTGGTTAATCCATCCAAGCATTGGCATGACTGCTCACTAGGGCTCGTTGCCTTAGAAGACTGAGGAAAATTCTCAGGGTCGACTCTCACCCTAATCATCACTTCTTTACCCTTCTACAATCAGGAAGGAGATATAGAAGTATAGCCAGCCACACAAATAGGCTGAAGAACAGTTTTTATCTGTGGGCTGTCAGACTCCTGAATGAGAAATAAAATCATGACTATGTAATATGATGGACTGCAAGGCCGGCACAATGTGTAATATGTTCACACTGGAGAAATAGGACTGGGTGTTTTCTAAATATGATTTATTGGGTTAGGGATTTTCTGTCTTCACTGTGAGTTATATTGTATTGAGGGGGTGCCCTAAGGGAGCTCAACCAATCTCATTGTACATATGTTGTACACTGACAATAAAGATTTGAATTGAATTGAATTGAGTTACAAGGTTATAACTGATAGTTGTATGCCACCAAACCCCATGACTCTCACAGTAGCTGACCAACTGTGGCCCAGGCCAAGCTCCATCTTGTTTCCAGGGAGTCACTTTCATGGAGGTCAAATTCACAACTTCAGCATGACTCTGTGCATTACAAGACATATAAACACTTTTTTCCATTCTGGAGAATGAGAAGCTATCGCTACTTGGGTAGAACAATTGCTTTTCCTTGCAATTATCAGAAGTACAGTAATTCATAGTGTGTCCCCTGTGGATACAAAATCTTACAAAATAAAACCTGCTTTAAAAAAATATCTCTGAGTTCTTCAGAACTCTTTTGTTTCCTCTATGGTCATGGCCCAAACACAGGTAAGATGAAGCATTATTCCTATAAATCGTTGCTGGTGCCATCCAGGTGGCACAGGTGGTGGCTGATCTGCTAAAAGTCCAGTGAGATTTCAGCAGCAACCTTCAAATCAGTTTCTGCACAAAGTTTCTTTTCTGTTCTAGGAGGGAAGAAGACAAGAAAGACGGGGCAGGAGTCATGCTACTGCTGATGCCCTTTTGGCTCTTATCTCCAACTTCTCTGAAAAGGCTGCACCATATGTGTGTGAAGAACGACTGGGCAGGAGTCATGATACTGTTGATGCTGATGCTCTTCTGGCTCCTGGCTCCAACTGCAGCAAAGAGGCTGCAAACCATATGTGTGTTGAGGGATTATATCGATTTAGATGGAAGCTACTACAGACCTGGTGATCTCATTATTGGTGGGAATTTGCCCTTCGGAATCATTCTAAAGTCTCCTGCCTTTGACTTTAATACAGTGAAACTTGTTTTTGAAAAGGGGTAAGTTTCAGCTGAAGGGGAAACATGGAGATGAATTGTTTCTTTGCTTTACATTCAGGGATTTTTTTCAAAAAATAACTTCTAGTGTTTTGAACTGTCCTGGTGTAGTGCATATTTTATACTTTTCTCCATAAATTAGGAAGCTCTTAAAATAGGCTGCAATTCTCAGTCTCTCCATCAGGAAGATGATAAACAACAAAAATGAAGAGGCAAGCTGTACTGGCCTAGTGAAGAAGTCAAATTATAATATTAATTTGAATAGTAACTTCTGGCAGAAAATTCAAATAAAAGCTCTACATTCTTCCAGGAGTTATAAAAATCCCTCTCAACATTGGAATCATCATTGCTCATGTTTAATGGTCTGCAGTAAATCTCTGAAGTGACCCCCCACTGCAGTCCTGTGCTCAGCAATCTTTCCCACACCTGAAGAAGCTGCTCCAAGAGAGACCTGAAATAATTACATTGAAAGTAGAGGAGTTGGAAAGGATTACAGCCACTGCAGCAAAGTGAATATGGCAGAGATGATAGAGAGTATAAAACAGTCTATGATATCTATGGAAAGAGTTCTCTCCTTTCTCACAAAGTCACCCAAGTTTAGCCGAGGGAAATTGTTTGAAAAAAAACCCCAACCCAATGAAATTTGGGAGTTTCTGCCTTCAAATGTCCCCCCCCCCCAAACAGTGAAGCAAATTCTACAGCCATGTACTAGCTTTCCTGTAATGTTCTCCAATATCTTTCTCACTACAGACCTATTCTCAGTGACTACCAGCAGTTCCTTGCATTGATGTTTGCTGTCTCCGAGGTCAATAAGGATTTTCTTCTGCTTCTCAACATCACCCTTGGATTCCACATCTACTGCCATTTCCAGAGAGAGATGGATATTTCCTTAAACAGCCTCTCCATGCTCTCCTCACGAGGCCAAGTGGTTCCAGGGTACAAATGTGACCAACAGGACACTCTGCTGTCTGTCATTGGTGGTCTCAGTGCCAAATCCTCAAGACTGATGGCCTCCATCTTCAGCATCTTTAAGGTCCCACAGGTAAGAGAGCTCCCTTGGATACAGTATGGAATACACAGAGATCAAAACACACAAGATGAAACTAAAAGTAGTTGGTTTTTTTTTTTTTTTTTTTTTTTGTGGGATGGGAGCATATAATCAGCTTGTGGCCCATAGATTACTCTTTATTAAAGGGCATCATTTTAGTGCCATTTATTCTCTATATCAGGTTGTTGGTTTCTTCTCATGTCTTGTGACATACCACAACCAATAAAAATGGCTAAGAAGGGAAGAAGATGAAGTTTGCCTATCAAAGTGAGTCTATCTGAGGTGCATCAATCACACAATGGTAACTACTAAGGTCATCAGAAAACATTTACTTTGTCTTTGAAAAAAGAATCTCTTTTTCTCCAGCTCGGTGTTGGCTTTGAGTTCTCTCAGGGAGAGAGAAGAGTTTATCCTTCCTTCTTCCGGATTAATTCCAGGGAATCTCGTCAGTATGTGGGTTTAGTCCAGCTGCTCCTGTACTTCCAGTGGAACTGGGTTGGTCTTCTGGCCCCTCAAGATGAGAGGGGAGAACATTTTATCTCAACTCTGACTCCAATGTTCCAGGAGAAGGATATCTGCCTGGCCTTCACTCTAATGCTGGAATTAGATAATACTGAAATCACTTATAAGACTTTTATTCTCAATTTCCGCACCTTCTCTAAAACAGAAGTGTTTATTCTGTTTGCAGACTCAGTTGTTACTCTCACTGTAATAGGGACGGTACTTGTTTTTAAACAACTCATAAAAGTCTCATTTAGAAAAGTTTATATCTTCACTTCGCATTGGAAATTTAGTGTGGACACATCTGAAGACACATTACAATATGTAAAGCTTCTTCATGGGGTCTTGCATTTTAGGGACCACTCCAAGGATGTCTCTGAATTCAGCCACTTCCTTCTGTCTTTAGACCCCTTGAACCACCAAGGAGATGCCTTTCTCATTATATGGTGGCAATTTGTCTTTGGCTGCAAGTTCCATAAATCAGGAAAGATCCCTCCAAAGGGAGAAAAACAATGTTCAGGAAAGGAGAATCTGCAGAATGTGCCCAATTACATTTTTGAAAAAAGAATGACAGGAGAAAGTTACAATATCTACAATGTAGTTTATGCTCTGGCACACGCTTTACATGCAATGCATGGATCCAGAGTTCGACCGACCATGATGAGGCTTGGAAAGAGGATCTCAAATGTCCAGTCATGGCAGGTAATTTCTGTGGCTTTTGACTCAGTCCGCTGACACTTTAATTGGAAGCTCCACATATGAATTTCTTCAGTTCCTGATCAAATGTCTGCGTCCTCCCATACCAATTCATCTGAGACCCTGCCCTTTTTTTCAGTTTACCCTTTCTTGTGCTACTCAGCTTGTTGTGTGAAAAGAGCTTCTGACTAACAATGGATGGAAACTAACCAAGGAGAGAAGCAACCTAGAACTAGGGAGGAATTTCTTAAGGAACAAATTACCTTTAGAAGTTGTGGGTGCCCCATTGCTGGAGTCATTGAGGAATAGACAGGATAGCCACTTGCCTAAAACTGTAGAGGGTCTCTTGTTTGGGGTTGGACTAGCAGACCTCCAATGCCCCTTCCAATACTGTGATTCTGTTTCTATGACAACCACAGCACAGAGCAAGATTCAAAGGGGTCCTAAGGGGTTCCTGGTCTGAAATTCACCAGAATTTTCTGCATCAAAGGCTAAAATGTTGGACCTCTCTGGATAGTGAAGTGACCAACCACGTCAGATGCTTCCTTCGACATGGCCCAGTTGATCAAACCTGGATCCTGCCTTCTGCTGCCTTTGTCAATGATCCAGAAAATCAGTGGAATTTTCCATGCTTCTGATAGAAATAATTCATTGATTTCAAACATTCATTTAACAGATAACAAGAATTTGGGCAAAACAAACTATTGAAAAGTGCATGGAGCCAAATCTCACAAAAGCCAAAAATTAAATTTAAATTGTGGAAATAAAATTCTGTTTTGATCAAATTGGAGTTGGAAATCATGGCCAGTGATAAAGGGGAAACTTTTAGTTTCAGAGATAAACACACTTGATTCCTCAGATCGTCATCAAGAGATGGAAATATCTTCTCAAATAAAAATTTATCTTCTCAAGATGGCCATTATGTGATGATAAAAGCCATGGTGTCCCATTTCTAGCTCTAGCCAAATACTCCAGTTTCTATTATTTCAGATTCTTGCCTATTTGAGGAATGTGCAGTTCAACAACAGTGCTGGAGATGAGGTCTCCTTCTCAGAAGATGGACTGGGATCTGCTCATTTTGATCTTCTCAACTGGGTTTTCTTCCCCAATCGATCTCTTGTCCCCATGAAAGTTGGGCAAGTAAATCCTGAGGCTCCCCCAGGCCAGGATTTCACCATTAACTCTGATGGAATTATCTGGGCCAGAAAGGTGAGCTTCAAGTGAAGGTTGCAAGTTCAGGGAAAGATTCATTCTATTTTTTTTATTTATTCATTTAGTCAAGCAAGTATTTTATGACTGATACAAGTGTAAACATATTATAAATACATGAAAAGGATATGAATAAAAAAAAATAGGACAGGGACGATAGACATGCTGGTGCGCTTATCCACGCCCCTTACAGATCTCTTAGGAATGGCATAAGGTCTACAGTAGACAGTCTAAGGGTGAGGCTTGGGAACAACCTCTGCTTGAAATGCACGATGCAATTAGAGCAACCAACAGTGATTTCTATGGACCAGTTATGCTCAGTTGTATCCTCGTGTTTCTTTCTTTTAGAAATGATTGCCTGGGGGAGAAATATAGGAACAACAATTCAGCTTGATGCATGGCAAAACGTATGGAACAAAACTATGAAACTGACCCTTTCTTCCCCTTTCAAAGAAAACTTTTATAAAATGATCTACCGTTGGTATTTCCCCCCCACCAGACTTGCTAAGATGTCCCCAGGGTCCTCTGATAGATGTTGGAAATGTGGGTCGGCCAAGGGTACTTTCTTCCACCAGTGGTGGACTTGTCCATTAACTAGACACTATTGTGGGAAAATACAACAGTGGCTGCTGGAAATAACAGGTGTGAGCTTTCCCCTTTATCCAGACCTCTACTTGCTTTGAATAAGACCAGACTATATTGATAAGAAAGATTGGTATATATTTGTCCATGTCTCAACAGCGGCGAGAATGGCATTTGCCCAACTGTGGAAAGATGCAGATACGCCCCCCGATCATCTGATAATAAACAAGATTCTCCGATGTGCTGAGATGGATAGATTAACGTATATTTTAAAAGATAAGAAAGATTCAATATACAATAGAAGTTGGGACAAATGCTTTGTCTGTCTCAAAAGAAGGTTAAACCTAGGAAATGGGTGACAAGATCGTCTATTTAGATTAATTAGATATTTATTAGGCTATATGATTTCTTAAAATTTCAACAAAAACAGGCTAATTGTTTTGTAGATAGTAGAAATTGACTCTATTGAAATGTTTGGTTTGGATGACACTAGTTATTATTAATTGGAGAGTGAGCTTAACTCCCGGTTAGTCATGTGTGTCATTTCGTTTTAGTCTTGTGTTTATGTGTTTCTACATTTCACCATTTATATTGTTTCCCAATTTTTATTTTGTGTTAATTTTAATGTAAATATTTAATAAAGATTTAATTTTTTTTAAAAAGAAATGTGCTCGTCCCATCATAAACCTTCCTCTGCAGGCTGCGATTCCAGATCCAATCTCCCACATCCATGGGGGTGTCAGGAATGCCCCTGGCCCGATTACCTCAGGGCTGTTCTTGATTTCTGATAGACGGTGGCCATCTATTTCTTTAGAAGAGAATCTGAACATAGAAGAAGGAACAAGGAAGGGAAATAGGAATGGGGAAAAGAATGCATGTAGTTTATTGCTTAGCTCCTCTCAAGTATTTCTCTTTTCTCTTTCAGAAGGTGCCCTTTGCCAGGTGTGGCATGAAGAGATGCCATGCAGGAGAGAGGAGAAGAGTTCCAGAGGGCAAGCAGGTTTGCTGCTACCAGTGTGAGGCTTGTCCAGAAGGGACCTTTTCTAATCAGACAGGTAGACAAGACTTCAAATGTTAATCTTTCAGGATCAAAGAAGACATTTTTTGTTATTGTGTCATTTTTGATAAGATTGACATAAAATCATATCCTTCAGCAAAACCTTTCAGTTTACAGATCTAAACTTCCACAGAGGCACCTTTCCTGATCCACAGCAGTTCCATGCAGAGTAGCTTTTGGGCAGAATTTATGAATCTCCAACTAGGATTTCCACTGCTACTCTAACCTCCAATTGAAAAAACCGCCTCCCAATCAATCCTGAAGAAGTGGGCTGTGAGGTCCAAGCTTTAATTTTTATTATTCAGAATATGCTCCTTCCGTCAGCACTATCACCCTCTGAGGAAATAGAGCTGCCAGGGAAAGACGACAACTATCTCTCTATCTCTCTTTGATAGAGCAGGAGGGAGAGAAAAAAAGTCTGAATGAACAGATTTGAAGTACAAAGCAGAGAGGTCAAGGCAGGGATAATGTACTCACAAACAAAATGGCAGCATTCCTGAATAAGTTTAAGTTTAAGTTTTATTTGATTTATATACCGCCCTTCTCCTTGCGGACTCAGGGCGGTGAACAGCCAAATTAAAAAGCAAATACACAAAAGTTAAAATTTCATAAAAAGAACATAGTTAAATAACATAGTTAAAACAAATTAAGTTAAAAAGATAGTAAACTCTAAAAAATACTAAAATATTTAACAGGAATCAGGCTAAGCCGGCAAGCTGAAAAAAATATGTTTTTAAAGCCCGCCGGAAAGTCAGGAGGTTGGAAATTGTTCTTAACACTGGAGGAAGATCATTCCAGAGGGTAGGGGCTGCCACAGAGAAGGCTCTCCCGCTGGGGTTCGCCAGCTGGCATTGTCTGTCTGACGGAACCCTGAGGAGGCCCTCTCTGTGGGAGTGACCCGGCCGGTGGGAGGCAATTGGTGGCAGAAGGCGGTCCCATAAGTACCCTGATCCTAAGCCATGGAGTGCTTTAAAGGTGATTACCAACACCTTGAAACGCACCCGGTAGTCCACTGCTAACCAATGCAGCTCGCGCAGGAGAGGTGTCACATGGGAGCGCCCAGTCGCTCCCATAATCCCCCGCGCGGCCGCATTTTGCACCATTTGGAGCCTCCGGGTGCACCCCAAGGGGAGCCCCATGTAGAGAGCATTACAGTAGTCCAGGCGAGAAGTGACGAGAGCCTGAGTGACCGTGCATAGGGAGTCCGGATCTAGAAAGGGCCGCAACTGGCGTTATCAGGAGGACCTGATAGAAAGCCCCCCTGGCCTCAGCTGTTGTGTGATCCTCTAAAGACAGCCGTGGGTCCAGGATGACGCCCAAGTTGCACACCCTTTCCGTGGGGGCCAATGATTCGCCCCCAATAACCAGCGATGGTGTCAGCTGGCTATATTGGGACGCCGGCAGCCACAGCCACTCGGCTGTGATATGTTGTTCTTCTGTGGGTTCCATTATAAAATAGGAGAAAAAAAAAAGCAGGAATCTCAAACTGAAAGCCACATTACACATGGAAGTGCACAGTGAATGGATAGCTGGACCTGAACAAATCCTTGTCTCTGGTAATCTATCCCCAGGATCACCCTAAATGGAGGATGATTTGCCCTTTTTGATTCCCCATAAATTTTACAGGGAGTCCTTTCATCATTCCCTTTGTGGACAGGCCAACAGGAGAAAAAGGAAGTCATATCACCTCTGTAGGAGGGATAATGCATGTGGAAGATAACCCTGAAATTCATAGCCAAACACTCTTGATTCCAGATGCTGCTCACTGTGAACCCTGCCCAGAAGACCAATTTCCCAACAAGGACAAGGACCAATGCATTGCCAAGAAGATCCACTTCCTTGCCTATCAAGACACCCTTGGATACAGTTTAGTTTCTCTCACTCTTTTTCTCTCTGTGACCACCTCTGCAGTCCTGGTGATTTTCTATAAACATCATGACACACCAATTGTCAAGGCCAACAACAGAGAACTCACCTACATCCTCCTGGTGTCCCTCCTGCTCTGCTTCCTCTGCTCCTTCCTCTTCATTGGTCAACCAGGGAAGATCACCTGTCTCTTCCAACAATCTGCCTTTGCCATTCTCTTTGCCCTTGCGGTTTCCTCTGTGTTGGCAAAGACTGTCATGGTAGTTCTGGCCTTCATGGCCACCAAGCCAGGGAACAAGGCAAGGAAACTCTTAGGAAAACCACTGACCAACTCCATTGTCTTAGCCTGTCCCCTGATCCAAGCCCTTCTTTGTGCCACCTGGCTGGGAACCTCTCCTCCATTTCTCAACTGGGACTTTCACTCCTTGTTTGGAGAAATCATCTTGGAATGCAAGGAAGGCTCAGCTTTAATGTTTTACATTGTCCTTGCGTACCTAGGTTTTTTGGCCTTCATCAGTTTCACAGTGGCCTTTCTGGCTAGGAAATTGCCCGATAGTTTTAATGAAGCCAAGTTCATTACTTTTAGCATGCTGGTCTTTTGCAGTGTCTGGATCTCCTTCCTCCCTACCTATCTGAGCACCAAAGGGAAGTCCATGGTGGCTGTGGAGATCTTCTCCATCTTGGCCTCTGGAGCTGCTCTCTTGGCTTGTATCTTTTTCCCCAAATGCTACATTATTCTGCTGAGGCCAGATCTGAATTGTAGAGAAAATATAGTAAGAAACAAGAATTTCTAACTAATGCAACAGCTGGCCACATTTATATTTGTCTTTGAGGCATTTTTAGAATGTGATAAGATTAAAAAAAAATGATGACATGAGGGAGAAATTTGTTCGTAAAAGAATTGCTTATCAAGTGATGCAGCTGGTTCCAATTTATCTGCTTTAAGCAACAATCATTCAGCCTTTTGCTTATCATTTCTTCAAAGTATCCTTGTGTTGTCCAGTGCCCTGTGTGGATGGAAAACTAGTTTTTATTATTATTTATTTATTATGTCAAGGGGAAAATTTTCTCATTTTAATCTTTTTTTAATTTAGTTGTTTTTTAATATAGTGTTTTAAATGATTTGGTTCAGTATCAGTTTTTTTAAAGCAGATATGGATCTTTCTCTCTGTGTGTCTGTGTTTTAATTTGCAATATATAATTTTTATGTTTTATTAAAATACAAATAAGGGAAGAAAAAATAGAAAATTTAGGGAAGGAAAAGGAGCAGGGGCAAGGGGGTGTGAGATACAAGGGGAAAGAGAAAAAAAGAAAGAAAAGGGGCATTGACTTCCAATATTTCTTAGCACAGAACAAGATAATCACACTCCAACCTCAACTTTTTGCTTTTACACATTAATATACAACTAGCCATTCCTATAACATTAAATCTTTCTAATCATCAAAACCAAATCAAAGTTTCATTTTTTTCTTCATAAGCACAAATTCCAGAAATGATATCCAAATAAAAACACATTTTCTTCTTTGAATAAAATTATCAATTTAACCGTTTCTGCTTTAATTTTTTTTTTTTTTTTTTGGCTATGAAAATAAAAACTTTTCTTTTCCCCCTTTTTTAAGCAAGGTCAAAGTATTTGGATTAATACAATGAATTTTGTAAATAAAAATGGTGACAGGTCACAAAGATTACTAGGTGCAAACAGTATTAAGTTATTTTTGATAACATCCCCCTTTCCTTCAAATGGTCTGTCATGTGAGAAAAAGAAATATAGACGGAGTGTGTGCTAACTGACCCATAAAATAGCAAATTTCAATTCTATGATTTTCAATAAACTTTAACAAAATGTCTATGGCAATATAAGGTACAGTAACGTAACTGATATGTTCTTTGATTAAAGAGAATACTTCTTTGTTGACAACAGTAACAGTTGATTAGTGGGAAAATAACTGATAGGCTATTCATTATGAATATGCATGACTACATCATCTATTTCTTATGCATAACTCATTCTCTCCTCCTTTCTCAAATGTACAAATATGAGTGCATCCTTTGCTCTTCAAGAGTTCCTCCCACTATTCTCTGGAGAGAACTTATCCAGGGTGCAACAAATAATTCTGCTGTGAGACTTGATTATTGATTTTTGGTCCTGCATTTGAATCCACTGTGGTTTTGGGAGGATTAAGGATTAAACAGTTGTATAATAGCCAAATAAACATTACAGACAGTCCTTTTTTAGCAACAAGGAGGAAATAGTATCTTTGCAATACATCACGTGAATGGGATTAGGACAGTTGGCTGCAGTCGCCTCCCCCTGGTCACCCCAGCTCCCCCCCATCCCAACCACAACCCACCACAACCACCCTTCTTTGGCAGCCCCTCCCCATCAGCCCCTCCCTCTTTGCCTTCCCCAGGCACATTGCCACAGTACAATTTGACCCGTCAGATTTGTCACATGGAACAATTAGCTGCATGTGTCTCATCTGTTCCAGTTCCATTTGGAACCCCATCAGTCACTAAGAGTGGACCGGTCAATCCTTAGATTCCCACTATGGACGAATGGCTACAGAGGCTGATGGAGTTGGCAGAAGTGGCCAAATTGATCATGTTGGTTAAAGGAAAGAATATAAGTACCTTGGTTTCCACATGGAAACCGCTTCTGAACTTTGTGCTTGAGGTGGATAAAAAATGAAACTTTGATTTCATTTGATTTTGAGTTTTTACCAATTAGATTGATATGTTTTTCTAGAAATGGCTGGCTTATATTATTATGGAAAAAGAAAAAGTTGTGGTTTGATATTAATGCTTTTTTTTTCTTACTTCCACAAAGGGAGTAGGAAGTCAATGTTTCTTCTTTTCTTTTCCCCAATTTCTCCTCACGTTTCTCTTCCTGTTTCCCCCTCACACACATTCTTAATTACCTTTGTATTTTGTATTTTATCTTATAACTTAATAAAAAACATTAAACTGCAAAAATATCTGTTAATAATTTCAAAGAGGATGCCATGGAGGACTGTCAATGTGATAACCCAAACCTTCAGTTGGACACAGATGCAAAGCAGAAACCAATGCAGCTTGTAAAACAGGGCTATGAAAATGGCTATTCTAGGGATAGATAACGTTGTCCACTCTCCATCATTCAGCATCAGCTGTAACTTCCAAATGCTCTTCAAAGGGAGCCCCATGTAGAGCCCATTGGATGAATTCAAAGGCAAGATGACCAGGGCATGAGTGACTGAGAACAGGGAATCACGATCAGGGAACAGGGAAGCAGCTGGGAGTCTTCTCTCCTCTCTGCCCCACCTGAAGCTCCAGAGCTCACCCACAACCCCTGCACTCATGTATTTCCCAGCCCCACAGCCAGGCCACCTCCGCTTTGCTTCCTGCCTCGCCTTGCAGCAGTGGCACCACCAGCAGCAGCAGCCAGGATCAGCAGGCAAGCAGGCCCGGGCATCCCTCAGGGAAGTGGGGCTGGGCGGTAGAGTCCCTGTGCCCTGGGAACTCAAGTGTCAGGTACCTGCTTCCCAGGGTCCCAGGCAGCCCATGTCCTGCTGCGATCCAGGAAATGCCCCTGTGACCTAAGAGGATCGGTGAGGCTTTGCCAGTGGATGAGGGCCTGGCGCTTATCCTGGTCCCACCGCCAACATGAGGGATGTTGAGCACCCATGCCCACCCTGGCCATGCCCACCCAGGCAGCTGCAACCACCCAGTCACCCTCTGACCCTCAATGAAATGGAGTTTGACACCCCTGCTCTAGCTCATGTTCAGTCATCTTCATCCCTCATGTTTCTTCAGCAGAGCTCTGGATGTCTCTTGATCCTTTTCAGCTCCCTCAACTGAGTCATGGGAACAATGGACCAAGAGAGGTTGCATGTGAGTGATCCTATCCAAGGCCTCAGTAGCTTTCTTACACAACACCATCTATCAAAAAACAATTATCACACCCACTATATTTTTAAGCATAAAATATTTAGCAATTTACCCAAAATTAGGAGAAGGAACAAGGCACGCAGGCAGATCCAGTTGCTTTCAGTAGGCCGATGACATGGATGCAGCTGTGTGGGATGCAGGCAAAGCAACGCAAGCGATCAGCTGCTCAGGATTCGGGAGTCGCTCGTGAAGGTAAGCTGGAGGCTGGTGACGGTGGGTTAGTTAGCTAGGTTCTCCTGGGATGGAGCTGAGGTGGCTTAACCAGCCAGGCAAACCCACCTCTCAAGGATGAATTCATGCTGGGTGGGTCTCAACTATAGGCTTCTTCCCAAAAACAGAAGACTTTCTGCCTTCACCCTTCCACCACTCTTGCCTCTATCCTCTCTGTGGCTCACATGAGTGTTGAGATTCTCCACAGCTAAATTTCATTCTGTTTAACAAACTTAATCTCTAGGAGGAGTGACAGAACCTGGACATAGAGTCAAAAGAGGAATTAGCCTAGAGTATCTATGTAGCCACAAAAGTCCAATCCCTCAGGAACTGCATTGACCCTTATCTAACACCAAGATAGCGCAAACCATTCATTGAGTGGGTTCCTGTTTGCATGATTAGTAATTAATCAGTCTAATTCTAATGTCATATATGGTTTCAATGCTTTGCGTGTGACACAACATTTGCAAAGGCCTTTCTTGACATAGCTACCATACTGTTCTTTGAGCAGAGACTAATAGTCCAGGAAGAGCCTAGACCGAATGAGAGTCCTAAGCATTACAGTGCAATGTCCTGCGGAACCAAAGATGAAAAATACCACTTCTGGGAGAACCAATCATGCACAGCTGCTTCTGTTTCTTAGTGTTTGCTTCAAACTTAGAGTCTTCCTTCCCATATAAACTTTCATGCACTAATGCAAAATCTTGATAGCACTGCTTGGTCAATCTTTGGTTGAACTGAATATCATCAGCATACGAATGATGCCAGACCTCAAACTGAGAAGGCTGTCCAGATGCACCCTGAAAGTCAATGGATTTGGCTCAATCTCTCTCTTCCAACCAACACCAATGGAACCACCTTCAGGTGAAGAAGAGACTCACATAGCAGGATGCACCCATTCCTGTTCCCTCGGTTTCTGATTTCATCCCTCTGTCAAGTGGTTATTAAAAAACTGGTTCTTCCATCCCAGCATTGCCATGACTGCTCACAGCTACAAGGGTACAACCGTTAATGTGCCACCAAACCACATTAGCACTCATACTAGCTGACCAACTATGGCACAGGAAAAACTCTCTGATCTCTAGTGGGTCAGTTTCATGGGGGTCAAATTCACAACTTCACCAACTTCCATCTGCTCTGGGCATTACAAGAAACACAAACATGTTTTTCTATTCTGGTGAATAAAAAATTATTGCTACTCGGGTAGAACAATTGCTTTTCCTTGCAATTATCTGAAGAACAGTAATTCTTAGTGTGCCCCCTGTGGATTTCTAGATACAAAATCTTACAAAATAAAACCTGCTTTAAAAAATATCTCTGAGTTCTCCAAATGGGGGCAGAACATGTCACCTTAGCCAGTCTTCAAAACAACCAACTCCTGGGCTGGAAGAGACTCACATGCCTTTGTTTCCTCCATGGTCACAGCCCAAACACAGGTAAGTAGAACTGTTGCTGCTATAAATTTGTCCTGGTGCCATCCAGGTTGCACAGGTGCTGTCTGATCTGCTAAAGTTCCTGGCCTGAACACAGGTAAGAGGAAGTATTGTTGCTATAGGTTTGCCCTGTGGCCATACAGGTGGCACAGGTGGTGTCTGATCTGCTAAAGGTCCAGTGAGATTTCAGGAGAAACCTTCACATCAGTTTCTGCCTAAACCTTGATTTCTGTTCCAGGAGGGAAGGTGAGAAGACTGAGGGGGCAGGAGTCAATGCTCCTTCTGATGCTGATGCTCTTCTGGCTCCTGGCTCCAACTACAGTGAAGAGGCTGCAAACCATCTGTGTGCTCAGGGATTATATGGACTTGGATGAAAACTACTATAAGCCTGGTGATCTCATTATTGGTGGGAATTTGCCTTTGGGAGCCATTTTAAAGTCTTCTGTCTTTGACTTTAAGACACTGAATCTTCCTCTACAGAATTTGTAAGTTTCAGCTGAAGGAGAAACAGGCAGATAAATTGCTTCTTTGCTTTAAATTCAGGGACTTTTTGAGAAAACTTCTAGTATATGTACTGTCCTGGTGTAGTGCATATTTTGTGCTTTTCTCCATAAATTAGCAAGCTCTTAAAATAGACTGGAATTATCAATCTCTTCATCAGGAAGATAATAAACAACAAAAATGAAGAGGGAAGCTGTGCTGGCCTAGTGCAGAAATAAAATCATAATATTAATCTGAACAGGAACTAGGGGTAGAATATTCAAATAAAAGCTCAACACTCTTCAAGGATCCAGGAGTTACAAAAATCCCTCTCAGTTTTGGAATCAGCATTGCTCATGTATAATGGCCTTCTATGAGGTTACCCCCAGTGTAGTCCTGTGCTCCGCAATGTTTACAACACCTGAAGAAGCTGCTCCAAGAGAGACCTGAAATAGTAATGGTGAAAAGGGAGCAATTGGAAAGAATTCACTGGAGCAAAGTGAATATATCTATAATTGTCTGGTTTGGTTCTGCAACCCAACAAGACAGACACAGACTTCAGAGGATAATTGGAACTGGAAAAAAAAATTGCTACCAAGCTGCCTTCCACTGAGGACCCGTATACTGCACGAGTCAAAAAGAGGGCTGTGAAAATATTGACAGACCCCTGACATCCTGGACAGATTGTTTCAAATCTTACCCTCAAAATGTTGCTGTAGAGCACTGCACTCAGAATAACTAGACACAAGGACAGTTTTTCCCTGAATGCCATGTTATCGGAGCTTCATCGCTTGAGACTTTCAAGAAGAGATTGCACTGCCATTGGTCAGGAATGGTGTAGGGTCTTCTGCTAGAGTGGGTTGGGGGTTTGGACTAGATGACCCATAAGGTCCCTTCCCACTCTGTTAATCTGTTAAATCTGCCATCACCCTGCTAAACAAATAATTCCCTCAACACTGTCAAACTATTCACTAAGTCTGCATTACTATTAATCTTCTCATTATTCCTACCACCCATCTCCTCCCACTTATGACTGTAACCTTGTTGCTGGTATCCTTATGATTCATATTGACTGTTTCCTAGTATGATTTGATTGCTAATTTGTACCCTATGACTATCGTTAAGTGTTGTACCTTTTGATTCTTGGTGAATGTATATTTTCTCTTATGTACCCTGAGAGCATATGCACCAAAGACAAATTCCTTCTGTGTCCAATCACAGTTGACCAATAAAGAATTCTAGTCCATTCTATTCTAATAAGGCAGGGATGATAGAGAGTATAAAACAGTCCACGATATCTAGGGGAAAGTTTGTCTCCTTTCTCACAAAATCACCCAGGTTTAGCCAAGGGAAATCCTTGGAAAAAAACCCAACCCCAAATGAAACTTGAATGAAATTTGGAAGTTTCTGCCCCCAAAAGTCTCCCCAAACAGTGAAGCAAATTCTACAGCCATGCACAAGTTTTCCTGTAATGTTTTCCAATGTTTTTCTCACTACAGATACACCACCAGTAACTACCAGCAGTTCCTTGCATTGATATTTGCTCTCTCCAAGGTCAATAAGGATTTTCTTCTGCTTCCCAACATCACCCTTGGCTTCCACATCTACTGCCATTTCCAGAGGGAGACATTTATTTCCTTAAACAGCCTCTCCATGCTCTCTTCACGAGGTCAAGTGGTTCCAGGGTACAAATGTGACCATCCGGACACTCTGCTGTCCGTCTTTGGTGGTCTCAGTGCCAAATCCTCAAGGCTGATGGCCTCCATCTTCAGCATCTTTAAGGTCCCACAGGTAAGAAAGCTCCCTTGGATCCAGTATGGAGTAGACAAAGATCAGAAGTAAACAGAGGCCAAAGATGAAACTAAAAGTAGGGTTTTTTTGGGGAGGGGGGCGATATAATGAGCTTGTGACCCTTATATTATTCTTTATTAAAATGTAGCCATTATTTTAGTGCCATTTGTTCTCTGTATCAGGTTGTTTGTTTTTTTCTCTTCTCTTTTGATGTACCACAACCAATAAAAATGGCTAAGAAGGGAAGAAGATGAAGTTTGCCAGTCAGAGTGAGTCAGCCTGACTGGAGGGCCATCAACCACACAATGGTCACTACTAAAGTCAGCATGAAATTTTTACTTTGTCTTTGAAAAAAGAATCTCTTTTTCTCCAGCTCGGTGTTGGCTTTGAGTTCTCTCAGGGAGAAAGAAGAGTTTATCCTTCCTTCTTCTGGATGAATCCCAAGGAATTTCCTCAGTAAGAGGGTTTAGTCCAGCTGCTCCTGTATTTCCAGTGGAACTGGGTTGGTCTTCTGGCCCCGGAAAATGACAGGGGAGAACGTTTTGTCTCAACTCTGACTCCAATGCTCCAGGAGAAGGAGATCTGCCTGGCCTTCACTCTAATGCTGGAATTGGATAATATTCAAATCACTCTGAACAAGATGGTTGCCAATGACTGCACGTTGAATAAAGCAGAAGTATTTATTCTGTTTGCAGACTCAGTTGTTACTCTCACTGTAATAGGAACAGTACTTTTTTTTAAAAAACGCAGAAAAGTATCATTTAGAAAAGTTTATATCTTCACTTCACAATGGAATCTTGGCATGAAAGAAGCTGAACACACATTGCAATATATAAAGCGTTTGCATGGGGCCTTGCATTTTAGGGACCACTCCAGGGATGTCTCAGAATTCAGCCACTTCCTCCTGTCTTTAGACCCCTTGAACCCTCAAGGAGATGTCTTTCTCCCTCCATGGTGGGAACAGGTCTTTGGCTGCAAGTTCCATAAATCAGGAGAGATCCCTCCAAAGGGAGAAAAACAATGTACAGGAAAGGAGAATCTGCAGAATGTGCCCAATTACACTTTTGAAACAAGAATGAATGGAGAAAGTTACAATATCTACAATGCCGTTTATGCTCTGGCACACGCTTTGCATGCAATGGATGGATCCAGAGTTGGACCGACCATGATGAGGCTTGGAAAGAGGATCTCAGATGTCCAGTCATGGCAGGTAATTTCTATGGCTTTTGACTCAGTACGCAGACACTTTAATCGGAAGCTCCTCATATGAATTTCTTCAGTTCCTGATTAAGTGTCTGCATGCTCCATACCAATTCATCTGAGACCCTGCCCTTTTTTTTTCAGTTTACCCTTTGTTGTGCTACTCAGCTTGCTGTGTGGAAAGAGCTTCTGATTAACAATGGATGGAAACTAACCAAGGAGAGAAGCATCCTAGAACTAACGAGAAATTTCTTAAGGATCAGTTTACCTTTAAAAGTCATGGGTGTCCCATTGCTGGAGTCATTTAAGAAGAGACAAGATAGCCAGTTGTCTAAAGCTATAGAAAGCCTCTTGCTTGAGCAGGGGGTTGGACTAGAAGACCTCCAATGCCCCTTCCAATACCGTGATTCTGTTTCTATGACAACCACAGCACAGAGCAAGATTCAAAGGGGTCCTAAGGGGTTCCTGGTCTGAAATTCATCAGAATTTTCTGCATCAAAGGCTAAAATGTTGGACCTCTCTGAATAGTGAAGTGTCCAACCAGGTCAGATGTTCCCTTCCACATGGGCCAGTAGATCAAACCTAGTTCCTGCCTTCTGCTGCCTTTGTCAACCCATGATGTCCCATTTGTAGCTCTAGCCAAATACTCCAATTTCTGAAGCTCTTTTTTATTTCAGATTCTTCCCTATTTGAAGAATGTGCAGTTCAACAACAGTGCTGGAGAGGAAGTCTCCTTCTCAGAAGATGGACTGGGATCTTCTCGTTTTGATCTTCTCAATTGGCTTTTCCTCCCCAATCGATCTTTTGTCCCCATGAAAGTTGGGCAAATAAATCCTGAGGCTCCCCCAGGCCAGGATTTCACCATTAAATCTGATGGAATCATCTGGGCCACAAAGGTGAGCTGCAAGGAAATGTAAGTTCAAGGAAAGATTCATTCTCTTCCTGAGACTTGAAAAATAATCAATTGAGTCAGAAATTGTCAGAGTGGCAATCAGCCTTGTTACCTTCCGGGGGTAATTGCCTGAGTTAGAGTTGGATCATGGCATTTTTCCTTGTGTATACTTTGCAAGAAAATAAACCCGAAGATATATTTTCTAAGAAAAACTCATTCATTTGTTATAAAGAAAATAAAACATCTTACTGTCTAAACTAGTTACATCTTGGCAAAGTGCCCGGCTACCTTTTGGCAGCTGAACAAAGAAAGATTTTTTAGAGAAGAAGAAAAGGAATGTAGACA
The DNA here is from genome assembly GCA_038048745.1 of Coluber constrictor foxii. Classification (NCBI taxonomy): domain Eukaryota; kingdom Metazoa; phylum Chordata; class Lepidosauria; order Squamata; family Colubridae; genus Coluber; species Coluber constrictor. Next base: position 6,630,080 of record CM075958.1, on the reverse strand, counting down.
TGCGCAGTAGTTACTGATAAGAACTTGGCAAGATATGGTAAGTCTGAAAGTTCAAAAATAAAAGCTCAACTGGTAAATACAAAAATGCAGTGACAGAAATCATGGCAGTCATTTGGTGAAAAATCTGCTTTGCATGTAACACCTTTGAAGTCTGATTTGTGTCATTCCACAAGGGGTTAGGCTTGGGAACGATGTCTGCTTGAAATACAGGATGCAATTACAGCAAGCAACAGTGATTTCCATGGACCATTGTCACTCCTCATGGTTCTTTCTTTTAGAAATTCTGTGGCTCAGTCAAAATTCTTCCTCTGCAGCATGAAAGCCCAGTTCTAATCTCCCCCATCCATGGGTGTGTCAGTAATGCCAGTGGTCTGAATCCCTCAGGAGCTGTTCCATATTTCTGAGAGACCATGCCAATGTATCTCTTTAGAAGAGAATCTGAACATAGAAGTAGGAATGGGGAAAAGAATGAATGCAGCAGATTTGTTGCTTAAGTAATTTCAAATACTGGTCTTTTAGACGATCCCCATTGCCAGGTGTGGAAGGAAGAGGTGCCATGAAGGAGAGAGGAGAAGAGTTCCAGAGGGCAAGCAGGTTTGCTGCTACCACTGTGAGGCTTGTCCAGAAGGGACCATCTCTAATCAGACAGGTAAATGAGACTTCAAAACTAAACCTTTATGTATCAAGGAAGACATCCATTAAATAAATATATTTTTGTTATTCTGATCATTTTTTATAAAATTGATATGCATTCATACTTTTCAATAGAAACTTTCTATTGATCTAAACTGTCCTGGCCATAGAGGCCACCTTTCCCGATCCTCAGCAAGGATAATTTGAGGACATAATTTATGAGTCCCCAACATTCATTTCTGTTTCTACTTATACATCCAATTGGGAAACCAACCATCAGTCTTTTCCTGAGGAAGTGGGGCATGTGGTCCAAGCTCTTATTTGGTCATTTAGTGCCTGCTTCTTCCATCATCTCTATCAACCCCTGAGGAAATGGACCTGCCAGAGAAAGAGGAGGCCTATCTATTTATGTCTCTTTGACAGAGCAGGAGGGAGGAATGGACAGATTTTACCTACAAAGCAGAGAGATTAAGGCTATCTGGTTTAGGGATGATGTACAAACGAACAAAACTACAGAATTCATGGATAAGAGATCTGTCTGTCATCTGTGGGTTCCATTATAAAATGGGAGAAAAAAACAGGCAGCAATCTCAAACTGAAAGCCTCATTAGTCATGGAATTGCACAGTGAATGGACAGCCGGAACTTAATCCTTGTCTCTGGCTAATCTACCCCCAGGATCATGATACATGAAGGATGATTTGCTCTTTTTGATGACCCATAAGTTGCACTGTGGGTAATTTATGTGGGGGGGGGGGATAATATGCATGGTAGTTGTTCAAGAAATCCTTAGACAAAAGCCTCTGATTTCAGATGCAGCTCATTGTGAACCCTGCCCAGAAGACCAATTTCCCAACAAGGACAAGGACCAATGCATTGCCAAGAAGATCCACTTCCTTGCCTATCAAGACACCCTGGGATACATTTTAGTTTTTCTTGCTCTCTTTTTCTCTCTAATCACTTCTGCAGTCCTGGTGATTTTCTTTAAACATCATGACACACCGATCGTCAAAGCCAACAACCGAGATCTCACCTACATTCTCCTGGTCTCCCTCCTGCTCTGCTTCCTCTGCTCCTTCCTTTTCATTGGTCAACCAGGGAAGATCACCTGTCTCTTCCAACAATCTGCCTTTGCCATTCTCTTTTCCCTGACAATTTCCTCCATTTTGGCAAAAACAGTCATGGTGGTTCTGGCCTTCATGGCCACCAAGCCAGGAAATAAGGCAAGGAAACTCTTAGGAAAACCACTGGCCAATTCCATTGTCATAGCCTGTCCTCTGGTCCAAGCACTTCTTTGTGCCGCCTGGCTGGGAAACTCTCCCCCATTTCTTCACTTGGACTTCCACTCCTTGTTTGGAGAGACCATCTTGGAATGTAATGAAGGTTCAGCTTTAATGTTTTACATTGTCCTTGCCTATCTTGCTATTTTGGCCCTCATCAGTTTCGCAGTGGCATTTCTAGCTAGAAAACTGCCTGATAGTTTTAATGAAGCCAAACTCATTACTTTCAGCATGCTGGTCTTTTGCAGTGTTTGGATCTCCTTCCTCCCCACCTACCTGAGCACCAAAGGGAAGTCCATGGTGGCTGTGGAGATCTTCTCCATCTTGGCCTCTGGAGCTGCTCTCTTGGCTTGTATCTTTTTCCCCAAATGCTACATTATTCTGCTGAGACCGGATCTGAATTGTAGAGAAAATATAGTAAGAAACAAGAATTTTTAAACAAGCATGTTTAGAATGTGATTTTTTTTAAAAAAAAATGTTGACAAGAAGGAGGAACTTGTCAACTAAATAATTCCTTCTCACGTGTTGCAACTGTTTACATGTCAAGTTTGATAGAACTCTATTGGGATGCTGCCATTCTGGTGAGAAGGGGAGGCTGGGGAAGAGGGGGGTCTTTGGGCAGGGTTTCATGTGCTTTGCTTTGCTGTACCTTGTGGGAAACAGGGAGGGGGGAAGGAATATGCCTCAAGTCACCTTAGGGAGGGGGAAAGGAATGTGCTTTGAGCCATCTGCTTTATCCCACCTCTAGTGAAATTGAGACACCTGGGAATTGATAGTTTTCACCATCTCTACCCAAGGTTCTCAAAACATCTTCGCACCTTCGGATTAGCTCGATGTTGAACTGGACATTGGGAGGGGCTTTGCTTATAGCATCCTTTTTTTAAAAAAAATTAAATCTTTATTAAATATTTACATTAAGCTTAACACAAAATAAACATTGAAAAAGAATATAAATGGTGGAATGTAGAAACACATAAACACAAGACTAAAACGAAACGACAAACATGACTAAGAGAGAGTTAAGCTCACTCTCCAATTAATAATAACTAGTGTCATCCAAACCAAATATTTCAATAGAGTCAATTTCTACTAACTATCTACAAAAGAGTTAGCCTGTTTTTGTCGAAATTTTAAGAAATCATATAGCCTAATAAATATCTAATTAATCTAAATAGACGATCTTATCACCCCTTTCCTAGGTTTAACCTTCTTTTGAACCTTCTTATAGCATCTTAAACTAATGCTTTGAGTAGGAAACTTCAGGTCCTGCCTATATTTCCTTTGCTATCACTGTCTTTCAATAAAAGTTCCCTTTCAAATGATAATTGTTTCAAGAGTTCTGCTTCCATGAGAAGACAGGCGAGGCCGGACCTTACATTACAATTTACCTGTGGTCAGCAACCATCATCCAGTCTTTGTTTATCATGTTTTCAAAGTGTCCTCAGTGATGTCCAGAGCCCTGATTTGATGGGAAGCTTGTTCATAGAAATGTGTTTATTATTACAAGGAGGAAATTTTCTCATTTTATTCCTTTAATTTAATTTATTTTTAAATTAGTACTTTAAGGAGATGTATTCAGTATTCTTGTTTTTAAGCAAATATGGCTGTTTCTTCAGATATCTGAGGCATTATAGAATTACCTACCACTATTCAATGATTTTTCAAATGATGGAGTTTAAATCCCTTTCACATCCAAATCTGCTATACTTCCTCATCAATGTCAGGCAGAATTTTCCTGAGCTGGATGAGCAAATTATGTCATAACCGTTTGCATTATATTAATAACCTCTTATGATATTTCATCTCTTGGACATCCTTGGTGAACGAAGGTGGTCTATGAGATCTTTTTGCACAGAGAGTCTGCAGAGGAATAATTTGACCCAGGATCACAATCTAATTTCCTTAATGAATATATGTTACTAGGAATGTCATCCAAGGCATGAGAGTCATCCCAGCTTCCTAATGTAAGTCAGGAGGCATCTGTCAATCACCCAGGCCTGTGACATGTAATTATTTAAAGGTGATAACCGTCACCTTGAATGGTGCCTTGGAGGAACCTGGGGGCCACTGCAATTTATGCAACAGAAGTCTGAAATGGGTGAACTTAGAGGGGTCCAATATTTGGGCTTCATTTTGGACCAGCTGCAGTTTTCAAGGGGTCTTCAAGGGGAGCCCTAATGCAAGAACATTGCAGCATGAAACAGGAGAGAATGTTCATAGCTCATTTTTTTAAAAAAATTGATTTATATGCCGCCCTTCTCCGGAGACTCAGGGCGGCTTACAATGCGTTAAGCAATAGCCTTCATACTTTTGTATATTTTATACAAAATCAGCTTATTGCCCCCACAAACTGGGTCCTCAATTTATCTACCTTAGAAAGGATGGAAGGCTGAGTCAACCTTGAGCCTGTGAGATTCGAACTTACAGTAATTGCAGACAGCTGGAGTTAATGACAATGCATTAGTCTGCTGAGCTGTCCAGGCTCCTATTAGTTCATGGCAGTGTTTGTTCTCCAATGAGATTTGATTATTGGTTTTCGGTCCTGCATTTCATTCCACAGTGGTTTTTAGATGGAGGGAGCCTTAAGAATTAAGCAGTTGTAATAGTCACACCAACATTACAATTGGTTCTTGTTGAGCAATGATAATGAAAAAGTAACTTTGCAACCTGTCCCATTGACTACATTCGCAGGTTTGCAAAGCATACAAAAACTGAAGTCATTCCATAATTGTTGCTATAGTTTCACATAGCAAACACTTCCTGCATGATTTTCAAAGCAGCCATCGCTGACCCCATTCAATTGTGATCGCTGGGGAAATGGTGGCCACTTCTGTTAATTGTGCCATGGAGCCATTTGAAACTCCCGTGCCTGGTGGGTGGGTATCAACAATAGTGATCTTTGGTCTACAGGGTGTGAGGGGCCAAGGGTCAGAAGCAACAACAGAATGGCTGATGATGACCATGGTGATGTTAGTAGATCAGATTCTTCTAGAGACCATCAGCAAACATTAGTTGAGAAAGTTCCTGTTCAGATTATTAGTAATTAATCAGTCTAGTTGGAAGTTCGTATGTGATCCAAATGTTTTGCATCTGACAGAACACTTACAAAGACCTAGCTGGCCAAAGTCAAGGCCATCTCCATAGAAACCAGTAACGGCTGGAGGAAGTGACTTCTACGATCCACGAAATTGCTCCGTTGGGGAATGTGACTGGTGACACACCTTGGGGATGGGGAAAAACTGGGTCAGAGGCAAGGCAAGGATTGAGTGAAGTCAGAGTGTCAGCTTTGGAAGCCATATTAACCTCAGAAGCTTCCATGCTGCCACCTTCTTGCGCTTGGGAAAAAAGGAGGGAGAATTTGATAGAGTGATTTTTGTTAGACATAATAGCATTCTTCTTTTTGGTCAAGGTCATAGTGCTCCTGCATCTGGAGGAAGAGTGGTTGCAGATGTGTCTCAAGTTGGGACAGATGGTAATTGGGCCATGTTATGGACTGGTGGGTGCAGGGGCTGGATATGGGGTTTTGATTTATTGAGGGAAAACCCAGAACTCTCAGAGAAGATTTTGAGATGAAGATTGTCTTGGAGTTTTTAATTGGAGTTGGGTCATTCTGGAATGCTGATATTGAGTGTCAGGCTTCGATGTTATCTCAAAATAATCTTTGAGGGAATTTTCTCTTTATTGAGCATAAGCATCTGTCCCTGACTCCTTTCGCAGTCAGCTCTAACCTTTGCCCCCCAGACCCTCCCTTTCCATTCCCCAATTCTCTGCGTCTCATTGGCCATCTTCCAAGCCACTCTCCCCATCCCATCTCCATCAGTTCACAGGAATGTCCCCCTCCCGTCCCATCTCCGAGGAGACAGTATCTTCAAGGGAATTAAGTAGGTGAAAGTTCAAGCTTCTCCTCTCCTTTCGTATGTCAGCACTGGAACGCTGACATCCGGCCCCCCTCCCTTCATTCTCTCAGTGAGGCCTGCACAGACAAACAACAAGTTTAATACCATTACCCCGTCTGAGGGTGTGTCCCACCCCCTCCTGGCTTTTCTGGGTGATCTGCATGGAATTTAGCTATAAGGCGGTCAGCCTGGATGTTCGTGCTCTTCACCCAGGAAGCTTCTGACAAGGGGTAATCCTTCCATTTAATTAAGTAGTGGAGGCGCCCCCTGTGCCACCTCGAATCAAGAATTTGCTGTACTTCATAGTGAGTGTGGCCCCCAATGATCAAGAGCCCTGAGGGATCATGTGGCACAAGCCTTAAAGGCTTCAGGAGACTACTATGAAAAACAGGGTGTATCCTTCCTAGTAACTGGGGCAACTGCAATTGTACTGTGACCAGGTTGATTATTTTTACTATAGGAAATGGTCCTATGAATTTCGGGCCCAGTTTCCTGGTCAGGAGTCTAAGTCTTAAATATTTGGTGGAGAGGTAGACTTTCTCTCCTACTCGGAACGGTCTTTGGGGGGCTCGGTGCTTCTCTGCTTGTTTCTTATAAGACTGTGCTGCCTTATCTAATGCCTTCTTGATGTTCTTCCATGTTTCTCTCAGCATTGCCATCCAATAGGTCAAGCTAACTGAGGAAGGGGGTTCCCTTGGGTACTCTGGCATGGCGACGAAATCCATACCACTCACTATCTTAAATGCGGTTAGTCCTGTGCTATTGTGGACAGCATTGTTATATGCGACCTCCGCAAACGATAGGAGATCTGCCCAGTTTGATTGTTGGTAGTCAACGTAGCACCTCAGGTACTGCTCTATCATGGCATTCAATCTCTCCCCCCCCCCCCATTGGTGAAATGCTGAGCTGAGGCCTTGGGATGATCCTATGGATCAAAGGAATTCCCTCCAGAATTTCGCTGTAAACTGGACACCTCGATCAGAGATTATTCTTCTGGGTATTCCATGCAGGCGGTAGATGTGTTTCACGAACAGTTTGGCCAATTGGCGGGCTGAGGGTAGTCCACTGCAGGGTATGAAATGTGCCTGTTTGGGGAATAAGTCTATTACAGTCCAGATCACTGTGTTTCCGCCGCTCCTTGGCAGTTCTACTATGAAGTCCATAGCAATCTCCTCCCATGGCTTTGACGGTTCAGCTACTGGCTGCAGCAGCCCGGGAGGTCTTTCTGGTTGGGTTTTCATGGTGGCACAGATGGTACAACTTTTTACATAGCTATCTACGTCTTTTCTCATGTGGGGCCACCAAAACTGTGTCCGTGCTAAATGCAGTCTTTAGGAAACCAAAATGCCCCGCTGGTTTAACGTCGTGACTCCTCTTGAGGATCAGGGTGCGTAGAGTCTCTGGGACATAAAGTTTCATCCCTTTCCATGCTAGATCATCCTTCTTTGTCAAGAGATGTTGATTGTCTCGGAACCAGGGGTCCGCCAATGTTTCTGCTTTGAGCCTTGTCATCAGGTCACTTGCTGGTTGGCCCTGCTGGTCACGATGCTGCTGTCTGGTGATTACCTGACCCACTCCTTGGGGAGAGGGCATGATGGCATTCACCACCTGCTCCCGTTCACTGTTGTATTGGGGCATTCAGGAGAGGGCATTGGCCAGAAAGTTCTTCCCCTCTGGGATGTGCTTCAGCTCGAAGTTGAAACGATTGAAGTATTGGGCCCACCAGACTTGTCTGGGTGATAACTTCTGTGGGGTCCTGAGGGCTTCCAGGTTTTTATGGTCAGTCCAAACCTCGAACGGTGTCTGGCCTCCTTTTACCAGATGTCGCCAGGCCAACAGCGCCCACCTCACTGCAAATGCTTCCTTTTCCCATGCCGCCCATCATCTTTCTGTGTCGGTGAGTTTGCGGGATGTGTAGGCACAGGGTTGTAGGTCCCCTTGGCTGTTCTTTTGGAGTAGGACAGCCCCCACTTCCACATCACTGGTATCTGCTTGGATGACGAAGGGTTGCTCAGAGTCAGGATGCTTCAAGACCGGTTCTTTTGCAAACATTTCTTTTAGTGTCTCGAATGCCTGTTGGCAGGCCGGGTTCCACTGTAGAGGTTGTCTTGGGCAGGGTTTTGTTGCCAGACTCAATGTTTTTAGGAGGTCCGTCAGAGGTTTGGCAATTCTTGCAAAGGGGGGGATGAATTACCTGTAGAAGTTCATGAACCCCAGGAAGCTTTGCAATTGTCTTTGGGTACAAAGGGGTCGCCAGTCTAGGACTGATTGTACTTTGGCAGGGTCCAGTTCTATCCCCTCATTTGACACTCGGTAACCTAAGTAGTCTAGCCACGACTGGTGGAACTCACATTTTGATAGTTTGACATAGAGGTTCGCCTTTAGCAGTTTTTCCAGTACTTCGCAGACGAGGGGTATGTGTTCGTCTATGGTTTCCTTGTAAATGTGACTGTCATCTAGGTAGATGAGGATCCCCTTATAGAGGTGGTCATGTAGAACCTCATTTATCAATTGCATGAAGACCGCCGGGGCTCCCTGTAGTCCAAATGGCATCACCTTAAATTGGAAACTCCCTAGGGGGCAGTTGAATGCTGTCTTCCATTTGTCCCCTTCCCTGATGCATATTCGGTAGTAGTCTTTGCGGAGGTCTAGTTTGGTGAAAACTTTCCCTTTGGCCAGGTGGGCTAGCATGTCTTTCATGAGGGGAAGGTAATATAAATTGTGTATGCAGACAGTGTTGATACCCCGAAAGTCAACTACTAGGCACATAGAGCCATCTTTCTTCTCTTTGAAAAGGACCGGTGCCAGGACTCACAGTTTGGCTGGCTCAATGTAGGTTCTTGTCTATGTAGTTTCACATTTCTTGCATTTCATGGGGTGTCATGGCATACAATTTAAGTTTAGGTAGTTTTGCCCCAGGGATGATTTCGATGGTGCAGTTGGCATCACAGTAGGGGGTAGGACATCACACTCGGCCTCGCTAAATACCTCTACAAGGTCTTGGTACTCTTTTGGGATCTGTTCCGCTTTGTGGGAGCTGTTGGATGTGGTCCCCAGCTTCTTCACAGTACCCTTTGGGAGTGGCCCTGGTGTCGGCGTCATCTTCTTTTGTTCAGATGGGAAAGGTTGGGATTTGGGGGGGGGGCGTCTCTCCTGGTTGGAGCAGCAGGGGTTGGGGCCTCTTTGCTATCCTCAATCTGCAGGTTCCCTCTTGCCACCAGATGATTGGGTCCCACTTGTCTAGCCAAGAAAGTCCCAGTATGACTGGGTCGGTCATTTTGGGGGCTATTATGAACCGAATCGTCTCCCAGTGATCCCCTAGCTCCAGCTTCAGTGACTCAGTCAGGTGTGTGGCGTAATCCCCGCCTACTAGGGTCCCATCAACTTGCTCAAATCTAATTGGGTGGTTGAGCTTCTTAGCTTGGATCACCAATTTTAGAACTGTGGGGCCCAATCATCTGGTGGCTGATCTTTGAGCAAATTTTCTCTTTATTGAGCATAACCATCTGTCCCTGACTCCTTTCGCAGTCAGCTGTAACCTTTGTCCCCCAGACCCTCCCTTTCTGTTGCCCAATTCTCTGCGTCTCATTGGCCATCTTCCAAGCCACTCTCCCCATCCCTACTACTTCAGTTCACAGGAATGTCCCCCCTCCCATCCCATCTCCTAGGAGACAGTATCTTCAAGGGAATTAAGTAGGTGAAAGTTCAAGCTTCTCCTCTCCTTTTGCATGTCAGCACTGGAACACTGACATCGAGTTGGCTTCACTTGATCAGTGTTGACATGATGCTCCTAAGAAACAACTAGATTTTCCTTGAAATTTTGCTAAAGGCTCTTGCTTTTATTAGGGCATTGGTTGGAACCTTGACAGCCAATCTGTAGACTGACTGAAGAAGGGGGATCCCTTGGGTATTCTGGCATTGGGACAAAACCTATACCACTTACTACCTTGAAGGGGTTAGTCCCATACTACTGTGAACAGCATTATTGTACCTGACCTCAGCGAATGGCAAGAGGTCTCCCCAATTGGACTGCTGGTAGTTCACATAACATCTCAGGTATTGTTCTACCATGGCATTCAGTCTCTCTACCCTCCCATTGGTGCTTGGAAGAAAGGCCAAGCTAAGGCCTTGGGGCAACCCAATGGACCGCAGGAACTCACTCCAAAATTTAGCATGATCTGCACTGTGATTGACTTATTCTCCAAGAAGGCACACGTCTTTCTTGAGATAGGTACAATACTGCTCCTTGAGCAGAAACTATTAGTTCAGCAACATCTTAGAGTGAATAAGAATCCTAAGCATTACAGTTCAATGTCAAGCTGAACCAAAGATGAAAAATTCCACTTCTGGGACAACCAATCATGCACAGCTGCCTGTTTTTCCTAGGATTCAAACTGAGACTCTCCCTTCCCATCAAACCTTCATGCAGGAGGGCAAAACCTTGATAGCACCATTTGGTCAATCAGTGGTTGCACAACTGAATATTATCAGCATACAAATGATACCTGACCTCAAACTGAGAAGGCTTTCCAGATGGACCCTGAAAGTCAATGGATTCGGCTCAGTCTCGCTCCTGCAACCAACACTAAATGGAACCACCTTCAGATGAAGGAGACACTCACATAACACTATATACCCATCCCTTGTTATCCCAGTTTCTAATTTCATCCCCTGCCATTGGTTATTAAAAAAATGGTTATTCCATCCAAGTATTGGCATAACAGCTCAGTTACAAGGGGACAACTGATAGCTGTATGCCACCAAACCCCATGACTCTCACACTAGCTGACCAACTGTGGCCCAGGCCAAACTCCATCTTGTTTCCAGGGAGTCAGTTTCATGGAAGTCAAATTCACAACTTCAGCATGACTCCATCTCCTCTGTGCATTACAAGACACATAAACACATATTTCCATTCTGCTGAATGAGAAGCTATTGCTACTGTACATGGGTAGAACAATTGCTTTTCCTTGCAATTATCAGAAGTACAGTAATTGATAGTGTGTTCCCTGTGGAATTCTCGATACAAAATCTTACAAAATATACCCTGCTTTAAAAAAATATCTCTGAGTTCTTCAGATGAAGGCAGAAGATGTCACCTTAGCCTGCCTTGCAAAGAGCTAATTCCTGGGCTTCAGGACACTTGAATCTCCTGTAGAGGAATCTTTGTTTCCTCTATGGTCACAGCCCAAACAGAGGTAAGATTCTTGCTATAAATCTATGCTGGTGCCATCCAGGTGGCACAGGTGGTGTCTGTTGTACTAATGTAACAGTGAGATTTCAGGAGCAACCCTTCAAATCAGTTTCTGCATAAAGTTTCTTTTCTGTTCTAGGAGGGAAGAAGACAAGAAAGACGGGGCAGAAGTCATGCTATTGCTGATGCCCTTTTGGCTCTTATCTCCATCTTCTCTGAAAAGGCTGCAAACCATATGTGTGTGAAGAAAGACTGGGCAGGAGTCATGCTACTTCTGATGCTGATGCTCTTCTGGCTAATGGCTCCAACTACAGCAAAGAGGCTGCAAACCATGTGTATGTTAAGGGATTATATCAAATTAGATGGAAGCTACTACAGACCTGGTGATCTCATTATTGGTGGGAATTTGCCCTTGGGAATCATTAAGACGTCTCCTGTCATAGACTTCAATACAGTGAAGCTTGTTTTTAAAAATACGTAAGTTTCAGCTGAAGGGGAAACATGGAGATGAATTGGGGTTTTTTTTGCTTTACATTCAGGAACTTTTTTCAAAATATACTTCTAGTATTTTGAACTGTCCTGGTGTAGTGTATATTTATGCTTTTCTCCATAAATTAGGAAGCTCTTAAAATAGGCTGGAATTCTCAATCTCTTCATCAGGAAGATGAAAAACAACAAAAATGAAGAGGGAAGCTGTGCTGGCCTAGTGAAGAAGTCAAATTATAATATTAATCTAACTTCTGGCAGAAAACTAAAATGAAAGCTCAACACGCTTCAACTGTTCAAAATCCCTCCCAACATTGTAATCATCATTGCTCATGTCTAACAGCCTGCAGTAAATCTCTGAGGTAACCCCCCACTGCAGTCTTGTGCTCAGCAATCTTTACCACACCTGAAGAAGCTGCTCCAAGAGAGATCTGAAATAATTACATTGAAAGTGGAGCAGTTGGAAAGGATTACAGCCACTGCAGCAAAGTGAATATGGCAGAGATGATAGAGAGTATAAAACAGTTTATGGTATCTATGGAAAGACTTCTCTCCTTTCTCACGAAGTCATCCAAGTTTAGCCAAGGGAAATCATTTGAAAAAAACCCAACCCAGTGAAATTTGGGAGTTTCTGCCTTCAAATGTCCCCCCCACCCAAACAGTGAAGCAAATTCTACAGCCATGCACAAGATTTCCTATAATGTTCTCCAATGTTTTTCTCACTACAGATACACCACCAGTAACTACCAGCAGTTCCTTGCATTGATGTTCACCAATATTTTTCTCACTACAGACCTATTCCCAGTAACTACAAGCAATTCCTTGCATTTATGTTTGCTGTTTCTGAGGTCAATAAGGATTTTCTTCTGCTCCCCAACATCACCCTTGGCTTCCACATCTACTGCCATTTCCAGAGGGAGATATATATTTCCTCAAACAGCCTCTCCATGCTCTCCTCACGAGGCCAAGTGGTTCCAGGTTACAAATGTCACCTGCAGGAAACTCTGCTGTCTGTCATTGGTGGTCTCAGTGCCAAATCCTCAAGGCTGATGGCCTCCATCTTCAGCATCTTTAACGTTCCACAGGTAAGAGAGCTCCATTGGATACAGTATGGAATACACAGAGATCAAAACACACAAGATGAAACTAAAAGTAGTTTTTTTTAATGGGATGGGAGCATATAATGAGCTTGTGGCCCTTAGGTTACTCTTTATTAAAGGGTAGACATCATTTTACTGCCATTTATTCTCTGTATCAGGTTGTTGGTTTCTTCTTTTGTCTTGTGACATACCACAACCAATAAAAATGGCTAAGAAGAGAAGAAGATGAAGTTTGCCTGTCAAAGAGAGTCTATCTGAGGGCCATCAACCACACAATGGTCACAACTAATGTCAACATAACATTACTTTGTCTTTGAAAAAAGAATCTCTTTTTCTCCAGCTCGGTGTTGGCTTTGAGTTCTCTCAGGGAGAGAGAAGAGTTTATCCTTCCTTCTTCCGGATGAATCCCAAGGAATCTCCTCAGTATGTGGGTTTAGTCCAGCTGCTCCTGTACTTCCAGTGGAACTGGGTTGGTCTTCTGGCTCCTCTAGATGACAGGGGAGAACATTTCATTTCAACTCTGACACCAATGCTCCAGGAGAAGGAGATCTGCCTGGCCTTCACTCTAAAGCTGGAATTAGATAATATTGAAATCGCTCATAAGACTTTTATTCTCAATATCCTTACCTGGTCTAAAACAGAAGTGTTTATTCTGTTTGCAGACTCAGTTGTTACTCTCACTGTAATAGGGACCGAAGTTCTTTTTAAAAAACTCAGAAAAGTTTCATTTAGGAAAGTTTATATCTTCACTTCCCATTGGAAACTTAGCATGGGAGAAGCTGAACACACATTGCAATATATAAAGCCTTTGCATGGGGCCTTGCATTTTAGGGACCACTCCAGGGATGTCTCTGAATTCAGCCACTTCCTCCTGTCTTTAGACCCCTTGAACCACCAAGGAGATGTCTTTCTCCTTGTATGGTGGCAATTGGTCTTTGGCTGCAAGTTCCATAAATCAGGAAAGATCCCTCCAAAAGGAGAAAAACAATGTACAGGAAAGGAGAATCTGTACAATCTGCCCAATTACATTTTTGAAAAAAGAATGACAGGTGACAGTTACAACATCTACAATGCAATTTATGCTCTGGCACACGCTTTACATGCAATGTATGGATCGAGAATTGGACCGACCATGATGAGGCTTGGAAAGAGGATCTCAGATGTCCAGTCATGGCAGGTAATTTCTGTGGCTTTTGACTCAGTCCACAGACACTTAAATTGGAAGCTCCCCATATGAATTTCTTCAGTTCCTGATTAAATGTCTGCATGCTCCCATATCAATTCATCTGAGACCCTGTCCTTTTTTTTCAGTTTACCCTTTGTTGTGCTACTCAGCTTGCTGTATGGAAAGAGCTTCTGACTAAAAATGTCTGGAAACTAACCAAGGAGAGAAGCAACCTAGGACTGGGGAGGAATTTCTTAAGGAACGGTTTATCTTTAGAAGTTGTGGGTGCCCCATTGCTGGAGTCATTTAAGAAGATACAGGATAGCCACTTGTCTAAAACTGTAGAGGGTCTGTTGCTTGAGCAGGGGGTGGGACTAGAAGATTCCTCAGATTGCCATCAAGAGATGGAAATAGCTTCTCAAATAAAAATTCATCTTCTCAAGATGGCCATTATGTGATGATAGAAGCCATGATGTCCCATTTGTAGCTCTAGCCAAATACTCCAATTTCTGAAGCTCTCTTTTATTTCAGATTCTAGCCTATTTGAAGAATGTGCAGTTCAACAACAGTGCTGGAGAGGAGGTCTCCTTCTCAGAAGATGGACTGGGATCTGCTCGTTATGATCTCCTCAACCTGGTTTTCTTCCCCAATCGATCTTTTGTCCCCATGAAAGTTGGGCAAGTAAATCCTGAGGCTCCCCCAGGCCAGGATTTCACCATTAACTCTGATAGAATTGTCTGGGCCACAGAGGTGAGCTACAAGGAAATGTTGTAAGTTCAGGAAAATATTCATTCTATTTTATTTATTTATTTATTTCGTCAAGCATGTATTTTATGACAGATACAAGTGTAAACATGATTATAAATACATGAAAAGGATACGAATAAAAGAAAGCATTAGGACAGGTACGGTAGGTATGCTGGTGCACTTATGCACACCCCTTACAGACCTCTTAGGAATGGGGTAAGGTCTACTGTAGACAGTGTAAGGTTAAAGTTTTGGGGATTTGGGGAAGAAACCACAGAGTCAGGTAGTGCATTCAAGGCATTAACAACTCTGTAACTGAAATCATATTTTCTGCAGTCTCTTCTCTTCTCTACTCTTCTCTTCTCTTCTTGAGATGCAGAACATCTTCCTAACTTGAAAAATAATCAATTGAGTCAGAAATCATGGCAGTCATTTGGTGAAAAATCTGCTTTGCGTGTAACACATTTGAGGTCTGATTTGTGTCATTCCACAAAGGGTTAGTCTTGGGAACAACATCTGCTTGAAATGCAGGATGCAATTATAGCAAGCAACAGTGATGTCTATGGACCAGTTATGCTCAGCTGTATCCTCGTGTTTTTTTCTTTTAGAAAAGCTCTCCTCCCATCATAAACCTTCCTCTGCAGGCTGAGATTCCAGATCCAATCTCCCACATCCATGGGTGTGTCAGGAATGCCCCTGGCCTGATTACCTCAGGGCTGTTCTTGATTTCTGAGAGACGGTGGCAATCTATTTCTCTAGAAGAGATTCTGAACACAGGAGTAGGAACAAGGAAGGGAAATAGGAACGGGGAAAGGAATGAATGCAGTTTATTGCTTCACTCATCTCAAGTATTTCTCTTTTCTCTTGCAGAAGGTGCCCTTTGCCAGGTGTGGCATCAAGAGGTGCCATGCAGGAGAGAGGAGAAGAGTTCCAGAGGGAGAGCCAGTTTGCTGCTACCAGTGTGAGGCTTGTCCAGAAGGGACCTTTTCTAATCAGACAGGTAGACAAGACTTCAAATGTTAATCTTTCAGGATCAAAGAAGACATTTCTTGTTATTGTGTCATTTTTGATAAGGCTGACATAAAATTATATCTTTCAGCAAAACCTTTCAGTTCACAGATCTAAACTGCCCCGGCCACAGAGGCCACCTTTCCCGATCCTCAGCAGTTCCATGCAGGATAGCTTTTGGGCAGAATTTATGAATCTCCAACTTGGATTTCCACTGCTACTCTAACATCCAATTGGAAAAATGCCTTCCAATCTATTCTGAGGAAGTGGGCTGTGAGGTCCAAGCTTTAATTTTTATTATTCAGAATATGCTCCTTCCGTCAGCACTATCAATGTCTGAGGAAATAGACCTGCCAGGGAAAGAGGAGATTCATCTATCTATGTCTCTTGGATAGAGCAGGAGGGAGGGAAAAAAATGTCTGAATGAACACATTTGAAGTACAAAGCAGAGAGGTTAAGGCAGGTATAACGTACTCACAAACAAAACGGCAGCATTCTTGAATAACAGTTATGTCGTTCTTCTGTGGGTTCCAACAGCAGAAAGAGGAATTTATATCACCTTTTTTGGAGGGATAATGCATTTGGCAGATACCCCTGAAATTCTTAGCCAAACTCTCTTGATTTCAGATTCAGCTCACTGTGAACCCTGCCCGGAAGACCAATTTCCCAACAACAACAAGGACCAATGCATTGACAAGAAGATCCACTTCCTTGCCTATGAAGACACCCTGGGATACATTTTAGTTTTTCTTGCTCTTTTCCTCTCTGTGATCACTTCTACAGTCCTGGTGATTTTCTATAAACATCATGACACACCGATCGTCAAGGCTAATAACCGAGACCTCACTTACATCCTCCTGGTCTCCCTCCTGCTCTGCTTCCTCTGCTCCTTCCTCTTCATTGGTCAACCTGGGAAGCTCACCTGTCTCTTACAACAATCTGCCTTTGCCATTCTCTTTTCCCTGGCAGTTTCCTCCATTTTGGCAAAGACTGTCATGGTGGTTCTGGCCTTCATGGCCACCAAGCCAGGGAACAAGGCAAGGAAACTCTTAGGAAAACCACTGACCAACTCCATTGTCATAGCCTGCCCCCTGATCCAAGCCCTTCTTTGTGCCACCTGGCTGGGAACCTCTCCTCCATTTCTCAACTGGGACTTTCACTCCTTGTTTGGAGAAATCATCTTGGAATGTAAGGAAGGCTCAGCTATAATGTTTTACATTGTCCTTGCGTACCTGGGTTTTTTGGCCTTCATCAGTTTCACTGTGGCATTTCTAGCTAGGAAATTGCCTGATAGTTTTAATGAAGCCAAGTTCATTACTTTTAGCATGCTGGTCTTTTGCAGTGTTTGGATCTCCTTCCTCCCTACCTACCTGAGCACCAAAGGGAAGTCCATGGTGGTTGTAGAGATCTTCTCCATCTTGGCCTCTGGAGCTGCTCTCTTGGCTTGTATCTTTTTCCCCAAATGCTACATTATTCTGCTGAGGCCGGATCTGAATTGTAGAGAAAATATAGTAAGAAACAAGCATTTCTAACTAATGCAACAGCTGGCCTCATTTATATTTGTCTTTGAAGCATTTTTAGAATGTGATAAGATTAAAAAAGAATGATGACATGAGGGAGAAATTTGTTCGTAAAAGAATTGTTTATCAAGTGATGCAACTGGTTACAATTTATCAGCTTTCAGCAACAATCACCCAGCCTTTTGTTTATCATTTCTTTTTTTTATTGAAAATTTTTAGCAAACATTTTTACATATATTTCCCCTTCCCCCCACCCGTTGCCCCCATACCCTTCCTAACCCAACCCCAACCCCCAGTTCCCAAAGCAAAATACAGAGTATCACATTAAACAATCATAAACTAATTTAAGCTAACAATCTATAGTCTCTTTTCACCCTCTTAAGCTTTTAACTCAATTTAACTAATCTAACCTAATATACTTTATAACACTCTCTTAACCCCTTCCTTAATCAAAAAACTAATTGTAATATTCTAGTCTTATATTTGCCTTGAATATATTCTATCCATTTTTTCCATTCCAACCTAAATTTCTCATTTGAATGGTGTTTTAAATATGCCGAGATTTTGGCCATTTCTGCTAAATTCATTACTTTTAATGTCCATTCTTCAATAGAAGGTAGCTCTTCCTTCTTCCAATACTACACCACCAGAAGTCTCACTGCAGTTATTAAATTCAACATCAACTTAGTTTCTGTTACCATGCAGTTTTGTACAATACCTAACAAAAACAGCTGTGGAGTGAATTCTATCCGTTTTCTCAAAACATTCTGTATAATCCACCATATTTTTATCCAAAATGCTTTAACTTTTTTACATGTCCACCAGATATGAAAATAAGTATTATCATTTATCATTTCTTCAAAGTATCCTTGTGCTGTTCAGTATCCTGTGTGGATGGAAAGCTAGTTTTTAAAAATGTGTTTATTATTTCAAGGAGGAAATTTTCTCATTTTAATCTTTTTTTAATTTAGTTGTTTTTTAATATAGTGTTTTAAAGGATTTGGTTCAGTATCAGTTTTTTTTAAGCAGATATGGATCTCTCTCTCTCTCTCTCTCTCTCTCTCTCTCAATCTGTGTCTGTCTCTGTGTGTGTGTGTATATGTGTGTGTTAATTTGCAATATATAATTTTTATGTTTTATTAAAATACAAATAAGGGAAGAAAAAATAGGAAATTAAGGGAAGGAAAAGGAGCGGGGGAAAGGGGGCGTGAGATACAAGGGGAAAGAGGAAAAAAAAGAAAGAAAAGGGGCATTGACTTCCAATATTTCTTAGCACAGTACAAGATAATCACACTCCAACCTCAACTTTTTGCTTTTACACATTAATGTATAACTAGCCATTCCTATAACATCAAATCTTTCTAATCATCAAAACCAAATCAAAGTTTCATTTTTTTCTTCATAAGTACAAATTCCAGAAATCATATCCAAATGAAAACGTATTTTCTTGTTTGAATAAAATTATCAATTTAACCCTTTCTGTATTATTATTATTATTATTATTATTATTATTATTATTATTATTATTATTATTATTATTATTATTACGGAAATAAAAAGGTTTTTCCCTTTTTTTCAGTAAGGTGTAAGTCTTTGGAAGAATACAATGTATTTTGTAAATAAAAATGATGACAGGTCACAAAAATTACTAGGTGCAAACAGTATTAAGTTATTTTTGATAACATCCCCCTTTCCTTCAAAAGGTCTGTCATGTGAGAAAAAGAAATATAGACGGAGTGTGTGCTAACTGACCCATAAAATAGCAAACTTCAATTCTATGATTTTCAATAAACTCTAACATAATGTCTACGGCAATAAAAGTAATGTAACTGATGTGTTCTTTGATTAAAGAGAATATTTCTTTGTTGATGACAGTAACAGTTGATTACTGGGAAAATAACTGATAGGCTGTTAATTATGAATATGTATGACTGCATCATCTATTTCTTATGCATAAAAAATTTTCTCCTCCTTTCTCAAATGTACAAATATGAGTGCATCCTTTGGTCTTCAAGAGTTCCTCCCACTATTCTCTGGAGAGAACTTATCCAGGGTGCAACAAATGATTCTGCTGTGAGACTTGATTATTGATTTTTGGTCCTGCATTTCATTCCACTGTGGTTTTGGAAGGATTAAGGATTAAGCAGTTGTAATAGCCAAATAAACATTACAGACAGTCTTTTTTAAGCAACAAGGATGAAATAGTATCAATACATCACATGGATGGGAATGGGACAATTGGCTGCAGTCGCCTCCCCTTAGTCATCCCACCTCACCCCTCCCATCGCAACCAACCCACCACAACCACCCTTCTCTGGCAGCCCCTCCCCATCAGCCCCTTCCCCATTACCTTGCCCCAGGCACTTTGCCACAATACAATTTGACTAGGCAGATTTGCTTCATGGGACAAACTGCATGTGTCTCGACGCTTCCCAGACCAAAACTGATCCAAGAAGATCCTTCCCACCACATTGTTCTTCTTCTTCTCCTCCTCCTCCACCACCTCCTGGAATTGGGGCACTCTCCCCATTTTTTCATCTCCTCCCATGTGACAGTCGCTCTCAGCACAGAAGAATTGGGGAAAGATGGACTGCAGCCAGGAAGAGGCTCTGTCCACCAGCAAGGCCAGCAAAGGCAGGACATGACTGGTGATCTCAGATGGAGACTGATGCAGAGGACTTCCTAGATTAGAGGCTCCTTCCAAAGAAGGGCCCTCTTGAATGCCCCATGACTTACCCCACTTCTGTCTCAGCTCCTTCTGTCCAGGAGTGATCAAGAATTCACTCCCACTAGGTAACTGTAAGGAGAACATAGTCCTACTCTGCACCCATAGTGGATGACAGCTCACATGCCCCTTTTTGCAAACTGGGCAGTCTGGGCTGTATTGTTCATTAGCAAACTAAAGCTCTGGGTCGAGTGCTGTGAGGTGGGGAGAGAACCTTCCCTGACCTCGTGTTCACCCCATGGACCTCAACCAAAGGTTGAGGGTCACAGGGAATTGAGGGGCAACCACAATCACTCCTGCTGTGGCCCATAGTGTCCAGTTTGTAAAGAGGGATACATGAGCTGTAGCCCACTGTGGGTTCAGGGCAGGACTGGGCTCTCCATACAACTACATGAGGGGACAAAATTCTCAATCACCCCTGGAGGGAAGGAGATGAGACTAATGCAGGGCAGCTCACCGGGAGTCAAATGGGGCCCCCTCTCTGGAGAGAGTCTCTAACCTGTAGATGTATCCACGGGGATCACCAGTCACCTCCCGCATTTGCTGCCTTTGCTGACAGAAAGAGCCCTTTACTTACTCCAGCCGACCTGGCCCCAATCACTCTTTGCCTATAGAAACTTTACATGGGAGAAGACAAAGAGAATTTGGAAGGGACCCTAATTCCAGCAGGCAGCAGAGGGGGAGGAGTTTGGTGTGGTGGGAAGGACCTTCTGGGACCAATTTTGGTCTGGGAAGAGTTGAGATGCATGGCTAATTCTCCCACATGGTAAATCTGTTTAGGCAATTGTCCCACAGTGAATTGGCCAAGGAGAGGCATTGGGGGAGGGGTGGATGGGAAGGGGCACCAGGGATGAGAGCCTGGGGTTGGGCAGCCAGGGAAACGATTTATTGGGGTGAATGGCATGGTGAAGTAAGGGTTAGGGCTGCGGGAAATTGTGCTAGACCCTATGTTGAGAATATTGACAGGTCTGTAAAGCATATGAAAACTGATGTCATTCCGTAAGTATTGGGACAATTTCACTTTGCAAACTTTTCCAGCATGATTTTGGTAGCAGCCACCAGTGGCTTCATTCAATTGTGGTCCCTTGGAAAATGGTGGCCGCTTCTGTCATTGCACCACGTGGCCGTGTGATAAAGTGATTCGTTCTGCTTCCCTCTTGCTGTTTGTGTAGTGTTGCAGAAAATTCTGGAGCTCCAGTGAAGTTTCCGGTGGGGTCAACAACAGTGATTTCATTTATTTATTTTATTTTCTGCATCCAGAACATCTTACATTAAAAGGAGAAAATGTGCTATTTAAAACTAGTATATTGATCTAAATTAAAACAAATTCAAGAACTATATTAATCCAGGATCCTCTCAAGGTGCAGCACAACCACTTTCTCAATCACCTTCTATTAAAAGAGAAGGTGGGAGACTGGATGAAATAATCAGCATGGTGGAGTCTAGCAAAGGTTTCTTGAGGAGAGGCCATAACAGCATCTCTTTATAGGAGGCTGGGAAGACCCTCTTCCTCAAGGATGAATCTACCATCATTAGGATCCACTCACATGTTGCCTCCCAGGTGGCCTTGACCAGCCAAGGGGGGCATGGATCTAGTTCACAGCTGGTCACATCTACATCCCAAGGACTTTGTCGACTTCCTTGGGGTCAAAAGGACTAAACTGTTCCTAGATAACTGGGTAAGTCCTTTCCCCAACCATCTCCATAGGATCCACACCATTGCTTGGCCTCCAACTGGGAACAGATCCAAATAATTTTATTAACCAGATGCACAGAGAATTCCTCTTTGAGGCCTGAAGTAAAACCAACATGTGACCCTTACCCAGAAGGTTCCAGATAATCTTTAAAAAGCCCTTAGGGTGTCACTCAGTGCAATAAGAAGTGCAATACGAATGGAGAAATATTGACATTTTGTGGTTTCTATTGCCATGAGGTAGGTCTTAATAGAAGCTCTAGATATGTCAAACACAAGGCCTGTCCCACCCCAGGGCATGCACAGGAGGTGGTGAGTGCACAGGGGTCAACGGCCTGGCAGTAGCCACAGCCCGCTGGAGCCCACTGAGTTCCAAAGCTTGTGCTGCGTAGGTGGGTCCAAGCACTGGGAACGCCAGGCCGGCCATCCAAGCAGCAGGTGGTGGCAAAGGCATGGGGGAGGCAAGTGATCTGGCCTACTGAATGCACTGGCACCTGCCCATTGACCCACTGACTGTCCCACCATTTCTTTTTGCTTGCCGATGGCCATCCCGGCTGGGACAGGGTAGGCAGCCACATGGCCACTTGCAGGCCAAATCTCATGCCACCCACCATGCATCCGCTTCAGTGGTGGGTTGCCTCTTGTTCACACCGGTTCTATAGAACAGGTAGTAAAACTGACGGGAGGCCCCACCCACTGACCCTGAGATCATGAAAATGCTCCACCTGTGGCCCCATTGCAAACCGGTAGTAAAGGTAAGTAGAAGCCACCCCTGATCTGCTTCCACCAGCTGTTGGTGCTGCCACCACAGGGCTCAGCCCATGCCATCCAAATCCAGTGGTGGGATTCAGACAGTTTGCACCACTTCAGGAGAACCGGTTGTTAACTTTCTGAGCAGTTTGGTGAACTGATTGTTGGAAGAAGTCATTAGGGTAGAGAACCGGTTGTTAAATTATTAGAATCCCACCACTGTCCAAATTTTCTCCTCCATCTCTGCCAGACATCTGGGATGAGCCTCCTGCCCACAGCCCCACCCACAATGCCCCCAGTTTATGGGAATATCCTGAGATACTTCCTCAAATTACATTTCTGCCTTATGCCACTCTATCCAAGTACCATTTGACCAAACTAAGGCATAAGCCAAAATCCATCTTGTGTGCAGGGGTC
Source organism: Coluber constrictor foxii (assembly GCA_038048745.1). Taxonomy (NCBI): domain Eukaryota; kingdom Metazoa; phylum Chordata; class Lepidosauria; order Squamata; family Colubridae; genus Coluber; species Coluber constrictor. Next base: position 6,607,467 of record CM075958.1, on the reverse strand, counting down.
ACTTTCATGTAGGTCAACTAGACAGCTTCCCCATGACTCCATCTGCTCTGTAAATTACAAGACACACAAACATGTTTTCCATTCTGCTGCATGAAGAGAAGATCTTGCTAAGGGGATAGGACAATGGCTTTTCCTTATAATTATCAGAAGAACAGTCATTCTTCATGTATCCCCTGTGGATTTCCAGACACAAAGATCTTCCAGGATAAAACCTGCTTTAAAAAATATCTCTGAGTTCACCACATGGGGGGCAGAACGTGTCACCATAATCTGTCTTGCAAAGAGCTAATTCCTGGCTTGGAAGAGACTCACATCCCTTTGTTTCCTCAGCCCAAATTCAGGTAAGAGGAAATATGGTTGATATAAATTTGTCCTGGCACCATCCAGGTGGCACAGGTGGTGTCTGATCTGCTAAAGCTACAGTGAGATTTAGGGAGCAACCTTCAAAGCAGTTTCTTCATAAACCTCGATTTCTGTTCTAGGAGGGAAGGTGAGAAGAACGACCAGGCAGGAGTCATGCTGCTTCTGATGCTGATGCTCTTCTGGCTCCTGGCTCCAACTACAGCAAAGAGGCTGCAAACCATCTGTGTGTTCAGGGATGATAGCAATTTAAGGAAAAGCTACTACAGGCCTGGTGATCTCATTATTGGTGGGAATTTGCCCTTGGGAATCATTAAAGAGTTTCGTGTCTTTGACTTTAATACAGTGAAGCTTGATTTACAGCATATGTAAGTTTCAACGGGAGGGGAAACATGTAGATAATTATTCTCTTTGCTTTAAATTCGAGGACTTTCTTCAGAAATACTTCTAGTGTATTGAAAAGTCCTGGTGTAGTGCACATTTTGTGCTTTTCCCCATAAATTAGCAAGCTCTTCAAATAGGCCGGAATTCTAAATCTTTTCATCAGGAAGATGATAAACAGCAAAAATGAAGAGGGAAGCTATGCTGGCCTAGTGAAGAAGTCAAATTATAATATAATTCTGAACACTAACTTGTGATAGAAAATTCAAATAAAAGCTCAACACTCTTCAAGTGTTCAGGAGTTACAAAATTCCCTCTCACTGTTGGAATCAGCATTGCCTTCAGGAAATCTATGAGGTGACCCCACTGCAGTCCTGTGCTCAGCAATCTTTACCACACCTGAAGAAGCTGCTCCAAGAGAGACCTTAAATAATTATATTGAAAGGGGAGCACTTGGAATAGATATCAGCCACTGCAGCAAAGTGAATATGGCAGGGATGATAGAGAGTATAAAAGAGTCTATGATATCTATGGAAAGACTTCTCTCCTTTCTCACAAAGTCACCCAAGTTTAGCTAAAGGAAATCCTTTCAAAAAACCACAACACGATGACATTTGGGAGTATCTGCCCCTCCCAAATTCCTCCCAAATAGTGAAGCAAATTCTACAGACATGTAGAAGCTTTCCTGTAATGGCCTCCAATGTTTTTCTCACTACAGACTCATCACCAGTAACTACCAGCAGTTCCTTGCATTGATGTTTGCTGTCTCTGAGGTCAATAATGATCTTTTTCTGCTCCCCAACATCACCCTTGGCTTCCACATCTACTGCCATTTCCAGAGGGAGATATTTATTTCCTTAAACAGCCTCTCCATGCTCTCCTCACGAGGACAAGTGGTTCCAGGGTACAAATGTCACCTGCAGGAAACTCTGCTCTCTGTCATTGGTGGTCTCAGCTCCAAATTCTCAAGGTTAATGGCCTCCATCTTCAGTATCTTTAAGGTCCCACAGGTAAGAGAGCTCCACTAGATACAGTATGGAACAGAGAAAGATAAAAACACACACAGGAGTCAAGACGAAACTAAAAGAATTTTTTTTGGGGGGGAGGGAGCATATAATGAGCTTGTGACTCTTCTCTCATTCTTTTTTTTTATTGAAAAAGTTTTACAATACAAATTTTATCATTCCCCCCCCAATTTCCCCCCAACCCCCCCCCCCATCCCCCCTCCCCTCCCTTCCCACCCTTGGCTTCCCTTACAAAAAACATTATTTTTATTCATCTACCAATATCAAACAAAAATGAAAAGGTGAAATCCAAATCAGGTAACATATCAGATAGTCTACCCCCTTTCAATATTAAAATTTTTCTAAATATCAACCAAATAGTAATACTAATTATCTGCCTTTATCAATCCCCGTTATTACATAATAAAATCCAAAAACATAATTTTCCCCCAATTACTCATCCCCAAATTTAAACTAATCCCTAGATAACATATTCTGTATATCATTCTATATCAATATATCAAACACTATTCCACATCTTAATTACCTCCAATTACTTTACCTCCTATATACTATAACTCTCAACTCAACATAATCTTCTTCAACCAAATACTAACTGATACTTCTTTGTTTGATATTTATTCTGCACATAATCTATCCATTTCTTCCATTCCCAAACAAAAGTTTCTTGGGTCCTATCTTTTAAATACGCTGAGATCTTTACCATTTCTGCAAAACTAGCCATCTGAAGAAAGTCCTATCTTCAATAGTAGGTAAAATGTCAATCTTGTTTCACTCGATGAAAAGTCCTTAACTATACCCAACAAAAACAATTGCGGAGAAAATTGAAGCTTCTTCTTTAAAACATTCTGCATAACCCACCAGAGTTTAATCCAAAAAGCTTTCACTTTTCTGCAAGTCCACCATATATGATAATATGTAGCATCTAAGCAATCACATCTCCAACATCTTGGTTGAACATTAGGATACATACATGACAGTTTCTTAGGATCTAAATGCCACCTATAAAACATTTTATAAAAATTTTCCCTCAAATTCTGTGCCTGAGTAAATTTAACATTCTGAACCCATATCTTTTCCCATGTTTCCATCATAACTGGTTCTGTAAAATTTTGTGCCCATTTTATCATACAATCTTTAACCAATTCGCTTTCAGAGTCTCTTTCTAGCAATATATTATAAACCCTTTTAATATGCATTGGCCCTTTCTGTTTTATCTGTGTCACAAATCTTCTTCATGCAACATTAAACCAATTTTTTGATCTTCTCTCCATCTTGATTGAAGTTGACTATACTGTAACCAAGTTAAGTTAATCCCTTCTTCCAACAGAGTTTTTAATGACTTCAAGTTCCAGCTGCCCCCATCATTAAAAAGTATATCTTTATATAAAATCCCCCCGAGTGACTTTATATTCCGTATAATATGCCCAAGATCCAACCACATAGGTATTTTGTAATCCAATTTAGACTGGTGCTTCTTCCAGACTCTCATCAAAGAATTTCTGAGTATGTGACTTCTAAATACATTGTCCACTTTATTTTCATAAAATAAGTATGCATGCCAACCAAATTCCAAGTCGTGACCTTCTATATTCAAAATTTCAGTCCTTGTTGTTCCAAACCAATCACTCGCTTGTGTCAACGCTGCTGCTTCATAATACAGCCGAATGTTTGGAACTTTAAGGCTACCTCTTTCCCGAACATCTTGTATAATTTTCAGTTTTACTCTTGGCTTTTTCTCATTCCAAATAAATTTGTTCAGCCCTGATTGCCAGTCAGTCAAGATTTTATCACTTTTAAGCACTGGAATCATTTGAAACAAAAACAGAAATCTAGGTAGAACGTTCATCTTAACTGTTGCTATTCTGCCAAGTAGAGATAGTTGCAGTTTTTTCCAAATTTCCAAGTCTTTTTGGACCTTTTGCCACAAAACTTCATAGTTGTTTTGAAAAAGTTTTATATTGGAAGCTGCAACCTGCACTCCTAGATATTTCACCTTTGAAACTATTTCAAAGCCTGCCAGTCTTTCGAGTTCCTTCTTTTGAGCTTCCGACATATTTTTAACTATCATCTTGGTTTTTTTCTGATTCAGTCAAAATCCTGAGACCAAACCATATTCTTCTATAATGTGTTGCATCTGGATGATTAATTCCAAAGGTTGTGTTAGGGTAACCACCAGATCATCTTCAAATGCCCTTGTTTTATAATCTTTTTGCCTTATAACTATTCCATTCAGAGTGTTCAAATCCCGTATTGAATTCAACAAGACTTCTAAAGTTAAAATAAACAGCAATGGGGATAATGGACATCCTTGTCTTGTTCCCTTTTGTATGTTAAAATTTGTTGTTAAACTCCCATTAATAATAATTTGTGCTGTTTGCTCTTGATAAATTGCTGATATCGCCTGAACAAACTGGTCCCCAAAGTTCATTTTAGACAAAGTCTTTAGTAGAAAATTCCAATTAACCCGATCAAAGGCCTTTTCCGCATCCAAAAACACCAGCACTGCAGGGATCTGTTTACTTTTCTCAAGATGTTCCAACAAATCTATGAGTTGCCTTACATTATCCTTCATATATCTGCCCTCTATAAATCCAGCTTGATCATGATGAATTACCTCTTGGATAACTGGCATCAGTCTGTTGGCTAATACGTTTGCAAAAATTTTATAATCCGTATTCAAGAGAGATATTGGTCTAAAGTTTTCTGGTTTTGTAGAGCCGTCCTCTTTTGGTATCAATGAAATAAAGGCCGTCTTCCAGGAAGGGGGTATTTTGCCCCCTTGTTGTATACTGCAAAATAAGTCTTTAAGATGTTCAATCAATTCTATTTGTAAAGTTTTGTAATATACTGCTGTCAAACCGTCCGTCCCTGGAGCTTTTGCTGTTTTCAATTGTTTAATTGCAAATACAATCTCTTCAGATGTTATTCCTTGATTCATTCTTTCCTTTTGTTCTCTAGAAATTTTCGTAATTCTAGTTCCTTCAAGATATTCATCTATAAGCTCATTTTTTATGTTGTCTTTATGATATAATTTGGAATAATAATCTAGAAAAGCTTATTTTATTAAATTTTGTTGGAAAACTTCTTTCCCTCCATATTCAATAGTATCAATTATACGAGAGCACCGCTGTTTTCTCAATGTATAAGCCAGCCATCTGCCCGGTTTATTAGCATTACAAAATGTATTATGTTTTGCAAATTGTAAGTTAGTTGCCATTTGTTCAGCTATAAGCATTTGAAATTGGTCTTTCAGAAGTTTTATGGTTTCTTGTAATTTTTTATCTAGCGGATTCTTAATATGTAATTGTTCCTTTTTCTTTATTTCTAATTTCAATTCTGTTCTTTTCCTTTGTTGAATTGACTTGTGTTTAGAATTCATATGAATCAGTACACCTCTCATATATGCCTTACTCGCATCCCAAACAATTTCAATGGGTGTACCCTTATTCAAGTTCATTTGAAAAAATTCCTTCATATGTTTTTTAAGTTCAGTTATATTCTTTTCATATCTAAACAAATTCTCATTCAATCTCCAGGATCTTCTCTCCTTCTTCCCCATTTCTATTTCTATCCATATAGGGCTATGATCCGTTAAAGTCCTAGGAAATATTTTAGTCTTTGTTGTTTTAGTAAGTAAGTCAGGTGTAACCAGAATGAAATCAATCCTAGAAAAAGATCTATGTCGATCTGAGAAAAATGTAAAGTCCAATTCCTTCGGATTCTGAACTCTCCATACATCTTTCAATTCCAAATCCTCTTTCATCGCAAAGAAAGTCTGTGGCAATTTAACCCCTGTTTTTGCCAAACTCTTTTTATCAATTTTGGTGTCAATCACACCATTCCAATATCCCATAATCAAAATAGATCTAAAATTCCATTGCAATATTTTAGCATATAATCATTTATAGAAATTTTCCTGCTGCTGGTTGGGAGCATAAATTCCGATCAAAAGCAATGGGTCATTCTGTAAGTTTATTTCAATTGCAATATATCTTCCATAGTCATCTGTTTCTATGATTTTAGCTGGTAATCTTTTGGAAATATACAGCACTAGTCCATTCTTTTTTTCCGGGCTAGAAGTTATAAAATGTGAATCTAATTTAGGATTTATCAAATATTTTTGATCCTGAGTTCTAATATGAGTTTCTTGCAAACAAACAACATCATTGTGAAATTGTCTCAAATAATGAAATATTTTCCTTCTTTTCTGTGGAGAGTTCAGACCATTCACATTCCAAGATAAAAATTTAACTGTCATTTGTGGTTTCACAAAGCAAATCAAGCAATTGCCGAAGATTCTGTTGCAGAGCAGTAGTCTTCGGTCTAGCTCCTCCCATGGCTTCTGATTTCTGTGATTTACCATTGGCCCCCTTCTCTTCTTGTGGTGTACTGGACCTCTGCTGTTTCTGCTTCTCTAGCATTTGCTTCTCAGCTGCTCGAGTTATACGTTTATCTTTTGGTTCCTGCATCAACAGTTCAAGGTCCAATACCACCTCTCTTGTACTTCTGAGTGGCCTTTTTTTAGGTTCTGGTAAATCCATGAGAGGATCATCCAGAAAGCCAACTACTGCTCCTTGAGTTTCTTCTATTGCTCTTTGAGTTTCTATTGCCTCTAGTTCCATCTGCTTGCGCTGTTCCTCAGTCTCTCTTTCAAATTCTTTATCTTTAACACCTTCTTCTATAGTTAACAACGTAGATGAACGTGGAGATGTTGCAGCCCTTTTAAAAATATGGTAATAAAAATGTTCCGCTTTTTCAATGGTGTTTAAACGGTATCTCACATCTTCATATCTCAAAATTATGCCAACTGGGGCAACCCATCTAAATGGAATCTGTCTTCTTTTCAAATCAGTCACCAAAAATCCAAAATAAGGTCCCACAGGTAAGAGAGCTCCCTTGGATACAGTATGGAACAGACAAAGATCAAAAGCACACACAGAAGTCAAGACGAAACTAAAAGAAGGTTTTTTGTGGGATGGGGGCATATAATGAGCTTGTGACTCTTAGATTATTCTTTATTAAAAGGTAGCCATTAGTTTAATGCCATTTATTCTCTGTATCAGGTTGTTGGTTTCTTCTCTTATCTTCTGACATACCACAACCAATAAAAATGGCTAAGAAGGAAAGAAGATGAGGTTTGCCAATAAAAATGTGTGAGCCTGACTGGAGGGCCATCAACCACACAATGGTCACTACTAAAGTCACCAGAAAACATTTACTTTATCTTTGAAAAAAGAATCTCTTTTTCTCCAGCTTGGTGTTGGCTTTGAGTTCTCTCAGGGAGAGAGAAGAGTTTATCCCTCCTTCTTCCGGATTAATCCCAAGGAATCTCCTCAGTATGTGGGTTTAGTCCAGCTGCTCCTCTATTTCCAGTGGAACTGGGTTGGTCTTCTGGCCCCTGAAGATGACAGGGGAGAACGTTTCATCTCAACTCTGATGCCAATGCTCCAGGAGAAAGAGATCTGCCTGGCCTTCACTCTAATGCTGAAATTGGATAATTTTGAAATCACGATGAACAAGATTCTTGTCAATTTCCTCACATGGTCTAAAGCAGAAGTGTTTATTATGTTTGGAGACACAGTTGTTACTGTTACTGTAATAGGGGTGGTAAATTTTTTTAAAAAATACATGAAAGTATCATTTAGGAAAGTTTGTATCTTCACTTCCCATTGGAAACTTGGCTTGGAAGAATCTCAAAAAACATTGCAATTTATAAAACTTTATCATGGGGCTTTGCATTTCAGGGACCACTCTGGGGATGTCTCAGAATTCAGCCACTTCCTCCTGTCTTTAGATCCATTGAACCCCCAAGGAGATCTCTTTCTCCCTCCGTGGTGGGAGCAGGTCTTTGGCTGCAAGATCCGTAAATCAGGAGAGATCCCTCCAAAGGGAGAGAAACAATGTACAGGAAAGGAGAATCTGCAGAATGTGCCCAATTACACTATTGAAAAAAGAATGAACGGAGAAAGTTACAATATCTACAATGCCGTTTATGCTCTGGCACACGCTTTGCATGCAGTGTATGGATCCAGAGTTCAACTGATCATGATGAGGCTTGGAAAGAGGATCTCAAATGTCCAGTCATGGCAGGTAATTCCATGGCTTTTGACTCAGTCCACAGACACTTTAATTGGAAGCTCCCCATATGAATTTCTTCAGTTCCTGATTAAATGTCTGCATGCTCCCATATCAATTCATCTGAGACCCTGCACCCTTTTTTTTAGTTTAGCATTTGTTGTGCTCCTTAGCTTGCTGTGTGGAAAGAGCTTCTGATAAATAATGGATGGAAACTAACCAAGGAGAAAAGTAACCTAGAACGAAGGAGAAATTTCTTAAGGAACAGTTTCCTTTTAGAAGTTGTGGGAGCCCATTCCTGGAGTCATTGAAGAAGGGACAGGATAGCCACTTGTCTAAAACTGTAGAGGGTCTGTTACTTGAGCAGGGGGTTGGGCTAGAAGACCTCCAATGCCCCTTCCAATAGTGTGTTTCTGTTTCCATGACAACCACAGCACAGAGCAAGATTCAAAGGGGTCCTAAGGGGTTCCTGGTCTGAAATTCACCAGAATTTTCTTCATCAAAGGCTAAAATGTTGGACCTCTCTGAATAGTGAAGGGATCAACCAGGTCAGATCCTTCCTTCCACATGGCCCAGTAGATCAAACCTGGTTCCTGCATTCTGCTGCCTTTGTCAATGAGCCAGAGAAAATCAGTGGAATTTTCCATGCTTCTGATAGAAATCATTTATTCGTTTCAGACATTCATTTATCAGTCAACAAGACCTTGGAACTGTTTCAAAGTGCATGTAGCCAAGTATTACAAGAGGAAACTCCTAAAACTAAATTTAGATTGTGGAACTAAATTCTTGTTTTTTGATGAAAGTGGAGTTGGAAATCATGCCCACTGATAAAGAGGAAACATTTAGTTTCAGAGTTAAATGCACCTGATTCCTCAGATCGCCATCGAGAGATGGAAATAGCTTCTCAAATATAAATTCTTCTTCTCAAGATGGCCATTATGTGATGATAAAAGCCATGATGTCTCATTTGTAGCTCTTAGCCCAAATACTCCAATTTCTGAAGGTCTCATTTATTTCAGATTCTTCCCTATTTGAGCAATGTGCAGTTCAACAACAGTGCTGGAGATGAGGTCTCCTTCTCAGAAGATGGATTGGGATCTGCTCGTTATGATCTTCTCAACTGGCTTCTCTTCCCCAATCGATCTTTTGTCCCCATAAAAGTTGGGCAAATAAATCCCCAGGGTCCCCGAGGCCAGGATTTCACCATTGACTCTGATGGAATCGTCTGGGCCACAAAGGTGAGCTGAATGGAAATGTTGTAAGTTCAGGGAAAGAATCATTCTCTTCCTGAGATGCAGAACATCTTTCTAAGTTGAAAAAAAATCAACTGAATCAGAAATTATGGGAGTCATTTGATGAAAAATCTCCTTTGCATGTAACACTTTTGAGGTCATTCCAGAAAGGGTTTTGCTTGGGAACAACATCTGCTTGAAACACAGGATGCAATTACAGCAAGCAACAATTATTTCCAATGATCATTGAGACTCAGTTTATCTTCAAAGTTTTTTCTTTTAGAAATGCTAAATGTTCAGTCCCGATCCTAGACTGCAGTTCTAATCTCCCACATCCATGGGGGTGTCAGGAATGCCAATGGCCTGATTATCTCAGGGCTGTTCTTGATTTCTGACAGACAATGGCCATCTATTTCTTTAGAAGAGATTCTGAACATAGAAGTAGGAATAAGGGAGGGAAATAGGAATGGGAAAAAGAATGAATGCACAAGGTTCATTGCTTAGATCATCTCAAGTATTTCTCTTTTCTCTTTCAGAAGGTGCCCTTTGCCAGGTGTGGAAGGAAGAGGTGCCATGAAGGAGAGAGAAAAAGAGTTCCAGAGGGGAAGCCAGTTTGTTGCTACCAATGTGATGTTTGTCCAGAAGGGACCATTTCTAATCAGACAGGTAGACAAGACATCAAATCTAAATCTTCCAGAATCAAGGAAGAGGTTCATTAAATCAATATATTTTTGTTATAGTGTCATTTTTATAAGATTGACATGCACTCAGACTTTTCAAGAGATCTAAACTGCCCTAGCCATAGAGGCCACCTTTCCTGACACTCAACAAGGATAGTTTGAGGGCACAATTTATGAGTCCCCAAGATCCATTTCTGCTTCTACTTTCACATCCAGTTGGGAAACCAACTTTCAGTCTTTTCCTGAGGAAGTGGGGCACATGGTCCAAGCTTTTTTATGATCATTTAGAGTGAGCTTCTTCCAGCAACTCTATGAACCTCTGAGGAAGTAGATCTGCCAGAGAAAGAGAAGATCCATCTATTTATGACTCTCGGATAGGGCAGGAGGGATGAATAAACAGATCTGACCTGCAAAGCAAGGTCACACAAACAAAACATCAGAATTCCTGGATAACAGATCTGTCTGTCTTCTGTGGGTTCCATTATGGGAGAAAAAACAGGCAGCAATCTCAAACTGGAAGCCTCATTAGTCATGGAAGTTAATGGACAGCTGGAACTCAATCCTTGTCTCTGGCTATTCAATCCCCAGGCTCTTCATACATGAAGGATAATTTGATGTTTTAATGTCCCATAAGTTGCACAGTGAGTTCTTTCATTCTTCCCTTTGTGGGTCGGTCAAGAGCAGAAAGTGCTCCATGGCTTAGGACCAGGATACCTATGGGACCGCCTCCTGCCACCAATAGCCTCCCACCGACCAACACGCTACCACAGATGCCATCTAAACAATGTAGGCTGGTGACCCTTAAGGGGAGAGCCTTTTCTGTGGGGGCACCCACTGACTGGAATGAACTACCCCCTGGGATACATATGATCCCCAAACTCCATACCTTCCGCAGGGCCCTGAAGACCCTGCTTTTCCAACAGCTGGCCTGGCTGAGTAGGAACATGGATGGGTTTTAAATTGAGGGGTTTTTTAAAATGGATAAGGCCAAATTATTTAATTCCTTTAATTGGTTTTAATTTTTGTATGACTTGTGTTTTATTATGGCTGTGCACCGCCCTGAGTCCTTTGGGAGAAGGGCGGTATATAAATCCAATAAACCTTAAACCTTAAACCTGTATCACCATTGCGGGAGGGATAATATGCATGGTAGTTGCTCGAGAAATCCTTAAACAAAGACTTTTGATTTCAGATGCCGCTCATTGTGAAACCTGCCCAGAAGACCAATATCCAAACAAGGACAAGGACCAATGCATTGCCAAGAAGATCCACTTCCTTGCCTATCAAGATACCCTAGGATACATTTTAGTTTTTCTTGCTCTTTTCTTCTCAGTGATCACTTCTGCAGTCCTAGTGATTTTCTACAAACATCATGACACACCGATTGTCAAGGCCAACAACCGAGATCTCACTTACATCCTCCTGGTCTCCCTCCTGCTCTGCTTCCTCTGCTCCTTCCTCTTCATTGGTCAGCCTGGGAAGATCACCTGTCTCTTCCAACAATCTGCCTTTGCCATTCTCTTTTCTCTTGCAGTTTCCTCTGTATTGGCAAAAACTGTCATGGTGGTTCTGGCCTTCATGGCCACCAAGCCAGGAAACAAGATAAGGAAACTCTTAGGAAAACCACTGACCAACTCCATTGTCATAGCCTGTCCTCTGATCCAAGCCCTTCTTTGTGCCACCTGGCTAGGAACCTCTCCCCCATTTTTCAACTTGGACTTCCACTCCTTGTTTGGAGAGGTCATCTTGGAATGTAACCAAGGCTCAGCTGTAATGTTTTATGGTGTCCTCTCTTACCTAGGACTTTTGGCCCTTATCAGTTTCACAGTGGCATTTCTAGCTAGGAAACTGCCTGATAGTTTTAATGAAGCCAAGTTCATTACTTTTAGCATGCTGGTCTTTTGCAGTGTTTGGATCTCCTTCCTCCCCACCTACCTGAGCACCAAAGGGAAGTCCATGGTGGCTGTGGAGATCTTCTCCATCTTGGCCTCTGGAGCTGCTCTCTTGGCCTGTATTTTTTTCCCCAAATGCTACATTATTCTACTGAGGCCGGATCTGAATTGTAGAGAAAATATAGTAAGAAACAAAAATTTCTAACTAATTCAAGTATTGGCCTCATTTTTATTTGTCTTTCTGGCATGTTTAGAATGTGATATGTGTTCTAATAAATGATGACGTGAAGGAGGAATTTGTCCTTATGAAGTTCTGCAACTGCTTACAATATTCCTGTGGTCAGTTTTTTGTTTTTCATGTTTTCAAAGTGTCCTTAATGAGGTCCAGTGCCCTGTATGGAATGAAAACTTGTTAAAGATGTGTTTATTATTTTGGATATTTCTAAGTTTATAAGGCAAAGGAAAAAACCAAGAATTAGATACAAACTACTGCAAGATGCTAAGGAAATAGGAGGTTTGGGTTTTCCAGACCTGAAATTGTATTTTGAGGCATGTTCTCTGGCCTGGTTAAAAGAGTGGGTGAACCTCCAGAATAAGAGGCTACTTGAATTAGAGGGCCACAAATTAAGGTTTGGTTATTTATGGTATGATAAAGTTAAACTTAATGTTGATTTTAAGAATAGAATAGAATAGAATAGAATAGAATAGAATAGAATAGAATAGAATGGAATGGAATGGAATGGAATGGAATGGAATGGAATGGAATGGAATGGAGTGGAGTGGAGTGGAGTGGAGTGGAGTGGAGTAGAATAGAAAACATGGAATGGAATGGAATGGAATGGAATGGAATGGAATGGAATGGAATGGAATGGAATGGAATAGAATAGAATGGAATGGAATGGAATGGAGTGGAGTGGAGTGGAGTGGAGTGGAGTGGAGTGGAGTGGAGTGGAGTGGAGTGGAGTGGAGTGGAGTGGAGTGGAGTAGAATAGAAAATATGGAATGGAATGGAATGGAATGGAATGGAATGGAATAGAATAGAATAGAATAGAATAGAATAGAATAGAATAGAATAGAATAGAATAGAATAGAATAGAATAGAATAGAATAATAGAGTAGAGTAGAGTAGAGTAGAGTAGAGTAGAGTAGAGTAGAGTAGAATAGAATAGAATAGAATAGAATAGAATAGAATAGAATAGAATAGAATAGAATAGAATAGAATAGAATAGAATAGAATAGAATAGAATAGAATAACAGAGTTGGAAGGGACCTTGGAGATCTTCTAGTCCAACCCCCTGCCCAGGAAGGAAACCCTACACCACTTCAGACAAATGGTTATCTAACGTCTTCTTAAAAAAGCAATCAGCCTAAAATCTCTACATAGCCACAAATGAACTAAATCCAATCCCTCATGAATTCCATTAACCCTATGTAATACCAAGATAGTGCTAAACATTAGTTGAGAAAGTTCCTGTTTGAATGTTTAGTAATTAATCAGTCTAGTTGGAAGTTCATGTATGATCCAAATGTTTTTCACCTGACAGACATTTACAAAGACCTAACCGGCCAAAGTGAAGGCCATCTCCACAGAAACCAATAACGGCTAGAGGGAGTGACTTCTATGACCCGTAAAATTGCTTTGTTGGGGAATGTGACTGATGACACACCTTGGGGGTAGGGGAAAACAGGGTCAGAAACAAGGTGAGAATTGAGTGAGGTGAGAGTTTCAGTTTTGGAAGCCATATTAACGTCGGAAGCTTCCACACTGCCACCTTCTTGCACTTGGGAAGGTAGGAGGGGGGATTTGATAGAGCGATTTTTGTTAAACGTAATAGCATTCTCCTTTTTGTCAAGGTCATAGTGCTCCTGCATCTTTTTCACATCGTGGTGACCAAAACTGAATGCCATATTCCAAGTGTGGCCTTAGCAAGGCATTATAAAGTGGAATTAACACGTTACGTGATCCTGATTCTATCCCTCTGTTTATTCAGCCCAGAACTGTGTTGGCTTTTTTGGCAGTTGCTGCACACAGCTGGCTCATTTCTAAATGGTTGTCCACTAGGACTCCAAGATCCCTCTCATAGTTACTAATCACTTTGCTAGACGTGCCATACTAAGAGTTTGGAATAAATATAAAACAAGGTTCTATACGAAGTTGCCTCTTTGGGTGTCCCCCCAAGAAGCTTTTTTAAGAAAAGAAATGGTGGCAAATCCAGACCACTGGACGTATGGTAAAATATTATCTTTCAACTCTGGTGAACCTACATTAAAGTTGAGGGAAGAACTTGAATTAGAAGGTTATGTTTGCCATTGGTTTACATATCAACAATTGAAAGGAATGTTTTAATCAAGTTAAAAGAGTTGTGGGTTTGATTTTGTTAAGAATGAATTGGAAATCTTACTGTGTGGTAGTGATGAGCATATTATTGCTAAGATTTATAAAAAGTTATTGAAATTGAATTTGGAAAGTGAACATGTAAAACTTTTTATGATTCACTGGGTAAGGAATTTTGGACATAATGTGATGATATAATGGGAAAATATGTGGGTGAAAGGTTTAAAATTTACACTAAACTATAATTTAAAAGAAAAATGTTATAAGATGATGTATCACTGGCATTTAATACCGGATAAGTTATCCAGAATATATAAAGGAATTACAAATGAATGTTAGAAGTGTAGAATGTTAGAAGAAGGAAGGAACTTTTTCCCATTTATGGTGGACATGTGTTAAGCAAAGAAATTTTGGAGTAAGATTCAAATTATAATACAGAATATTCTTCAAATGAAAATAAAAATGAAACCAGAAACTTTTCCTTAGGGTTTAATGGAAAAAGACTTGGAGAAAAATTTTGATCTTACAGTACATAAGTTGACAGCAGCAAGACTATTATTCACACAAAAATTGAAGGAGACTTAGATTCCCACTATGGATGAATGGCTACAGAAGCTGACGGAGTCGGCAGAAGTGGCCAAATTGATCATTTTGGTTAAAGGAAAGAATATAATTACCTTTATTTCCACATGGAAACCACTTCTGAACTATGTGATTGAGGTGGGAAAAAAAGGAAACTTTGATTTGGGGTTTTACAGATTAGATCGATGTGTTTTTCTAGAAATGGCTATCCTATATTATTATGGAAAAACAAAAGTTGTTGTTTTACTGCAACAGAGGTTGTTGGAAGTCAATGTTTTTTCTTTTCTTTTCCCCAATTTTTCCTCATTTTTCTCTCCCCGTTTCCCCCCTCACAGACACTGTGTCTTCCTATTCACTTTTGTGTTTTGTCTTATAACTTAATAAACATTAAACTGTGAAAGACGTGTTTATTATTTCAAAGAGGATGCCATGGAGGACTTTCAATGTGATAAGCCAAACCTTCAGTTGGACACGGATGCAAAGCAGAAACCAATGCAGCTTGTAAAACAGGGCTATGACATGGGCCATTCTGAGGGTAGATAACATTGTCCACCCTGCTTCATTCAGCACCAGCTGTAACTTCCAAATGCTCTTCAAAGGGAGCCCCATGTAGAGCCCATTGTATGAATTCAAAGGGAAGATGACTCCAGGGCATGAGTGATTGAGCCCAGGGAATCACGACCCAGGAAAAGGTCCAACTGGCACACTATAAGAAGTTATGCAACTAGAAAGAGTTCTGAGTCCAGGAGTCCAGGAGTCCAGGAGTCCATCCCCAAGAAGCAGTTGGGACTCCACTCCCCTCCCCACTCCGCCCCCCCTGAACCAGCTTCAGAGCTAATGTACACGTCCCACACTCATCTATTTCGGGGCCCTGCATCCAGGCCACCCCCTACTTTGCTTCCCGCCTCACTTTGCAGTTGTGGCACCTGCAGCAGCAGCAACCAGGATCAGTAGGCAAGCAGGCCTGGGCATACCTTCAGGGAAGTGGGGCTGGGTAGTAGAGTCCCAGTGCTCTGGGAACTCAAGGGTTGGGTGCCTGCTGCCCAGGCCCCATGCTGCCATCCAGGGCCTGTCCATGTGGCCTTAGAGGGTTTGTGAGGTTCCTCCAGTGGATCAAGACCTGGTGCCCACTCTAGGCCCATTCCCAACACAAGGGACATCTACCCTGGCCCCCCAAGGGCAACAACAATCCTGATCTGACCCTCAGTGAAATGGAGTTTGACGCCCCTGCTCTAGCTCATGTTCAGTCAGCGTCATCCTTCATGTTGGGAGCAATGGACCTAGAGAGGTTGCATGATAGTGATCCCATCCAAGGCCTCAGTAGCTTTCCTATTCCAGGTAGTGGCCAAGGCTTCAGAGGGACCATGCAGGAGAGCCTGGGGTATAATCCTGTTCCCTTTGGAACCCCATCAGTCACTAAGAGTGGACCGGTCAATCAGATCAGGCTTCCCTGCAGAGTATCCCTGAAAAGATCTCGCAGCATAAAAGAATCTCAAAGTCATTATGCCATGATCTGGCCAGGACAAAGGGGACCAGGATAGCCCCTACACAGATCACGCTGGAAGTGGTCTGTTTTGTGTTGAGCTATGAATGATGGTGGCCATGTTGAAATGCTTATAAGGCCTGCCCTGGGGTGGCAAATTGACCTCTCTCAAGACCATAAGTCTGGGGAACCCCACTGTCAACTGTGAAATGGCCTCCAGAGCCTCAGACACAGAGGTTGCCAAAAGCAGGAAGACTCGAATACTAGTATTGATCCCAACTGGTCCTGTGAATGAATCCTCAAGAAAAGAATTTCAGACCTGGCAATTTGGGGAGCAGCACCCCAAAAGACCAAAAGAGACACCTTGATGGCAATTCCTATCCTGAGGCTACAGCAACAGAAATTTGCAAGTCTTGCCAAAAAAAAATGCACTTAATATCCTGAGATTCTTCCTCAAATTACATTTCTGCCTTGTGCCACTATTCCCAAGGAGCCCTCCTATGATCTGACCAAACTAGGCCACAAGCCAAAATCCATCTTGAGTGCAGGGGTCACTTTCATGTAGGACAAGTACACAATTTCTCCATGACTCCATATGCTCTGTGAATTACAAGAAGAGACACAAACATGTTTTCCATTCTGCTGCGTGAAGAGAAGCTGTTGCTAAGGGAAGAGGACAATGGCTTTTCCATGCAATTATCAGAAGAACAGCCATTCTCCATGTGTCCCCTGTGGATTTCTAGACGCAAAGATCTTCCAGGATAAAACTTGCTTTAAAAAATATCTCTGAGTTCACCAGTTGGGGGACAGATATGTCACCTTAGCCTGCCTTGCAAAGAGCTCACTCCTGGGTTTGAAGAGACTCCCATGCCTTTGTTTCCTCTATGGTCACAGCCCAAACTCAGGTAAGAGGAAGGATTATTGATATAAATTTGTCCTGGTGGACAAATTTATCCAGGTGGCAGAGGTGGTGTCTGATCTGCTCAAGCTCCAGTGAGATTTCAGGAGAAACCTTTGAATCAATTTCTGCCTAAACCTTGATTTCTGTCCTAGGAGGGAAGGTGATAAGACTGAGGGGGCAGGAGTCATGCTGCTTCTCATGCTGATGCTCTTCTGGCTCCTGGCTCCAACTACAGCGAAGAGGCTGCAAACCATATGTGATCTCAGGGATTATATTGATTTGGATGGAAACTACTATAGCCCTGGTGATCTCATTATTGGTGGGAATTTGCCCATGGGAACCATTTTTCAATCTCCTGTCCAAGAGTTTAATAAAGTGAATCGTGGTTTACGGAATGGGTACGTTTCAGCTAGAGGGGAAACATGCAGATAATTATTCTCTTTGCTTTAAATTTGGTGACTTTTTTCAGAATTACTTCTTTTAGTATTTGTACTGTCCTGGTATTGTGCACATTTTGTACTTTTCTCCATAAGTTAGCAAGCTCTTAAAATAGGCTGGAATTCTCAATCTCTTCATCAGGAATATGATAAACAACAAAAATGAAGAGTTAAACTATGCTGACCTAATGAAGAAGTCAAATTATAATATTTAATATTATAAAATTATAATATTAATCTGCCCAGTAAATTCTGTTTACTGGTCAGATTAATGTTCAGGAGTTACAAAAATCCCTCTCGGCATTGGAATTAGCATTGCTCATAAATAATGAGCTTGTATAGTACATGCGAACAAGCTACCTTCGCGACTAAAGTGGGCAGCCTCCTGCCCACACTCTCTTAACTTTTTTGGTGACCTCAATCTACCTCTTATTAATTGGACTCTAAACGAATGTACAACTGAACCCATACATACAATCCTATACAATGCCATTACTAATCTGGGACTGGATCAACTAGTAACAAACAATACTAGACAAATTACCCATAAAAATAAGGAAGCTTCAATCAAAAAAAAAATCTGTTTGGCAAAAACAAATAAACAAAAAAAACCCCTGGCTACATAGCTAACTCTAAAAGCTGCTACAAAACCTTATGCCACCAGATAAAAGGCAGAATGCACCAATTACTACAGCAAACAAGAGGAAAACCTTCTACGCACAAAATCCACCCAAGCCTTCTATAGTTTTGTAAATATCAAACTTAAAGACTCGAGATCCATCCCAACACTAAAAGAGTCTAATGGGAAAGACTGTCATGATGAAGCTGTTAAGGCCAACCTCTTCAACACATTCTTCAGTTCAGTCTCTGTAAACAGCAATGACCCATGCCCCATATTTCCTAGTCGTAACACAACTAATTTCAACTATCTACTACATATTGATTTTACAGAAGATAACATTGAAAAAGCACTATGCAGCCTAAAACCATCTCTATCTATTGGCCCTGATGGTTTATGTGCCTACTCTAAAAAAAGCTTCCCACTGCTATAACAGAACCTCTAAGCATAATCTAGGAAATATCTTTCACAACCAGCTCCTTGCCCAACCTACAGTCACTATCCATGGTCATCCCTATCTTCAAAAAGGGTAACTCCAGTCTAGTTGAAAAATACAGACCAATCTCATTGTGTTGTGTCACCTGCAAAATCATGAAATCAATCATAAACCAATTACCCTCCACTTAGAGACAAACACCCTACTCTCTAACAAGCAGTTTGGTTTCAGGAAAAATTTGTCCTGTTTTGCAGTGCAAAAACATATGAACTACACAACTCAACCAAGGTAAAGCAATAGACGCAATTTAGATAGACTTCTGCAAAACCTTGGATTCAGTAGTACACAACAAACTACTGTTAAAATTAAAACCTTACGGCATTTCTGGATCCCTGCATAAATGGATAACTGCGTTCCTGTCAAACAGGAAACAAGTAGTCAAAATACTATCAAAATACTATCAAACCCTGCACTCACAAAGTCATACAAGTTTAGTCAAGGGAAATCCTTTGAAATTTGGGACTTTCTGCCCCCAAAAGTTCCCCAAACAGGGAAACAGGTTCTACAGCCATGTACAAGCTTTCCTGGAATGTTCTCCAATGTTTTTTCTCACTACAGTCTCATTTCCAGTAACTACCAGCAGCTTCTTTCATTGATGTTTGCTGTCTCTGAAGTCAATAAGGATTTTCTTCTGCTCCCCAACATCACCCTTGGATTCCACATCTATAGCCATTTCCAGAATGAGATATTTATTTCCTTAAACAGCCTCTCCATGCTCTCCTCACGAGGCCAAATGAAGGTACCAGGTTACAAATGTGACCTGCAGGAAACTCTGCTGTCTGTCATTGGGGGTCTCAGTGCCAAATCCTCAAGGCTGATGGCCTCCATCTTCAGCATCTTTAAGGTCCCACAGGTAAGAGCTCCCTTGGATACAGTATGGAACAGACAAAGATGAAAAGCACACACAAAGGCCAAGATGAAACCAAAAGTAGTTTTTTGTGGGGTGGGGGCATATAATGAGCTTGTGACTCTTCGATTATTCTTTATTAAAGGGTAGCCATCATTTTAGTGCCATTTATTCTCTGTATCAGGTTGTTGGTTTCTTCTCTTGTCTTTTGATGTACCACAACCAATAAAAATGGCTAAGAAGAGAAGAAGATGGAGTTTGCTAGTCAAAGTGAATCAACCTGATTGGAGGGCCATCAACCACACAATGGTCACTATTAAAGTCAACATAAAACTTTTACTTTCTCTTGGAAAATGAAGAATCTCTTTTTCTCCAGCTAGGTGTTGGCTTTGCATTGTCTCAGGGGGAGAGAAGAGTTTATCCCTCCTTCTTCCGGATTAATCCCAAGGAATCTCCTCAGTATGTGGGTTTAGTCCAGCTGCTCCTGTATTTCCAGTGGAACTGGGTTGGTCTTCTGGCCCCTCAAGATGAGAGGGGAGAACGTTTCATCTCAAGTCTGACACCAATGCTCCAGGAGAAGGAGATCTGCCTGGCCTTCACTCTAATGCTGGAATTGGATAATTTTGGACTCACTCGGAACAAGTTAATTTTCAATTTCCCTACTTTGTCTAAAACAGAAGTGTTTATTATGTTTGCAGACTCAATGGTTACCTTCAGTGTAGCAAGGACAATATATTATTTTGAAAAAGTCAAAAAAGTATCAGTGAGGAAAGTTTGTATCCTCACTACCCATTGGAAACTTGGCTTCGAAGAATCTGAAAACACGTTGCAATTGATAAAGCCTTTCTATGGGGCCTTGCATTTTAGGGACCACTCTGGGGATATCTCTACATTCAGCCACTTCCTCCTGTCTTTAGACCCCTTGAACCCCCAAGGAGATGTCTTTCTTCCCCCATGGTGGGAAGCGGTCTTTGGCTGCAAGATCCATAAATCAGGAAAGATCCCTCCAAAGGGGAAAAAACAATGTACAGGAAAGGAGAATCTGCAGAATCTTCCCAATTACACTTTTGAAACAAGAATGACAGGAGAAAGTTACAATATCTACAATGCTGTTTATGCTGTGGCGCACGCTTTGCATGCAATGCATGGATCCAGAGTAGGACCGACCATGATGAGGCTTGGAAAGAGGATCTCAAATGTCCAGTCATGGCAGGTAATTTCTGGGGCTTTTGACTCAGTCCACAGACACTTTAATCGGAAGCTCCTTATATGAATTTCTTCAGTTCCTGATTAAGTGTCTGCATGCTCCATACCAATTCATCTGAGACCCTGCCCTTTTTTTCAGTTTAGCATTTGTTGTGTTACTTTGCTTGTTGTGTGGAAACAGCTTCTGATTAAGAATGGATGGAAACTAACCAAGGAGAGAAGCAACCTAGAACTAAGGAGAAACTTCTTAAGGATCGATTTCTCTTTAGAAGTCGTGGGAGCCCCATTGCTGGAGTCATTGAAGAAGAGACAGCATAGCCACTTGTCTAAAAATGTAGAGGGTCTGTGTCTTGAGCAGGGGGTTGGACTAGAAGACCTCCAATTCCCCTTCCAACACTGTGATTCTGTTTCTATGACAACCACAGCACAGAGCAAGATTCAAAGGGGTCCTAAGGGGTTCCTGGTCTGAAATTCACCAGAATTTTCTGCATCAAAGGCTAAAATGTTGGACCTCTCTGGATGTCCAAAATGGCCCAGTAGATCAAACCTGGTTCCTGCATTCTGCTGCCTTTGAGAATGAGCTAGAGAAAATCAGTGGAATTATCCATGCTTCTGATAGAAATAATTTATTCATTTCAAACATTCATTTATCAGATAAAAAGAACTTGGGCAAAACAAACTTTTCAAAATTGCATGGTCAATTTTGCGTCTCACAAGAGGAAAAGCCTAAAATTAAATTTAAATTGTGGAACTAAAACTCTGTTTTGATCAAATTGGAGTTGGAAATCATGCCCAGTGATAAAGGGGAAACTTTTAGTTTCAGAGTTAAATACATTTGATTCCTCAGATTGCCCCCAACATGCAGAACTAGCTTCTCAAATATAAACTCATCTTCTCAAGGTGTTTTGATTGAACCCATAACGTCTCATTTGTATCTCTAGCCCAAATAGTCCAATTTCTGAAGGTCTCTTTTATTTCAGATTCTTTCCTATTTGAGGAATGTCCAGTTCAACAACAGTGCTGGAGATGAGGTCTCCTTCTCAGAAGATGGACTGGGATCTGCTCGTTATGATCTTCTCAACTGGGTTTTCTTCCCCAATCGATCTTTTGTCCCCATGAAGGTTGGGCAAGTAAATCCTGAGGCTCCCCCAGGCCAGGATTTCACCATTAAATCTGATGGAATTGTCTGGGCCACAAAGGTGAGTTGAAAGGAAATGTTGTAAGTTCAGAGAAAGATTCATTCTATTTCATTCATTCATTCATTCATTCATTCATTCATTCATTCATTCATTCATTCATTTCATCAAGCATGTATTTTATGTCAGATCCAAGTGTAAACATAATTATAAATACATAAAAGGATATGAATAAAAGAAAACATTAGGACAGAGACGGTAGGCATGCTGGTGCCCTTATGCACACTCCTTACAGACCTCTTAGGAATGGGGTGAGGTCTACAGTAGACAGTCTAAGGTTAAAGTTTTGGGGGTTTGGGGGAGAAACGACAGAGTCAGGTAGTGCAATCCAAGTGTTGACAACTCGGCTACTGAAGTTGTATCTTCTGCAGTCTCTTCTCTTCTCCTGAGATACAGAACATCTTCCTAACTTGAAAAATAATCAATTGAGTCAGAAATCACGGCAGTCATTTGTTGAAAAATCTGCTTTGTGTGTAACACGTTTGAGACCTGATTTGTGTCATTCCACAAAGGGTGAGGCTTGGGAACAACATCTGCTTGAAATGCAGGATGCAATTAGAGCAACCAACAGTGATGTCTATGGACCAGTTATGCTCAGTTGTATCCTCATGGTTCTTTCTTTTAGAAATGCTCTCGTCCCATCAGAAACCTTCCTCTGCAGGCTGAGATTCCAGATCCAATCTCCCACATCCATGGGTGTGTCGGGAATGCCATTGGCCTGATTACCTCAGGGCTGTTCTTGGTTTCTGATAGACGGTGGCAATCTATTTCTTTAGAAGAGACTCTGAACACAGAAGTAGGAACAAGGAAGGGAAATAGGAATGGGGAAAAGAATGAATGCAGTTCATTGCTTCGCTCATCTCAAGTATTTCTCTTTTCTCTTTCAGAAGGTGCCCTTTGCCAGGTGTGGCATGAAGAGATGCCATGCAGGAGAGAGGAGAAGAGTTCCAGAGGGAGAGCCAGTTTGCTGCTACCAATGTGAGGCTTGTCCAGAAGGGACCTTTTCTAATCAGACAGGTAGATAAGACTTCAATTGTTAATCTCCCAGGATCAAAAAAGACATTCATTAAGTCATTTTTTTTGTTATTGTCATTTTTATGAGATTGAGATGAAATGATATCTCTCAGCAAAACCTTTCAGTTTACAGATCTAAACTGCCCCGGCCACAGAGGCCCCTTTCCTGATCTTCAGCAGTTCCATGCAGGATAGCTTTTGGGCAGAATTTATGAAGCTCCAACTAGGATTTCCACTGCTACTCTAACCTCCAATTGAAAAAACCGCCTTCCAATCTATCCTGAAGAAGTGGGCTGTGCGGTCCAAGCTTTAATTTTTATTATTCAGAATATGCTCCTTCCGTCAGCACTATCACCCTCTGAGGAAATAGACCTGCCAGGGAAAGAGGACATTCATCTCTCTATGTCTCTTGGATAGAGCAGGAGGGAGGGGGGAAAAAACGCCTGAATGAACAGATTGAGATACAAAGCAGAGAGCTTAAGGGAGGGATAATAAACACACAAACAAAGCAGCAACATTCCTGGATAACAGATCTATCAGTCTCCTATGGGTTCCAATATAAAATGGAAGAAAAAAACAGGCAGGAATCTCAGACTGAAAGCCATATTACTCATAGAAGTGCACAGTGAATGGACAGCTGGAACTGAACAAAACCTTGTCTCTGGCTAATCTATCCCCAGGATCATCATAAATGAAGGATGATTTGCTTTTTTTGATGCCCCATAAATATCAAAGGGGATTATTTCATTACTCCCTTTGTAGGTAGGTCAGCAGCAGAAAAGCAACACTCCTATGATGTATGCGGGAGGGATAATGTGCATGTAGTTGCTCAAAAAAAAAAACTTAGACAAAGAATTTTGATTTCAGATGCTGCTCACTGTGAACTCTGCCCAGAAGACCAATTTCCCAACAAGGACAAGGACCAATGCATTGCCAAGAAGATCCACTTCCTTCCCTATCAAGACACCCTTGGATACACTTTAGTTTCTCTCACTCTTTTTCTCTCTGTGAGCACATGTGCAGTCCTTGTGATTTTCTATAAACATCATGACACACCAATCGTCAAGGCCAACAACCGAGATCTCACCTACATCCTCCTGGTGTCCCTCCTGCTCTGCTTCCTCTGTTCCTTCCTTTTCATTGGTCAACCCAGGAAGCTCACCTGTCTCTTACAACAATCTGCCTTTGCCATTCTCTTTTCTCTTGCAGTTTCCTCTGTGTTGGCAAAAACTGTCATGGTGGTTTTGGCTTTCATGGCCACCAAACCAGGGAACAGGACAAGGAAACTCTTAGGAAAACCACTGACCAACTCCATTGTCTTAGCCTGCCCCCTGATCCAAGCCCTTCTTTGTGCCACCTGGCTGGGAACCTCTCCTCCATTTCTCAACTGGGACTTTCACTCCTTGTTTGGAGAAATCATCTTGGAATGTAAGGAAGGCTCAGCTATAATGTTTTACATTGTCCTTGCGTACCTAGGTTTTTTGGCCTTCATTAGTTTCACAGTGGCCTTTCTGGCTAGGAAATTGCCTGATAGTTTTAATGAAGCCAAGTTCATTACTTTTAGTATGCTGGTCTTTTGCAGTGTTTGGATCTCCTTCCTCCCCACCTACCTGAGCGCCAAAGGGAAGTCCATGGTGGCTGTGGAGATCTTCTCCATTTTGGCCTCTGGAGCTGCTCTCTTGGCTTGTATCTTTTTCCCCAAATGCTACATTATTCTACTGAGGCCGGATCTGAATTGTAGAGAAAATATAGTAAGAAACAAGAATTTCTAACTAATGCAACAGCTGGCCACATTTATATTTTGTCTTTAAAGCATTTTTAGAATGTGATAAGATTAAAAAAGAATGATGACATGAGGGAGAAATTTGTTCATAAAAGAATTGCTTATCAAGTGATGCAACCGGTTACAATTTATCTGCTTTCAGCAACAATCACCCAGCCTTTTGTTTATCATTTCTTCAAAGAATCCTTGTGTTGTTCAGTGCCCTGTGTGGATGGAAAGCTAGTTTTTATTATTATTTATTTATTATGTCAAGGAGGAAATTTTCTCATTTTAATCTTTTTTAATTCAGTTATTTTTTAATATAGTGTTTTAAAGGATTTGGTTCAGTATCAGTTTTTTTTTAAGCAGATATGGATCTTTCACTCTCTCTCTCTCTCTCTCTCTCTTTGTGTGTGTGTGTGTTAATTTGCAATATATAATTTTTTTGTTTTATTAAAATACAAATCAGGGAAGAAAAAATAGGAAATTAAGGGAAGGAAAAGAAGCGGGGGAAAGGGGGCGTGAGATACAAGGGGAAAGAGAAAAAAAAGAAAGAAAAGGGGCATTGACTTCCAATACTTCTTAGCACAGTACAAGATAATCACACTCCAACCTCAACTTTTTGCTTTTACACATTAATGTATAACTAGCCATTCCTATAACATCAAATCTTTCTATTCATCAAAACCAAACTCCAAGTTTCATTTTTTCTTCATAAGCACAAATTCCAGAAATGATATCCAAATGAAAACATATTTTCTTGTTTGAATAAAATTATCAATTTAACCTTTTCTGCATTATTATTATTATTATTATTATTATTATTATTATTATTATTATTATTATTATTATTATTATTATTGAAATAAAAAGGGTTTTTTCCTTTTTTTCAGTAAGGTCAAAGTATTTGGAAGAATACAATGAATTTTGTAAATAAAAATGATGACAGGTCACAAAAATTACTAGGTGCAAACAGTATTAAGTTATTTTTGATAACATCCCCCTTTCCTTCAAATTGTCTGTCATGTGAGAAAAAGAAACATAGACTGAGTGTGTGCTAACTGACCCATAAAATAGCAAACTTCAATTCTATGATTTTCAATAAACCTTAACAAAATGTCTATGGCAATATAAGGTACAGTAACGTAACTGATATGTTCTTTGATTAAAGAGAATACTTCTTTGTTGATGACAGTAACAGTTGATTAGTGGGAAAATAACTGATAGGCTATTAATTATGAATATGCATGACTACATCATCTATTTCTTATGCATAACTCATTTTCTCCTCCTTTCTCAAATGTACAGATATGAGTGCATCCTTTGGTCTTCAAGGGTTCCTCCCACTATTCTCTGGAGAGAACTTACCCAGGGTGCAACAAATAATTCTGCTGAGACTTGATTATTGATTTTTGGTCCTGCATTTCAATCCAGTGTGGTTTTGGGAGGATTAAGAATTAAACAGTTGTAGTAGCCAAATAAACATTACAGACAGTCCTTTTTTAGCAAGAAGCATGAAATAGTAACTTTGCAATGTATCACATGGATGGGAATGGGACAATTGGCTGCAGTCTCCTCCCCTTAGTTATCCCACCTCACACACACACCCCCATCGCAACCAACCCACCACAACCCCCCTTCTCTGGCAGCCCCTCCCCATCAGCCCCTCCCCCATTGCCTTGCCCCAGGCACTTTGCCACAGTACAATTTGACTAGGCAGATTTGCTTCATGGAACAAACTGCATGTGTCTCGACTCTTCCCAGACCAAAACTGGTCCCAGAAGATCCTTCCCACCACATTGTTCTTCTCCTCCTCCTCCTCCTCCTCCACCGCCTCCTGGAATTAAGGCCCCATCCCCATTTTTCATCTCCTCTGATGTGACAGTCACTCTCAGCACAGAAGAATTGGGGCCAGTTGGACTGCAACCAGGAAGAGGCTATGTTCACCAGCAAAGCCAGCAAAGGCAGGACATGACTGGTGGTCTCAGATGGAGATTGATGCAGAGGACTTCCTAGATTAGAGGCTCCTTCCAGAGAAGGGCCCTCTTGAATGCCCCATGACTTGCCCCACTTCTGTCTCAGCTCTTTCTGTCCAGGAGCGATCAAGAATTCACTCCCACTAGGTAACTGTAAGGAGAAGATAGTCCTACTCTGCACCCATAGTGGATGACAGCTCACATGCCCCTTTTTGCAAACTGGGCAGTCTGGGCTGTATTGTTTATTAGCAAACTAAAGCTCTGGGTCGAGTGCTGTGAGGTGGGGAGAGAACCTTCCCTGACCTCGTGTTCACCCCATGGACCTCAACCAAAGGTTGCGGGTCACAGGGATTTGAGGGGCAACCACAATCACTTCTGCTGTGGCCCAGAGTGTCCAGTTTGCAAAGAGGGGTGCATGAGCTGTAGCCCACTGTGGGTTCAGGGCAGGACTGGGCTCTCCATAGAACTATATGGGGGGACCAAATTCTCAATCACCCCTGGAGGGAAGGAGATGAGACTAATGCAGGGCAGCTCACCGGGAGTCAGGGGGTCCCCTCTCTGGAGGGAGCCTCTAACCTGTAGGTGTGTCCACTGGGATCACCAGTCACCTCCTGCATTTGCTGCCTTTGCTGACAGAAAGAGCCCTTTACTTACTCCAGCCGACCTGGCCCCAATCACTCTTTGCCTATAGAAAATTTACATCGGAGAAGACAAAGAGAATTTGGAAGGGACCCTAATTCCAGAAGGCAGCAGAGGGGGAGGAGTTTAGTGTGGTGGGAAGGACCTTCTGGGACCAATTTTGGTCTGGGAAGAGTTGAGATGCTCATGGCTAATTGTCCCACATGGTAAATCTGTTTAGGCAATTGTCCCACAGTGAATTGGCCAAGGAGAGGCACTGGGGGAGGGGTGGATGGGAAGGGGCACCAGGGATGAGAGCCTGGGGTTGGGCAGCCAGGGAAACGATTTATTGGGGTGAATGGCATGGTGAAGTAAGGGTTAGGGCTGCAGGAAATTGTGCTAGACACTATGTTGAGAATATTGACAGGTCTGTAAAGCATATGAAAACTGATGTCATTCCGTAAGTATTGGGACAGTTTCGCTTTGCAAACTTTTCCAGCATGATTTTGGTAGCAGCCACCAGTGGCTTCATTCAATTGTGGTCCCTTGGAAAATGGTGGCCGCTTCTGTAATTGCACCACGTGGCCGTGTGACAAAGTGATTCGTTCTGCTTCCCTTTTGTTGTTTGTGCAATGTTGCAGAAAATTCTGGAGTTCCAGTGAAGGTGAAGTTTCCAGTGGGGTCAACAACAGTGATTTCGTTTATTTATTTTATTTTCTGGGTCCAAAACATCTTACATTAAAAGGAGAAAATGTGCTAATTGATCTAAATTAAAACAAATTCAAGAACTATATTAATCCAGGATCCTCTCAAGGTGCAGCACAACCACTTTCTCAATCACCTTCTATTAAAAGAGAAGGTGGGAGACTGGATGAAATAATCAGCATGGTGGAGTCTAGCAAAGGTTTCTTGAGGAGAGGCCATAACAGCATCTCTTTAAAGGATGCTGGGAAGACCCTTTCCTCAAGGTTGAATCTACCATCATTAGGATCCATCCACATTTCGCCTTCCAGGTGGCCTTGACCAGCCAAGGGGGGCATGGATCTAGTTCACAGCTGGTCACATCTAATCCCAAGGACTATGTCGACTTCCTTGGGCTCAAAAGGACCAAACTGTTCCTAGATAACTGGGTAAGTCCTTTCCCCAACCATCTCCATAGGATCCACACCATTGCTTGGCCTCCAACTGGGAACAGATCCAAGCACTTTTATCAACCAGATGCACAGAGAATTCCTCTGTGAGGCCTGAAGTAAAACCAACATGTGACCCTTACCCAGAAGGTTCCGGATAATCTTTAAAAATGCCTTAGGGTGTCACTCAGTGCAATAAGAAGTGCAATATGAATGGAGAAATATTGACATTTTGTGGTTTCTATTGCCATGAGGTAGGTCTTAATAGAAGCTCTAGATATGTCAAACACAAGGCCTGTCCCACCCCAGGGCATGCAAAGGAGGTGGTGAATGCACAGGGGTCAATGGTCTGGCAGTAGCCACAACCCACTGGAGCCCACTGGGCTCCAAAGCTTGTGCTGCATAGGTGGATCCAAGCACTGGGAACGCCAGGCCATCCATCAAAGGCCGTCCGTCCAAGCAGCAGGTGGTGGCAAAGGCATGGGGGAGGCAAGTGATCTGGCCTACTGAATGCACTGGCAGCTGCCCATTGACCCACCGACTCTGACCCACCATTTCTTTTTGCTTGCTGATGGCCATCCCAGCTGGGACATGGTAGGCAGCCACATGGCCACTTTGCAGGCCAAATCTCATGCCACCCACCATGCATCCGCTTCAGTGGTGGGTTGCCCCTGGTTCGCACCGGTTCTATAGAACGGGTAGTAAAACTGGTGGGAGGCCCTGCCCACTGACCCTGAGATCATGAAAATGCTTCACGTGTGGCCCCATTGCAAACCGGTAGTAAAGGTAAGTAGAAGCCACCCCTGATCTGCTTCCACCGGCTGTTGGTGCTGCCACCACAGGGCTCAGCCCATGCCATCCAAATCTTCTCCACTAGCTCCGCCAGACATGTGGGATGAGCCTCCCGCCCACAGCCCCACCCACAAGGCCCCTAGTTTATGGGAATATTCTGAGATATTTCTTCAAATTACATTTCTGCCTTGTGCCACTCTACCAAAGTAGCACTCACATTATCTAACCAAACTAAGTCATAAGCCAAAATCCATCTTATGTGCAGGGTTCAGTTTCATGTAGATCAGTTACACAACTTCCCCATGACTCCATCTGCTCTGTGAATTACAAGAGACACAAACATGTTTTCCATTCTGCTGCATGAAGAGAAGCTGTCACTAAGGGGAGAGGACAATGGCTTTTCCCTACAATTATCAGAAGAACAGCCATTCTTCTTGTGTCCCCTATGGATTTCTAGACACAAAGATCTTCCAGGATAAAACTTCCTTTAAAAAATATCTCTGAGTTCACCTGATGGGGGACAGAACATGTCACCATAACCTGTCTTGCAAAGAGCTGATTCCTGGCTTGGAAGAGACTCATATGACTTGTTTTCCTCTATGGTCACAGCCCAAACTCAGGTAAGAGGAAGCATGGTTGATATAAATTTGTCCTGGGGCCATTTCAGGTAGCACAGGTGGTGGCTGATCTGCTAAAGCTCCAGTGAGATTTCAGGAGCAACCTTCAAAGCAGTTTCTGCATAAACCTTGATTTCTGTCCTAGGAGGGAAGGTGAGAAGAATGACCGGACAGGAGTCAATGCTTCTTCTGATGCTGATGCTCTTCTGGCTCCTGGCTCCAGCTACAGCAAAGAGGCTGCAAACCATCTGTGTGTTCAGAGATTATTTCAATTTAAGGAAAAGCTACTACAGGCCTGGTGATCTCATTATTGGTGGGAATTTGCCCTTGGGAATCATTAAAGAGTTTCCTGTCTTTGACTTTAATACAGTGAAGCTTGATTTACAGCATATGTAAGTTTCAACGGGAGGGGAAACTTGCAGATAATTATTCTCTTTGCTTTAAATTCGAGGACTTTCTTCAGAAATACTTCTAGTGTATTGAAAAGTCCTGGTGTAGGGCACATTTTGTGCTTTTCCCCATAAATTAGCAAGCTCTTCAAATAGGCTGGAATTCTCAATCTCTTCATCAGGAAGATGATAAACAGCAAAAATGAAGAGGGAAGTTATGCTGGCCTAGTGAAGAAATCAAATTATAATATAATTCTGAACACTAACTTGTGGTAGAAAATTCAAATAAAAGCTCAACACTCTTCAAGTGTTCGGGAGTAACAAAATTCCCTCTCAGTGTTGGAATCAGCATTGGTGATGAATAATGGCCTTCAGGAAATCTATGAGGAGACCCACACTGTAGTCCTGTGCTCAGCAATCTTTAACACACCTTTAACACAAGAAGCTGCTCCAAGAGAGGCCTTAAATAATTGCATTACAAAAGGAGCAGTTGGAATGGATAACAGTCACTGCAGCAAAGTGAATAAGGGGGGATGATAGAGAGTATAAAACAGTCCATGATAGGCTTGTCTCCTCTCTGTGAAAGTCATCCAAGTTTAGCCAAGGGAAATCCTTTGGGGAAAAAAACCCAAACCCAATGATATTTGGGAGTATCTGCCCTTCCCAAAGTCCCCCCAAATAGTGAAGCAAATTCTACAGACATGCAGATGCTTTCCTGTAATGTTCTCCAATGTTTTTTCTCACTACAGTCTCATTTCCAGTAACTACCAGCAG
The DNA here is from genome assembly GCA_038048745.1 of Coluber constrictor foxii. Lineage (NCBI taxonomy): Eukaryota > Metazoa > Chordata > Lepidosauria > Squamata > Colubridae > Coluber > Coluber constrictor. The sequence continues at coordinate 6,576,645 of CM075958.1, read as the reverse complement.
TTCCTTGCATTGATTTTTGCTGTCTCCGAGGTCAATAAGGATTTTCTTCTGCTCCCCAACATCACCCTTGGCTTCCACATCTATGGCCATTTCCAGAGGGAGATATTTATTTCCTTAAACAGCCTCTCCATGCTCTCCTCACGAGGCCAAGTGGTTCCAGGTTACAAATGTGACCATCCGGACACTCTGCTGTCTGTCATGGGTGATCTCAGTGCCAAATCCTCAAGGCAGATGGCCTCCATCTTCAGCATCTTTAAGGTCCCACAGGTAAGGGAGCTCCCTTGGATACAGTATGGAACAGACAAAGATCAGAAGCACACACAGAAGTCAAGACGAAACTAAAAGAAGGTTTTTTGTGGGGTGGGAGCATATAATGAGCTTCTGACTCTTCTTTTATTCTTTATTAAAGGGTAGCCATTATTTTAGTGCCATTTATTCTCTGTATCAGGTTGTTGGTTTCTTCTCTTGTCTTCTGACGTACCACAACCAATAAAAATGGCTAAGAAGGGAAGAAGATGAAGTTTCCCAGTCAGAGTGAGTGAGCCTGACTGGAGGGCCATCAAGCACACAATGGTCACTACTAAAGTCACCATAAAACATTTACTTTGTCTTTGAAAGAAGAATCTCTTTTTCTCCAGCTCGGTGTTGGCTTTGAGTTCTCTCAGGCAGAAAGAAGAGTTTATCCCTCCTTCTTCCGGATTAATCCCAAGGAATCTCCTCAGTATGTGGGTTTAGTCCAGCTGCTCCTGTATTTCCAATGGAACTGGGTTGGGCTGGTGGCCCCTGAAAGTGACAATGGAGAACATTTCATTTCAACCCTGATGCCAATGCTCAAGGAGAAGGAGATCTGCCTGGCCTTCACTCTCATGCTGGAATTGGATAATTTTGAAATCATGCTGAACAAGATTCTTGCCAATTTCCTCACATGGACAAAAGCAGAAGTGTTTATTATGTTTGGAGACACAGTTGTTACTGGCACTGTAATAGGGGTGGTAAATTTTTTTAAAAAATACATGAAAGTATCATTTAGGAAAGTTTGTATCTTCACTTCCCATTGGAAACTTGGCTTGGAAGAATCTCAAAAAACATTGCAATTTATAAAACGTTATCATGGGGCCTTGCATTTCAGGGACCACGCCGGGGATGTCTCAGAATTCAGCCACTTCTTCTTGTCTTTAGACCCCTTGAACCCCCAGGGAGATGTCTTTCTCCCTCCGTGGTGGGAATTTGTCTTTGGCTGCAAGATCCAGAAATCAGGAAAGATCCCTCCAAAGGGGAAAAAACAATGTACAGGAAAGGAGAATCTGCAGAATCTGCCCAATTACACTTTTGAAAGGAGCATGACAGGTGAAAGTTACAATATCTTCAATGCCATTTATGCTCTGGCACACGCTTTGCATGCAATGCATGGATCCAGAGTTGGACCGACCATGATGAGGCTTGGAAAGAGGATCTCAAATGTCCAGTCATGGCAGGTAATTTCTGGAGCTTTTGACTCAGTCTATAGACACTTTAATTGGAAGCTCCCCATATGAATTTCTTCAGTTCCTGATTAAATGTCTGCATGCTCCATACCAATTCATCTGAGACCCTGCCCCCTTTTTTTAGTTTAGCATTTGTTGTGCTCCTTAGCTTGCTCTATGGAAAGAGCTTCTGATTAACAATGGATGGAAACTAACCAAGGAGAGAATCAACCTAGAACTAAGGAGGAATTTCTTAAGGAACGGTTTACTTTAGAAACCATATATGCCCCATTGCTGGAGTCATTGAAGAAGAGACAGCATAGCCACTTGTCTAAAACTGTAGAGGGTCTGTTGCTTGAGCAGGGGGTTGGACTAGAAGACCTCCAATGCCCCTTCCAACACTGTGATTCTGTTTCTATGACAACCACAGCACAGAGTAAGATTTAAAGGGGTTCTAAGGGGTTCCTGGTCTGAAATTCATCAAAATTTTCTGCATCAAAGGCTAAAATGTTGGACCTCTCTGGATAGTGAAGTGTCCAACCAGGTCAGATGCTTCCTTCCACATGGCCCAGTAGATCAAACCTGGATCCTGCATTCTGCTGCCTTTATCAATGAGCTAGAGAAAATCAGTGGAATTTTCCATGGTTCTGATAGAAATGATTTATTCATTTCAAGCATTCATTTATCAGTCAACAAGACCTTGGAACTGTTTCAAAGTGCATGTAGCCAAGTATCACAAGAGGAAAATCCTAAAACTAAATTTAGATTGTGGAACTAAATTTTGATGAAATTGGAATTGGAAATCATGGCCAGTGATAAAGAGAAAACATTTAGTTTCAGAGTTAAATACACCTGATTCTTCAGATCGACACCAAGAGATGGAAATAGCTTCTCAAATATAAACCCACCATCTCAAGATGGCCATTATGTGATTATAGCAGCCATGATGTTCCATTTGTAGCTCTAGCCCAAATACTCCTATTTCTAAAGGTCTCTTTTCTTTCAGATTCTTCCCTATTTAAGGAATGTGCAGTTCAACAACAGTGCTGGAGATGAGGTCTCCTTCTCAGAAGATGGACTGGGATCTGCTCGTTATGATCTTCTCAACTGGGTTCTCTTCCCCAATCTATCTTTTGTCCCCATGAAAGTTGGGCAAGTAAATCCTGAGGCTCCCCCAGGCCAGGATTTCACCATTAACTCTGATGGAATCGTCTGGGCCACAAAGGTGAGCTGCAAGGAAATGCTGTAACTTCAGGGAAAGATTCATTCTCTTCCTGAGATGCACAAGATCTTTCCAACTCGAAAAATAATGAATTGTGTCAGAAATGATGGCAGTTATTTAGTGAAAAATCTGCTTTGCATGTAACATATTTGATTTATGTCAATCCACAAAGGATTAGGCTTGGGATCAACATCTGCTTGAAATGCAGGATACAATTACAGCAAGCAATAGTGATTTCCATGGACCATTGTCACTCAGTTGTATCCTCATGGTTCTTTCTTTTAGAAATGCTGTAGTTCAGCCCAGGGGTGAAATGCTCCCAGTTCAGACCAGATCGCCTGATCCGGTAGCGATGGAGGCGGGTGGTTCGGAGAACCGGTAGCAAAAAACCCTGCCCCCTCTTCCCCCATGCCCAGCTGAGCCGCACAATCATCATTTTTTAAAAAGCCTCTGCCGATCAGGGAATTCAGATGGGATCGTCAGAGCCTTTCGAAAGCATTTTCTTACAACCTCTTAGCCGAAGAGGTTGTAGAAAAAAATGGCTTTAAAAGTAAAAAAAAATGGCCACGCCCACCCAGTCACCTTACCCCCCAAGCCACGCCCACAGAACCAGTAGTAAGAAATTTTAGATTTCACCCCTGGTTCAGTCACAAGCCTTCCTCTGCAGGATGAAACCCAGTTCCAATCTCCAGCATCTATTGTGGTCTCAGGATTGCCACTGGCCTGAATCCCTCAGGAGCTGTTCCATAGTTCTGATAGACAGTGGGAAACTATTTATTTAGAAGAAAATCTGAACATAGAAGTAGGATTGGGGAAAAGAATGAATGCAGCAGGTTCATTGCTTAAGTCATCTCAAGTGTTTCTCTTTTCTCTTCCAGAAGGTGCCCTTTGCCAGGTGTGGCATGAAGAGGTGCCATGCAGGAGAGAGGAGAAGAGTTCCAGAGGGCAAACAGGTTTGCTGCTACCAGTGTGAGGCTTGTCCAGAAGGGACCATTTCGAATCAGACAGGTAGACAAGACTTCAAATGTTAATCTTCCAGGATCAAAGAAGACATTCATTAAATCATTTTTTTTGTTATCGTTGTCATTTTTTTAATGAGATTGACATGAAATCATATTTCTCAGGAAAACCTTTAAGTTTACAGATCTAAACTGCCCTGGCCACAGAGGCCACCTTTCCCGATATTCAGCAATTCCATGCAGGATAGCTTTAGGGCAGAATTTATGAATGCCCAACTAGGATTTCCACTCCTACTTTAACCTCCAATTGCAAAAACTGCCTTCCAATCTTTTCTGAGGAAGTGGGACATGCGGTTAAAGCTTTAATTTTTATTGTTTAGAATATGCTCCTTCTGTCAGAACTATCACCCTCTGAGGAAATAGACTTGCCAGGGAAAGAGGACATTCATCTATCTATGTCTCTTGGATAGAGCAGGAGGGAGCAAAAAAAGTTTTTAATGAACAGATTTAAGATACAAAGCAGAGAGGTTGAGTCAGGGATAATGTACACAGAAACAAAAGAGCAGCATTTCTGGAGAAGAGATCGATCAGGGTTCTTTGTGTTTTATTTAAAAATGGTGGAAAAAACAGGCAGGAATCTCAGATTAAAAGCCACATTACTCATGGAAATGCACAGTGAATGGATAGCTGGAACTGAATAAATCCTTGTCTCTGGCTAATCCGTGCCATGCAGGAGAGAGGAAAAGAGTTCCAGAGAGCAAAGAGGTTTGCTTCTACCAATGTGATGCTTTCTCATGAGACAGGCAGACCATACTTCAAATCTGAATCTTCAGGCATCAAGGAAGACATTCTTTAAATCAATAGGTTTTTGTTATTGTGTTGTTCCTGATGAGATTGAGATGCACTCATACTTTTCAATAGAACCTTTCTGTTGATCTAAACTGTCCTGGCCACAGAGGCCACCTGTCTTGACCCTCAGCAAGGATAGTTTGAGGGCACAATTTATCAATCCCCAACTTCCATTTCCACTTCTACTTTCACGTCCAATTGGGAAACCAACTTTCAGTCTTTTCCTGAGGAAGTCGGGCAGGTGGTCCAAGTTTTTATTTGATCATTTAGAGTGATCTCTATCAACCTCTGAGGAAATAGACCTGCCAGAGAAAGCGGAGATCCATCTATTTATGTCTCTTCAATAGGGCAGAAAGGAAGGAATGAACAGATTTTTTTAAAGTTTTTTTTATATATATACATCTCATTTTGTGATGGTTTGATTCCTGGGTTTCATACATTTCAATATAAATAATCATAACAATATTAATCTTAAAAATTACAGTCCATTTTCATTTTTAATTTTACTAACATATTGTTTCTACTGTCATATATATAATTTTTAGCTCTTACACCACATATAAACAATTATCCAAGTTATATGATTCTAATATTCATACACATTATTAAAGTATTTTCATAAAATGTTTTGCTTCACAGGCCTTTTCTTTTCATTCTACTTTATCCCACATCTTTCGCCTTTATCCAAATCTTTAATCTTTTTTTCCCCCATACACTTCTTTTATACAATCATTTATTCCACCTACTTTTAGGTTTGTGTTTTGACTCTGACTTCTAGCTTTCTGTCCCCTCATCCTTTTCCCCTGTTGTTTTGTTCTATGACTTCTTATTTTACCCCCTTTTTCTTCTCCCCCACTATCTTCCTGTTTCTCCCATTTCCTTTTCCCATCTTCTAAAATGTTTTCCTTCTGCTCTAATCCCTTTTTCACCATCAGTTTTACTAATATCATCTTCGTATTATCTTCTTCTTTCTGATTTCCCAATTCTGCAGTCTCCTCCTCTCTTTCAGATATTTCCGTCCTCTCTCATTGTCCTGGTCTTTACTTGTTATTCCTTGCATTATATTTTCCAGTTTTTGCTTATGTTCTCCTTACGTTGTTCTTTTATAGAATCCTTAATGTCTTGGTATGTCAGCTCCATATCATTATCTCCACTTATTTCCATTTTACAGTTGGTCCAATTTAAAAAAAAACATCCAGGGGGTTAGCCATGTCCTTTCCAATCACTTTTATTTCTTCAACCATTTGTATTTTGAAGTTTAAAGTAAGTTTAAAGTAAATCCTTACAATCCAACAAAGATAAAAATTCCCATAGGTGCACAGTTCTCTTCTCAGCAGCAGATGACACTCACGATTCAGCTTTGTATTGCCTTTCTGCATAGTGCTGATAATCCAATTTTAATTATTTAAGAGAGCTGGGATAACAAATAGTAATAAAATTTGATGGTCATAAAATCTAAACAATTTCCAGATCAAATTCCAGTATATATATTCTTTAAAAAAATACCTTTTCAATGTCATGTCTTCACTTTGAGAGTTCAATTTTTTAACAGTTGTTTTAAAAAGTTTCTCTTCTTAAATATTATAGCTTGTGTGTGTGCGTGTGTGTGTGCACGCGCACACTTATTCTGCCTCTAGCAAATAGTTCCAGTATTCTTCCCCCTCCTATTTCTTGGGGATATTTTCAAAGAAAATTATTCTTTTGCCCAGTTCACAAGCCACTCATTTTCTCTGCTCCTGCTCAGTCTTGGGTATTCAGGTTGTCTTCGACTTCAGGGCAGCCATGTTTGCTGCTTCTGCTCCCTGTCATTGGCGGAGTTGGCTTTCCTAGTCACGGAAGGGAGATGTGACTCCCCTCTATCTGCTAGGCTGTGCCCCTTTGCTTCACCACCCCTCCAGGGTGGCTTTGGTCCCAATTTGAACCCTCTCATAACAATAGGTCAGATTGACCACGGAGCTCGCAGATCAGGCTTCCAAAGGCACCAGAAGTACAACCGGAAGTCAGGAATGAACAGATTTGAAGTACAAAGCAGAGGGATTAAGGCAGGAATAATGTGCTCAAAACAAAACAGCAACATTTCTGGATAATGGATCTGCCATTCTTCTTTGTGTTTGATTATAAAATGGCGGAAAAACAGGTAGGAATCTCAGACTGAAAGCCACATTACTCGTGGAAGTGCACAGTGAATGGACAGCTGGAACTGAATTAATCCTTGTCTCTGGCTAATCTATCCCCAGAATCATCATAAATAAAGGATGATATGCTCTTTTTAATGCCTCATTAATAGCATAGGGGATTGTTTCATTACTCCCTTTGTAGGAGCGTCAATAGCAGGAAGGCAACACATGTATCACTTTTGGAGGAGGGAAAATGTGTATGGTAGTTGCTGAAGAAATCATTAGACAAAGACTTTTGATTTCAGATGCAGCTCGCTGTGAACCCTGCCCAGAAGACCAATTTCCCAACAAGGACAAGGACCAATGCATTGCCAAGAAGATCCACTTCCTTGCCTATCAAGAGACCATGGGATATATTTTAGTTTTTCTTGCTTTTTTCCTTTCTGTGATCACTTCTGCAGTCCTAGTGGTTTTCTATAAACATCATGACACACCGATTGTCAAGGCCAACAACCGAGATCTCACTTACATTCTCCTTGTCTCCCTCCTGCTCTGCTTCCTCTGCTCCTTCCTCTTCATTGGTCAACCTGGGAAGCTCACCTGTCTCTTCCAACAATCTGCCTTTGCCATTCTCTTTTCCCTTGCAGTTTCCTCTGTTTTGGCAAAAACTGTCATGGTGGTTCTTGCCTTCATGGCTACCAAACCAGGGAACAAGGCAAGGAAACTCTTAGGAAAACCACTGACCAACTCCATTGTCATAGCCTGTCCTCTGGTCCAAGTCCTTCTTTGTGCCACCTGGCTGGGAACCTCTCCCCCATTTCTTAGCTTGGACTTCCACTCCTTGTTTGGAGAGATCATCTTGGAATGTAAGCAAGGGTCAACTGTAATGTTTTATGGTGTCCTTTCTTACCTAGGACTTTTGGCCCTCATCAGTTTCACAGTGGCATTTCTAGCTAGGAAACTGCCTGACAGTTTTAATGAAGCCAAGTTCATTACTTTTAGCATGCTGGTCTTTTGCAGTGTTTGGATCTCCTTCCTCCCCACCTACCTGAGCACCAAAGGGAAGTCCATGGTGGCGGTGGAGATTTTCTCCATCTTGGCCTCTGGAGCTGCTCTCTTGGCTTGTATCTTTTTCCCCAAATGCTACATTATTCTACTGAGGCCGGATCTGAATTGTAGAGAAAATATAGTAAGAAATAAGAATTTCTAACTAATGCAAAGATTGGCCTCATTTTTATCTCTCTTTGTAGTGTTTAGAATGTGATAAGATTTCTAACAAATAATAACATGAAGGCAGAATTTGTCCATAAAAGAATTCCTTATCAAGTTCTGCAACTGCTTACTATATTCCTGTGGTCAATGTTTTGTTTTTCATGTTTTCAAAGTGTCATTAGTGAGACTCAGTGCCCTGTATTGGAAGGAAAACTTGTTGTCAAAGATGTGTTTATTATTTTGGTTATTTCTAAGTCTATATGGCAAAGGAAAAAACCCAAAATTAGATATAAACTACTGCAAGATGCTTAGGAAAAAGTGGGAGTTGGGTTTTCCAGACCTGAAATTGTATTTTGAGACATGTTGTCTGGCTTGGTTAAAAGAGAGGATGAACCTCCAGAATAAGAGGCTATTTTAATTAGAGGGCCATGAATTATGTTGTGTATACTGTGTATACACATACAGTGACAATAAAGTTTATTTATTATTTAATTATTTATTAAGGTTTGGATGGCACCATTATTTATTCTATGATAAAGTTAAAGTTAATGTTGATTTTAATAATCACTTTGCTAGAGGTGCCATACTAAGAGTTTGGAATAAATATAAAACAAGGTTCTATACGAAGTTGCCTCTTTGGGTGTCCCCACAAGAAGCTTTTTTTAAGAAAAGAAATGGTGGCAAATCCAGACCACTGGACGTATGGTAAAATATTATCTTTCAACTCTGGTGAACCTACATTATGGTTGAGGGAAGAACTTGAATTATGTTTATCATTGGTTTGCATATCAAGAACAGAAAGAATGGTTTAAATCTAATAAAAAGAGTTGTGGGTTTGATTTTGCTAAAAATGAATTGGAAATCTTACTGTGTGGTAGTGATGAGCATAATATTGCTAAGATTTATAAAACGTTATTGAAATTGAATTTGGAAAGTGAACAAGTTAAACATTGTATGATTCAATGGGCAAGGAATCCTGGATATAATATGATGCTTGAAAATGGGAAAATATATGGATGAAAGGTTTAAAATTTACACTAAACTATAATTTAAAAGAATTTTTTTATAAGATGATGCATCACTGGCATTTATCACCAGATAAGTTATCCAGAATGTATAAAGGTATTTCAAATGAATGTTGGAAGTGTAAAAGAAAGAAGGAACTTTTTACTATTTATGGTGGACATGTGATAAAGGAAAGAAATTTTGGAGTAATTTTTCTATAATAATACAGAATGTTCTTAAATTGAAAATAAAAATTAAACTATGAACTTTTCCTTTGGGTTTAATGCAGCAAGAATATTATACACACAAAAGTGGAAGGACACTTAGATTCCCACTATGGATGAATGGCTACAGAAGCTTATGGAGTTGGCAGAAATGGCAAAATTTATTGTTTTGGTTAACGGAAAGAATATAAATACCTTTGTTTCCTCATGGAGCCAGCTTCTGAACTTTGTGCTTGAGGTGGAAAAAAATGAAGCTTTGATTTTGGGTTTTACCGATTACATTGCTATGTTTTTATAGAAACGGCTAGTTTAGATTATTATGGAAAAACAAAAGTTGTTGTTTTACTGCAACAGAGGTTGTTGGAAGTCAATGTTTCTTCTTTTCTTTTCCTCAATTTCTCCTCACTTTTCTCTCCCTGTTTCCCCCCTCACACACACTGTGTCTTCCTATTTACTTTTGTATTTTATCTTTTATCCTAATAAAAAATGTTAAACTGGCAAAAGATGTCTTTATTATTTCAAAGAGGATGCCATGGAGGACTTTCAATGTGATAACCCAAACCTTGAGTTGGACACGGATGCAAAGCAGAAACCAATGCAGCTTGTAAAACAGGGCTATGACAATGGCTATTCTAGGGGCAGATAACGTTGTCCACCCTGCTTCACTCAGCACCAGCTGCAGCTTCCAAATGCCCTTCAAAGGGAGCCCTATGTAGAGCCCATTGTATGAATTCAAAGTAAGATGACCAGGGCATGAGTGACTGAGAACAGGGAATCACGATCCAGGAAAAGGTCCAACTGGCACACTCTAAGAAGTTATGCAACTAGAAAGAGTTCTGAGTCCAGGTGGGTGGGAAGGTTCCATTCTCAAGAAGCAGTTGGGACTGCCCTCCCTCTCTGCCCCACCTGAGCTGACCCACACACCCTGCACCCATGTATCTTGGGTAGTAGCCTGATTCAAGTAATTTAACAACTGGTTCAGTGCCCTAATGATTTCTTCCAACAACCAGTTTGCCAAACTGTTCAGAAAGTTAACAACCGGTTCTACCAAAGTGGTGTGAATTGGTTGAATCCCACCACTGATCTTGGGGCCCCACAGCCAGTCCCCCCCCCCTTTGCTTCCTGCTTCGCCTTGCAGTAGTGGCACCAGCACCAGCAGCAGCAGCAGCAGCAACCAGGATGAGGAGGCAAGCAGGCCCAAGCATCCCCTCAGGGAAGTGGGGCTGGACAGGAGAGTCCCTGTGTCCTGGGAACTCAAATGTTGGGCTCCTGCTGCCCAGGGCCCCAGGCAGTGCATGCTGCTGTCCAGGACCTGCCCATGTGGCCTTAGAGGGTTGGTGAGGCTCCCCCAGTGGATCAGGGCCTGGCGCCCCGCCTGGTCCCACCCTCCAACACAAGGAACATTGAGCTGGCCACACCCACACTGGCCACGCCCACCCAGGCAGCTGCAACCACCCAATCAACACCATCCTGGCTCCCCGAGGGCCACAACAATCCTGATCTGACCCTCCATGAAATGGAGTTTTATTATTAATTATGAATTACGAATTTTGGGGAGAAATTTACAGACTTAATTAGAACAATTTATTCGAAACAATCAGCCAGAATAATAATGAATGGAGAAATGACAGAGAAGATTAATATAACTAAAGGGGTAAAACAGGAATGCTCCCTGTCACCTCTATTACTTATATTATCTGCGGAAATATTGTTAATACAAATTAGGAAAAATCAAACAATAAAGGGTTTGAAAGTCAAACAGGAGGAATACAAGCTCCAAGCATTCGCAGATGGTTTAGTTTTTATCATGGAAGATCCTTGATAAAACCATTTTGGTAAATGAAGTTGAAGAATTTGGTAAAGTAGCGGGGATTAAAATAAATAAGGAAAAAACTAAAATGTTAAGGAAGAATTGTACAAAAAGACAACAGGAAGAATTGGAAAGGAAATTGGATTTCAAACTGCTAAAAAGGTGAAATATTTAGGAACTTGGCTTACAGCGAAATGTTCTACTATAAAAGGAGACAATTATGATAAATTAATACAACAAATTCAAAAAGATGTAGCTATTTGGGCCAAATTACGGTTATCCTTAATAGGTAGAATAGCCGTGGTAAAGATGAATGTATTACCTAAATTATTATATCTTTTTCAATCAATACCAATTAGACTAGGAAATCCATTTTTTGAATATCTGAATAGAATGATAGGCAAATTCATTTGGCTGGGGAAAAAAGCCCGAATAAAACGTAAACTTCTACAGGACTCCAGAATCAAAGGAGGATTCGGCCTATCCGATTGGGAATTATATTATCAGGCAGCTGCAATGACTTGGTTAAAAGATTGGATCCAATTGAGAAATAAGAGAATAATAATATTGGAAGGCCACGACCTCCAATTGGGATGGCATGCGTTCCTTTGGGAAGGGAAAATTAAGACACATCCATACTTCCAGAGACATCTAGTGCTCAATGCTTTGATCGATATTTGGAATATTATAAAGAAAAATCGTTATATGAAAGTTCCAGTTTGGATATCAACGATGGAGGCCATAATCTATCCCAATGTATTGGACTTAAATAAAATAGTAAGATATTGGGACCTATTAGATGAAATTGGAAATTTAAAGTCAGAACAGGATCTAATAAAACAAGGAATAAAAATTGACTGGTAGCCATACTTACAGAAGAAAACAAAATATAAAAAAGATAAGGAACAATTTGGCATAAACAGAGAACAATTGTAATTGATAAGATATTATTAGGATCTGGTGGGAAATGATCATAAAAATGTATAATTTTTTGTTGAAATTTAAAATGGAAGAGGAAACCGTGAAAGAAACAATGATTAGTTGTTTTTGGACATAATATTCATTTGAATCAATGGGATAGATTATGGGAGAGAAATTACAAACAAACGATGTCAGCTGCTTATAAAGAAAATCTTTACAAAATGTTCTACCAATGGCATTTGCCACCAGAGAGATTGTTCTTGAATAGGTCTCTGAATTGTTGGAAGTGTGGACACAAACAAGGGACATTCTACCATATGTGGTGGACCTGTCCTAAGATTAGGAAATTTTGGGATAAGATTCAAAAATGGTTGGATGAAATAACAGGGCAGAAGATAGAAAGAAAGCCGAAACTGTTTCTCCTGGGTATTCTGGAAGTGAAAATGCAAAAAAGAATGCAATATATCATATTACACATACTAACGGCAAGTAGAATTGAGATAACACAAAATTGGAAACACCTCTCCAGAACAAATCATAATTAAAAAAATATACGAATGTGCAGAGATGGACAGATTATCTTTGGAAATGAAGGAGAGGGAGGACACCAAGTACTATTTAATATGGAATAAATGGTATTCCTGGCTGGAGAGTAAACATAAAATTTAAGGGATGTTTTTGTTATGAGATCGAATTGTAAATAGAAATCAAGATAATATAAATATTAAATAAGATAATAATAAGATATAAATGAGATAAGATAAAGATGTAAGTTTAAGAGAGATATTTAGAAGTCAAATTTGTGTAAAGAGGTTCAATAGCTTAGAGATACCAATGCAGAAAAGTTGTTATTAGTATTGAAATTTTGATATGTTTGTTTTTGGTTGTTTATATCTTTTGTTTTGTGTGTGTGTGTATGTGTTTCTTGCTTTTTTGTGTATTATGTTTCTTTTTGTATGGTGTATTTTAATCTTTGAAATTTAATAAATAGTATTATTTAAAAAGAAAAAGAAATGGAGTTTGACACCCCTGCCCTAGCTCATGTTCAGTCAGCTTCATCCCTCATGTTCCTTCAGCAGAGCTCTGGATGTCTCTTGACCCTTTCCAGCTCCCTCAATTGAGTCATGGGGCATGTTGGGAACAATGGACCAAGAGAGGTTGTATGCCAGTGATCCTATCCAAGGCCTCATTAGCTTTCCTATTCCAGGTAGTGGCCAAGGCCTCAGAAGGACCATGCAGCTGAGCCTGGGGTATAATCCTCGGTTTCCTTTGGAAGCCCATCAGTCACTAAGAGTGGACTGGTCAAAGAGATCTGCCCCCCTGCAGAAAGGGGCAGCAGAAAAGAATCTCAAAGCCATCAGGCCATGATCTCACCCGGACAAAGATGACAAGGACAGCTCCTCCTCAGATCAGGTTGGAAGTGGTCTGCTTTGAGTTAAGCCAAGAAGGCTGGCGGCTATGATGAGATGCCTCTAAGACCAGCCCCAGGGATGGTAAATGGACATCTCTCAAGACCATAAGTCTGGGGAACCCCACAGTCAACTATGAAATGCCCTCCGGAGGCTCGGACACTGAGGTTGCTGTGCAGCAGGAAGGCTGGTACACTAGTAATGATCCCAACTGGTCCTGTGGGTGAATCTTCAAGAAAAGACCTGGCAATTTGGGGAAGAGCAACCCAAAAGTCCGAAACAGACACCCAGATGACAACTGCTATCCTTAGGCTACAGCAACAGAAATTTGCAAGTCTTGTCAAAAAAATTGGAGTTAATATCCTGAGACACTTCCTCAAATGACTGTATTTTTCTGACTATAAGACAAATCGGTGTATAAGATGCCCCAAGATTTCGAAAAGGTAAGTAAGAAAAAAAAAGGTTTTTGCCCTCCCCAGTCCCCAGGAGCACTCTGCAGGCCTCCCAAACCCTGTTTTTGTGAAATATGGGCCCATTTTTAACAAAAATGGGATGGGCGAGGGGCTTCGGGATGGCAAAAATGACTGTATTGGGTGTATAAGAGGCACCAACATTACCACCCTCTTTTAGGGGGGGGGGAAGTGTGTCTTACATGCTGAAGTGCCACTATTCTGCCTTGTGCCACTATTCCCAAGTAGCACTCCTATTATCTGACTCAACTAGGCAAAATCCAAAATCCATCTTCTGAGCAGGGGTCACTTTCACGTAGGTCAACAACTAGATAGCTTCCCATGACTCCATCTGCTCTGTGAATTACAAGAAGAGACACAAACATGTTTTCCATTCTGCTGCATGAAGAGAAGCTGTTGCTAAGGGGAGAGGACAATGGCTCTTCCCTGCAATTATCAGAAGAACAGTCATTTTTCAGGTATCCCCTGTGGATTTCTAGACACAAAGATCTTCCAGGATCAAACCTGCTTTAAAAAATATCTCTGAGTTCACCAGATAGGGGGCAGAACATGTCACCTTAGCCTGCCTTGCAACGAGCTCACTCCTGGGTTTGAAGAGACTCACATGCCTTTGTTTCCTTTATGGTCACAGCCCAAACACAGGCAAGAGGAAGCATGGTTGCTATAAATTCATCCTGGTGCCATCCAGAAGGCACAGGTGGTGTCTGATCTGCTAAAGTTCCAGGGAGATTTCAGGAGCAACCTTTGAGTCAGTTTCTGCCTAAGCCTTGATTTCTGTTCTAGGAGGGAAGGTGATAAGAATGACCAGGCAGGAGTCATGCTGCTTCTGATGTTCATGCTCTTCTGGCTCCTGGCTCCAACTACAGTGAAGAACCTGCAAACCATCTGTGAGCTCAGGGATTATGTCCAATTAGAGGACAGCTACTATAGGCCTGGTGATCTCATTATTGGTGGGAATTTGCCCTTTGGAACTACTTTAAAATCTCCTCTCCCAGAATTTAATACTGTGAATCTTCGGGTACGTAATGAGTAAGTTTCAGTTGGAGGAGAAACATACATAAAGATGGTCTCCTTGCTTTTAATTCTGGGACCCTTTTCAGAAATAATCTTTCTACTATCTGTCCTAATGGAGTGCATATTTTGTGCTTTTCTCAATAAACTACCAAATTGTTAAAATAGGGTGGAATTCTCAACCTCTTCACAAAAAGAAGATAAATAGTAAAAATGAAGAAGGAAACTGTGCTGCCTTGGTGAAGAACTCAAATTATAATATTAACCCAAATAGTAACTTGTGCTTAGAAAACTGAAATCTAAATTTACTCCTAACCCTAATCTCAAACCCAATAAAATTTGGGGGTTGCTGCCCCAATGCTCCCCCAAACAGTGAAGCAACACACAAGCTTTCCTGTAATGTTCTCCAATATTTTTCTCACTACAGGCTCATACCTGGTAACTACCAGCAGATCCTTGCATTGATGTTTGCTGTCTCTGAAGTCAACAAGGATTTTCTTCTGCTCCCCAACTTCACCCTTGGCTTCCACATCCATGGCCATTTCCAAAGGGAGATGGATATTTCCTTAAACAGCCTCTCCATGCTCTCCTCACGAGGCCAAGTGGTTCCAGGCTACAAATGTCACCTGCAGGACACTCTGCTCTCCGTCATTGGGGGTCTCAGCTCCAAATTCTCAAAGCTGATGGACTCCATCTTCAGCATCTTTAAGGTCCCACAGGTAAGATAGTTCCGTTAGATACACTATGGAGTAGAATTGACAAAGATCACAAGCACACACATAACCAAGATGAAATTAAAGGTAGTTTGGGGAATGCACATCATGAGCCTGTGACACTTTGTTTATTCTTCATAAAAGGGTAGCCATCATTTTAGTGATGTTTATTCTCTGTATCAGGTTGCTGGTTTCTTCTCATGTCTTCTGACATACCACAACTAGTCAAGATGTGTAAGTGGTGGCTCTCCCTAAGAAGGGAAGGAGATTAAGCTTGCCATCCAGAGTGAGTCAGCCTGACTGGTGGAGGAAAAGCCACACAACGGTGACTCCCAATGTTGCGCTAAGACTTTACTTTGTCTTTAAAAGATGAATCTCATTTTTTCCAGCTCGGTGTTGGCTTTGAGTTCTTCCAGGGAGAGATAAGAGTTTATCCTTCCTTCTTCCGAATTAATCCCAAGGAATCTCCTCAGTATGTGGGTCTAGTCCAGCTGCTCTTGTATTTCCAGTGGAACTGGGTAGGGCTCATGGCCCCTGAAGATGACAGGGGAGAACATTTTATCTCAACTCTGATGCCAATGCTTAACGAGAAGGACATCTGCCTGGCCTTCACTCAAAGGTTGAAATCAGATGATATTCAGATTATAATGAAAACATTACTTCTCAATTTACAGACTTGGTCAAAAACTGAAGTGATTATTCTGTCTGGAGACTACAATTGTAGTCTCAGTATACAAGCATTTTTGTTTGTCTATAAAAAAAGGAGGAAGGCAACATTTCAGAATGTTTGGATCTTAACCTCCCATTGGAAACATAATCTGGATGAATCTGAAGACACCTTGCTATTTCTAAAGTCTTTCCATGGAGTCCTGCATTTCAGGGACCACACCGGGGATGCCTCAGAATTCTATTACTTTGTTCTCTCTTTAGACCCCTTGAACCCACAAGGGGATGTATTTCTCCCTCAATGGTGGGAAAATGTCTTTGACTGCAAGGTTCACCAACCAGGCAAGATTCCTCCAAAGGGGAAAAAACAATGTACAGGAAAGGAGAATGTGCTGAATCTGCCAAATTACATTTTTGAAACAAGCATGACAGGTGAAAGTTACAACATCTACAATGCCATTTATGCTCTGGCACACACTTTACATGCAATGTATGGACCCAGAGCCTGACCGACCGTGATGAGGATTCAAAAGAGGATCTCCAATGTCCAGTCATGGCAGGTAATTTCTGTGGCTTCCTTAGAAAGGAAAATGTATTAAAAGCAATTATTAGAAAGATATGAAATAAGAATAATGTTTTGTTGAAAGTCCTTGGAGAGGGAGAAGAGAAATAAATATTTGAAGAGAAATAAACCAAATGAGCTGTCCATAAGATCCATAGAAGAAAGACCTTCGTAAAATCCAGAAAGGCTTCAATGGTTGCCAGAGTTTCAGGAGGTAACCATGACAGGGAGTAGATGTCAGCTGAGAGCAAAAGAACAATCTGGATGTATTTGAGAAAGAAACTTCCAGAAGTCAGTAGAAGTCCTAGTTGGCATATTTGCAGAACACCCTCCGTTTCCCTTAGCATGTAACACAAATCCAACTTGTAGAAAGACACTCAATTCCTTTTAACCTTGGTTTATGTTTCTATAGTTTAACATCCTTTGTGACCCCACCCAATTTGTCCAGTTTTACATTTATTGCACTGCTTCTCTTGTTGTCTGAATGCAGAAAGTCTTGATCCACCTGAGCACATAAAAGCAGGACTCAAAATAGTCTTAATGGGTTGTTTGTCTCAAACCCATCAGACTTTTCTGCATTAATGGATAGACGTTGAAGTTCTCTGAACAGTGGAGGGAAAAATGAGGGCAAGCTCTTCCTTTTCCGTGACTCCATTTCATCAGACATTGTTCCTGCATTGTGCTCTGTCCAATTCTCAGACAGGGAAATAAGAGGAATTGTACTCTGTTCTCACAGAAATTATTTCACCATTGCTAAAATGAATTGATCAATTACAAGACCTCAGGACAAAGTAAATATTTTAAAACTACATGTAACCAAGTATTACAGGAGGAATAGCATATATGATCTCATAGACAACCCTCACTGTGTCACTGACCTTGGAGTACTCATCTCAACTGATCTAAGCACCAGAGCCCACTGTAACAGCATTGCCAAAAAGGCATTAAAAGTTGTTAACCTAATCTTGCAAAGCTTCTTCTCTGGTAATATTGTACTGAAAACTAGGGCATACAGAACCTTTGCTAGACCAATTCTCAAATACAGCTCATCTGCCTGGACCCCTCACTGTATATTAGACATTAATACAATTGAAGGAGTCCAAAGATATTTCACGAGAAGAGTACTCCACTCCTCTGCTCACAACAGAATACCTTATGCCACCAGGCTCAAAATTTTGGGTTAGACAATTTAGAACTACGCCATCTTCGGTATGACTTAAGCATAACTCATAAAATCATCTGCTACAATGTCCTACCTGTCCATGACTGCTTCAGCTTCAACGACAACAATACATGAGCACACAATAGATACAAACTTAAAGTGAACCGCTCCAAACTCGATTGCAGAAAATACGACTTCAGCAACAGAGTGGACAATGCCTGGAATGCACTACCTGACTCTGTGGCTACTTCCTCAAACCCCCAAAAGTTTAACCTTAGACTGTCTATGGTTGACCTCACCCCATTCCTAAAAGATCTGTAACGGGCGTGCATAAGAGCACCAATGTGCCTACCATCCCTATCTAATGTCCCTTTTTATTCATATCCATTTCATGTATTCATAATCATGTTTATACTTATAACTGTTATCTTATAATGCACCAAAAAGCCTACTGTCCCTCTCTTAATATTCCTTTTTACTTAATCTTTTCATGTATCCAAATTATGTTTGTACTTTTACCTGTTATCGTATATATGAGTGATAAATAAGTAAGTAAGTAAGTAAATAAACAAATAAATAAATATGATTAATTTTGGAATGTGGCACTAAAATCTTCCAATGTACTTGTTCTGATAAAGCTTGATTTGAAGAAACCATGATACAAAGGACCAAAGAAAAATCATTTATGGTTTCAGAGTTAAATATTTGATGCTGCTGCAGATTCCTCACTTCTCCACCAAGAGAACTCTGCCAGCTTTTCAGAAATAAACTCATCTTCTCAAGTTGGTCACCATGTTCTGATAGAAGCCGTAACCGTAGCTCTAAACAAATACTCCTATTTCTGAAGGTCTCCTTTCTTTCAGATTCTTCCCTATTTGAAGAATGTGCAGTTCAACAACAGTGCTGGAGATGAAGTCTCCTTCTCAGAAGATGGACTGGGATCTGCTCATTATGATCTTCTCAACTGGGTTTTCCTCCCCAATCGATCTTTTCTCCCCATGAAGGTTGGGCAAGTAAATCCTGAGGCTCCCCCAGGCCAGGATTTCACCATTAACTCCGATGGAATCATCTGGGCCACAAAGGTGAGCTGCAAGGAAAGGCAGTAAGTTCAGGGAAAGATCCATTCTCTTCCTGAGATGCACATCTTCCTAACTGGAAAAATAATCAATTGAGTCAGAAATGTTGGCAGTCATTTGGTGAAAAATCTGCTTTGCATGTAACACCTTTGAGGTCTGATTTGTGTCATTCCACAAAGGGTTAGGCTTGGGAACAATACCTGCTTGAAATGCAGGATGAAATTACAGCAAGCAACAGTGATTTCCATGGACCATTGATGCTCAGTTGTATCCTCATGGTTCTTTTTTTAGAAATGCTGTGGTTCAGTCACAAGCCTTCCTCTGCAGGCTGAGATCCCAGTTCCAATCTCCAGTAGATTGCGACTGCCATTGGCCTGAATCCCCCAGCAGCTGTTCCTGGCTTTTGATAGATGGTGGCAATCTATTTATTTAGAAGAGAATCTGAAAATAGAAGGAGGAATAAAGGAGGGAAATCGTAATGGGGAAAAGAATGAATGCAGCAAGTTCATTGCTTAAGTAGTTTCAAATACCTCTCTTTCAGACCATCCCCTTTGCCAGATGTGGCATGAAGAGGTGCCATGCAGGAGAGAGGAGAAGAGTTCCAGAGGGAAAGCAGGTTTGCTGCTACCAATGTGATGCTTGTCCAGAAGGGACCATTTCGAATCAGACAGGTAGAGAAGACTTCAAAAGTAGATCTTCCAGGATCAAAGAAGACATTCATTAAATCTATTTTGTCTATTGTGATCATTTTTGATATGGTTGAGATGCATTCATACTTTTCAGCAGAACCTTTCAGTTGGTGGATCTAAATTGCCCTGGCCACAGAAGTCACCTTTCCCAATCCTCAGCCATTCTATGCAGGATAGCTTTGGGAAGAATTTATGAATCTCCAACTTGCATTTCAACTCATCCTCTAATATCTGATTGTGAAACCCGAATTTTATTTTTTTCCTGAGGAAGTGGGGTTTTCAGTCCAAGCTTTAATTCTTATTACTTAGTGCATGCTTCATCCATCAATACTATCAACTTCTGAGGAAATAGTCCTGCCAGAGAAAGAGGAGATTCATCTATCTGTGTCTCTTTGATTGAGTAGGAGCGATCAAATAAGTCTGAATGAACACATTTGAAGCACAAAGCAGAGAGGTTAAGGCAGGGATCATATACACCTAAACAAAACAGCAACATTCCTGGATAACAGGTCAATTGATCTTCTGTGTGTTCCATTATAAAGTAGGGGAAAGAACAGGCAGCAATCTCAAACTGAAAGCCACATTACTCGTGGAATTGCATAGTGAACGGAGAGCTGGAACTGAACTAATCCTCCTCACTGGCTAATCTATCCTAGAATCATTATAAGTGCAGCATGATTTCCTTGAACAAATGAATTCTTAAACAAAGATTCTTGATTTCAGATGCAGTTCACTGTGACCCCTGCCCAGAAGACCAATATCCCAACAAGGACAAGGACCAATGCATTGCCAAGAAGATCCACTTCCTTGCCTATCAAGACACCCTTGGATACACTTTAGTTTCTCTCACTCTTTTTCTCTCTGTGAGCACATGTGCAGTCCTGGTGATTTTCTACAAACATCATGACACACCAATTGTCAAGGCCAACAACCGAGATCTCACCTACATCCTGCTGGTGTCCCTCCTGCTTTGCTTCCTCTGTTCCTTCCTTTTCATTGGTCAACCTGGGAAGGTCACCTGTCTCTTCCAACAATCTTCCTTTGCCATCCTCTTTTCTCTTGCAGTTTCCTCTGTGTTGGCAAAGACTGTCATGGTGGTTCTGGCCTTCATGGCCACCAAGCCAGGAAACAAGGCAAGGAAATTCTTAGGAAAACCACTGACCAACTCCATTGTCATAGCCTGTCCTCTGGTCCAAGCACTTCTTTGTGCCACCTGGTTGGTCACCTCTCCTCCATTTCCCAACTTGGACTTTCATTCTGTGTTTGGAGAGGCTGTCTTGGAATGTAAGCAGGGTTTAGCTTTCATGTTTTACATTGTCCTTGCCTATCTAGGTTTTCTGGTCCTCATCAGTTTCATAGTGGCCTTTCTGGCTAGGAAATTGCCGGATAGTTTTAATGAAGCCAAGTTCATTACTTTTAGCATGCTGGTCTTTTGCACTGTTTGGATCACTTTCCTCCCTACCTACCTGAGCACCAAAGGGAAGTCCATGGTGGCTGTGGAGATCTTCTCCATTTTGGCCTCTGGAGCTGCTCTCTTGGCTTGTATCTTTTTCCCCAAATGCTACATTATTCTACTGAGGCCGGATTTGAATTGTAGAGAAAATATAGTAAGAAACAAGAATTTCTAACTAATGCAAAGATTGGCCTCATTTATATTTGCCTTTCAGACATATTTAGAATCTGATTTTTTTAAAAAAAAAGTTGATAAGAAGGAGGAACTTGTCCATTAAAGAATTCTTTATCAAGTTCTACAACTGCTTACATATCAGGTCCCATAGATCTCTATTGGGACACTACCATTCTGGCGGGATCGGGAGGCTTGTGTGAGATTCTTTGTGCAGGGTTTCATTTACTTTGCTTTGCTGTACCTTGTGGGAAATAGGGAGGGGGCAAGGAATGGGCTTTGAGCCATCTGCTTTATCTCACCACTAGAGAAATTGAAATTGAAACACCTGGGAATTGACAGTTATCACCATCTCTACCTGAGGTTCTCAAAACATCTTTGCACTTTGGGATTGGCTCAATATTGAACTGGATATTGAGAGGGGCTTTGCTTGTAGCAGCTTAGCCTCATGCTTTGAGTGGGAAACTTCAGGTCCTGCCTACATTTCTTTTGCTGTCACTGTCTTTCAATAAAATAATAATTTCAAATGATAATTGTTTCAAGAGTTCTGCTTTCTTGAGAAGAGTCGTGAGGCAGGACCTTACATTACAATTTACCTGTGGTCAGCAACCATCATCCAGTCTTTGTTTATCATGTTTTCAAAGTGTCCTCAGTGATGTCCAGTGCCCTGATTTGATGGGAAACTTGTTCATAAAGATGCAAGGAGATAATTTTCTCATTTTATTCCTTTTAATTTAGTTCATTTTTAAGTTAGTATTTTAAAGGGATGGGTTGAGTATTTGTGTTTTTAAGGAAATATGGTTGTTTCCTTAAATATCTGAGGCATTATAGAATTACCTACCACTATTCAATGATATTTCAAATGATGGAGTTTAAATCTCTCACACATCCAGATCTGCTATACTTCCTCGTCAATGTCGGGCAGAATTTTCCTGAGATGGACGAGCAAAGTATGTCATAACTGTTTGCATTATATTAATAACCTCTCATGATATTTCATCTCTTGGACATCCTTGGTGAACGAAGGTGGTCTATGAGATCTTTGTGCACAGAGAGTCTGCAGAGGAATAATTTGACCCAGGATCACAGTCTAATTTCCTTAATGAATATATGTTACTAGCAATGTCATCCATGGCTTGAGAGTCATCCCAGCTTTGTAAATTAAGTGAGGAGGCATCTGTCAATCACCCAGTCCTGTGACATGTAATTATTTAAAGGTGATAACCATCACTTTGAATGGTGCCTTGGAGGAACCTGGGGGTCACTGCAACTTATGCAACAGAAGTCTGAAATGGGTGAACTTAGAAGGGTCCAATATTTGGGCTTCATTTTGGACCAGCTGCAATTTTCAAGGGGTCTTCAAGGGGAGCCCTAATGCAAGAACATTGCAGCATGAAGCAGTAGAGAATGTTCACAGCTCAGGTTTCGATCATGGCAGTGGTTTGTTCTCCAATGAGATTTGATTATTGGTTTTCGGTCCTGCATTTCATTCCACAATGATTTTCAGATGGAGGGAGCCTTAAGAATGAAGCAGTTGTAATAGTCACACAAACATTACAATTGGTTCTTGTTGAGCAATGATGATGAAAAAGTTACTTTGGAACCTGTCCCATTGACTACATTTGGAGGTTTGTAAAGAATACAAAAACTGAAGTCATTCCATAATTGTTGGTATAGTTTCACATAGAAAACACTTCCAGCATGATTTTCAAAGCAGCCATCACTGACCCCATTCAATTGTGATCACTTGGGAAATGGTGGCCACTTCTGTTAATTGCAGCCATTTGACAAAGTGATCCATTCGGTTTTTCTCATGCGGTCTATGCAGTATTGCAGATAGCTCCTGAGCTCCCGTGCCTGGTGGGTGGGTGTCAACAACAGTGATCTTTGTTCTACGGTGTGTGAGGGGCCAAGGGTCAGAGACAACAACAGAATGGCTGATGACGACCATGGTGATGTTAGTAGATCAGATTCTTCCAGAGACCATCAGCACCCAATAAGCCTATTTTCATTTGGACTGCCTGGACTCCTGACTGTCCCTGCTTGATGGTTGATTACATTATAGACCACCAAGAGGTCATGTTGAGCCAGAATGGATGCACTGCCCTCATCCTGCTCCTTCCAAAATTCATCTAAAAGTGCAACCCATGCCATTTCCATCCCATTAAAGGCCTGAACTTTCACAGAAATCAAGATTTATCAAAGTTCCACCAAAATTGTCCAGTATGGTAGAACCCAGCAATTGTTTCTTGAGTATAAGCCAAACCAAGTAATCCTTCATAGGTGGGTGAACAAACCCATCTTTCAAGGATCAATTCATGCTGGGTATCTCTCACCTGAAGGTTTGTTCCCAATAACTCCTGACTTTCTGCCTCCACTTTTCCACCCCTCTTGCCTCCATCACCTCTGTTGCTCTCATGCGCCTTCAGACCCTCTACAGCTCATTTTCATTCTGTTTAACAAACTTAACCTATTGGAGGAATGGCAGAACCTGGGCATGGAGTCAAAAGAGCAATCAGCCTGAAGTCTCTACATTGCCACAAATGAACTAAGTCCAATCCCTCATGAAATCCATTAGCTCTTATGTAATAGCAAGATAGTGCTAAAAATTAGTTGAGAAAGTTCCTGTTCAGAATACTAGTAATAAATCAGTCTAATTGGAAGTTCATGTGTGATCCAAATGTTTTGCACCTGACAGAACATTTATAAAGATCTAGTCGACCAAAGTCAGGACCATCTCCACAGAAACCAGTAACAGCCAGAGGGAGTAATTTCTACGACCCGTGAAATTGCTTCGTTGGGGAATGTGACTGATGATACACCTTGGAGGGAGGGGGAAACTGGGTCAGAGGCAAGGTGAGAATTGAGTGAAGTCAGAGTTTCAGCTTTGGAAGCCATATTAATCTCAGAAGCTTCCACACTGCCACCTTCTTGCGCTTGGGAAAGTAGGAGGGGGGATTTGATAGAGCGATTTTTGTTAAACATAATAGCATTCTCCTTTTTGTCAAGGTCATAGTGCTTCTGCAGCTGGAGGAAGAGTGGTTGCAGAGGTGTCTCAAGTGGGACAGATGGTGATTGGGCCATGTGATGGACTGGTGGGTGCAGGGGCTGGATATGGGGTTTTGCTTTATTGAGGGAAAACCCGGAACTCTCAGATTCGGGTTTTCCCAGATGTGCCAGTGTACCTATTCCAATAAATGAAGATTTTGAGATGAAGATTGTCTTGGAGTTTTTAATTGGAGTTGGGTCATTCTGGAATGCTGACATTGAGTTGGCTTCACTTGGTCAATGCTGACATGACGCTCCTAATAAACAACTGGATTTTCCTTGAAACTTTGCTTGGGGCTCTTGCTTTTATTAGGGCATTGGTCAGAACTCCAACAGCCAATCCATCAAACTGACTGAAGAAGGGGGATCCCTTGGGTATTCTGGCATTGGGACAAAGTCCACAGCACTTACTACCTTGAAAGGGGTTAGTCCCATGCTACTGTGAACAGCATTATTGTACCTGACCTCAGCGAATGGCAAGAGGTCCACCCAATCGGACTGCTGGTGGTTCATGTAACATCTCAGGTATTGTTCTACCATGGCATTCAGTCTCTCTACCCTCCCATTGGTGCTTGGATGAAAGGCCAAGCTAAGGCCTTGGGATGACCCAATGGACCGCAGGAACTCCCTCCAGAATTTAGCCATGATCTGCACTCTGATTGATTTTTTCTCCAAGGAGACACACTTCTTTCTTGAGATAGGTACCATACTGCTCTTTGAGCAGAAACTATTAGTCCAGGAAGACCCTAGAGTGAATAAGAGTCCTAAGCATTACAATTCAATGTCATGATGAACCAGATGGACCCTGAAAGTCAACGGATTTACCTCAATCTCTCTCCTGCAACCAACACTGAATGGAACCAGCTTCAGATGAAGGAGAGACTCACATCACAATATACCTATTCTTTGTTATCAAAGTTTCTAATTTCGTCCTTTGCCATGTGGTTATTAAGAAATTGGTTAATCCATCCAAGCATTGGCATGACTGCTCACTAGGGTTCGTTGCCTTAGAAGACTGAGGAAAATTCTCAGGGTCAACTCTCACCCTAATCATCACTTCTTTACCCTTCTACAATCAGGAAGGAGATATAGAAGTATAGCCAGCCACACAAATAGGCTGAAGAACAGTTTTTATCTGTGGGCTGTCAGACTCCTGAATGAGAAATAAAATCATGACTATGTAATATGATGGACTGCAAGGCCATCACAATGCGTTATATGTTCACACTGGTGAAATAGGACTGGGTGTTTTCTAAATATGATTTATTGGGTTAGGGATTTTCTGTCTTCACTGTGAGTTATATTGTGTTGAGGGGGTGCTCTAAGGGAGCTCAACCAATCTCATTGTACATATGTTGTACACTGACAATAAAGATTTGAATTGAATTGAATTGAGTTACAAGGTTATAACTGATAGTTGTATGCCACCAAACCCCATGACTCTCACAGTAGCCGACCAACTGTGGCCCAGGCCAAGCTCCATCTTGTTTCCAGGGCGTCACTTTCACGGAGGTCAAATTCACAATTTCAGCATGACTCCATCTACTCTGTGCATTACAAGACACATAAACACGTTTTTCCATTCTGGTGAATTAGAAGCTATTGCTCCATGGGTAGAACAATTGCTTTTCCTTGCAATTATCAGAAGTACAGTAATTCATAGTGTGTCCCCTGTGGATTTCTCGATACAAAATTTTACAAAATATTCCCTGCTTTAAAAAAAAATATCTCTGAGTTCATAGCAAAGAGCTAATTCCTGGGTTTCAGGAGACTTGAATGCCTTTGTTTCCTCTATGGTCATGGCTCAAACACAGGTAAGATGAAGCATTATTGCTATAAATCTATGCTGGTGCCATCCAGGTGGCACAGGTGGTGTATGAACTGCTAAAGGTCCAGTGAGATTTCAGGAGCAACCTTCAAATCAGTTTCTGCACAAAGTTTCTTTTCTGTTCTAGGAGGGAAGAAGACAAGAAAGACGGGGCGGGAGTCATGCTACTGCTGATGCCCTTCCGGCTCCTATCTCCAACTTCTCTGAAAAGGCTGCAAACCATATTTCTGTGAAGAACGACTGAGCAGGAATCATGTCATTGTTGTTGCTGATGCTCTTCTGGCTGCTGGCTCCAACTACAGCAAAGAGGCTGCAAACCATGTGTGTTATAAGAGATTATATTGAATTAGATGGAAGCTACTACAGGCCTGGTGATCTCATTATTGGTGGGAATTTGCCCTTGGGAATCATTATAAAGTCTCCTGCCTTTGACTTTAATACAGTGAAGCTTGTTTTAGAAACTGAGTAAGTTTCAGCTGAAGGGGAAACATGGAGATAAATTGGTATTTTGCTTTACACTCAGGAACTTTTTTCAAAAAATAACTTCTAGTGTTTTGAACTGTCCTGGTGTAGTGCATATTTTGTGCTTTTCTCCATAAATTAGGAAGCTCTTAAAATAGGCTGCAATTCTCAATCTCTTCATCAGGAAGATGATAAACAACAAAAAGGGAAGCTGTGCTGGCCTAGTGAAGAAGTCAAATTATAATATTAATCTGAACAGTAACTTCTGGCAGAAAATTCAAATAAAAGCTCAACATGCTTCAACTGCTCAGGAGTTACAAAAATCCCTCACAGCATTGGAATCATCATTGCTCATGTCTAACCATCTGCAGTAAATCTCTGAGGTAACCCCCCACTGCAGTCCTGTGCTCAGCAATCTTTGCCACACCTGAAGAAGCTGCTCCAAGAGAGATCTGAAATAATTACATTGAAAGTGGAGCAGTTGGAAAGGATTACAGCCACTGCAGCAAAGTGAATATGGCAGAGATGATAGAGAGTATAAAACAGTCTATGATATCTATGGAAAGACTTCTCTCCTTTCTCACAAAGTCACCCAAGTTTAGCCGAGGGAAATCGTTTGAAAAAAAACCCAACCCAATGAAATTTGGGAGTTTCTGCCTTCAAATGTCCCCACCCCCACCCCCACCCAAACAGTGAAGCAAATTCTACAGCCATGCACAAGCTTTCCTGTCATGTTCTCCAATATTTTTCTCACTACAGACTCATCACTGGTAACTACCAGCAGTTCCTTGCATTGATGTTTGCTGTCTCTGAGGTCAATAAGGATTTTCTTCTGCTTCCCAACATCACCCTTGGATTCCACATCAATAGCCATTTTCAGAGGGAGATGGATATTTCCTTAAACAGCCTCTCCATGCTCTCCTCACAAGGCCAAATAGTTCCAGGTTACAAATGTGACCTGCAGGAAACTCTGCTGTCCATCATTGGTGATCTCAGTGCCCAATTCTCAAGGCTGATGGCCTCCATCTTCAGCATCTTTAAGGTCCCACAGGTAAGAGAGCTCCCTTGGATACAGTATGGAATAGACAGACATCAAAACACACACGATGAAACTAAAAGTGGTTTTTTTTTTTGTTTTTTTGTTTTGTTTTTTTGTGGGATGGGAGCATATAATCATCTTGTGGCCCATAGATTACTCTTTATTAAAGGGCATCATTTTAGTGCCATTTATTCTCTGTATTAGGTTGTTGGTTTCTTCTCTTGTCTTGTGACAACCAATAAAAATGGTTAAGAAGGGAAGAAGATGAAGTTTGCCAGTCAGAGTGAGTCAGGCGGACTGGAGGGCCATCAAGCACACAATGGTCACTACTAAAGTCACCAGAAAACTTTTACTTTGTCTTTGAAAAAAGAATCTCTTTTTCTCCAGCTCGGTGTTGGCTTTGAGTTCTCTCAAGGGGAGAGAAGAGTTTATCCTTCCTTCTTCCGGATTAATTCCAGGGAATCTCATCAGTATGAGGGTTTAGTCCAGTTGCTCCTGTACTTCCAGTGGAACTGGGTTGCTCTTCTGGCCCCTGAAGATGAGAGGGGAGAACGTTTCATCACAACGCTGAAGCCAATGCTCCAGGAGAAGGAGATCTGCCTGGCCTTGACTCTATTGCTGGATTTGGATGATATTAAAATTGCTCAGAAGACGATTATTCTCAATTTCCGCACCTTCTCTAAAACAGAAGTGTTTATTCTGTTTGCAGACTCAGTTGTTACTCTCACTGTAATAGGGACGGTACTTGTTTTTAAACAACTCATAAAAGTCTCATTTAGAAAAGTTTATATCTTCACTTCGCATTGGAAATTTAGTGTGGAAAAATCTGAAGACACATTACAATATGTAAAGCTTCTTCATGGGGTCTTGCATTTTAGGGACCACTCCAGGGATGTCTCTGAATTCAGCCACTTCCTCCTGTCTTTAGACCCCTTGAACTACCAAGGAGATGTCTTTCTCGTTATATGGTGGCGAATTGTCTTTGGCTGCAAGTTCATGTATCAGGAAAG
The DNA here is from genome assembly GCA_038048745.1 of Coluber constrictor foxii. Classification (NCBI taxonomy): domain Eukaryota; kingdom Metazoa; phylum Chordata; class Lepidosauria; order Squamata; family Colubridae; genus Coluber; species Coluber constrictor. The sequence continues at coordinate 6,548,094 of CM075958.1, read as the reverse complement.
ATCCCTCCAAAGGGAGAAAAACAATGTACAGGAAAGGAGAATCTGCAGAATGTGCCCAATTACACTATTGAAAAAAGAATGACAGGTGACAGTTACAATATCTACAATGCTGTTTATGCTGTGGCACATGCTTTGCATGCAATGTATGGATCCAGAGTTCAACCGACCATGATGAGGCTTGGAAAGAGGATCTCAGATGTCCAATCATGGTAGGTAATTTCTGTGGCTTTTGACTCAGTCCACAGACACTTAGATCAGGAGCTCCACATATGAATTTCTTCAATTACTGATTCAATATGTACGTACTCCCATACGAATTCATCTGAGACCCTGCCCTTTTTCTCAGTTTACCCTTTGTTGTGCTACTCAGCCTGCTGTGTGAAAAGAGCTTCTGACTAACAATGGATGGAAACTAACCAAGGAGAGAAGCAACCTAGAACCAGGGAGGAATTTCTTAAGGAACAGTTTACCTTTAGAAGTTGTGGGTTCCCCATTATTGGAGTCATTGAGGAAGAGACAGGATAGCCACATGTCTAAAACTGTAGAGGGTCTCTTGCTTGGGGTTGGACTAGAAGACCTCCAATGCCCCTTCCAATACTGTGATTTTGTTTCTATGACAACCACAGCACAGAGCAAGATTCAAAGGGGTCCTAAGGGGTTCCTGGTCTGAAATTCATCAGAATTGTCTGCATCAAAGGCTAAAATGTTTGACCTCTCTGGATACTGAAGTGACCAACCACGTCAGATGCTTCCTTCGACATGGCCCAGTTGATCAAACCTGGTTCCTGCATTCTGCTGCCTTTGTCAATGATCCAGAAAATCAGCGGAATTTTCCATGCTTCTGATAGAAATAATTCATTGATTTCAAACATTCATTTAATAGATAACAAGAATTTGGGCAAAACAAACTATTGAAAAGTGCATGGAGCCAAGTCTCACAAGAGGAAAAGCCAAAAATTAAATTTAAATTGTGAAAATAAAATTCTGTTTTGATCAAATTGGAGTTGGAAATCATGCCCAGTGATAAAGGGGAAACTTTTAGTTTCAGAGTTAAATACACCAGATTCCTCAGATCGCCATCAAGAGATGGAAATAACTTTTCAAATAAAAATTTATCTTCTCAAGATGGCCATTATGTGATGATAAAAGCCATGATGTCCCATTTGTAGCTCTTAGCCTAAATTCTCCAATTTCTGAAGGTCTCTTTTATTTCAGATTCTTCCCTATTTGAGGAATGTGCAGTTCAACAACAGTGCTGGAGAGGAAGTCTCCTTCTCAGAAGATGGACTGGGATCTGCTCGTTTTGATCTTCTCAACTGGGTTCTCTTCCCCAATCAATCTTTTGTCCCCATGAAAGTTGGGCAAGTAAATCCTGAGGCTTCCCCAGGCCAGGATTTCACCATTAACTCTGATGGAATCGTCTGGGCCACAAAGGTGAGCTTCAAGGAAAGGTTGCAAGTTCAGGGAAAGATTCATTCTAATTTATTTATTTATTTATTTATTTATTTATTTATTTATTTATTTATTTATTTATTTATTTATTTATTTATTTATTTATTTAATCAAGCAAGTATTTTATGACAGATACAAGTGTAAACATATTATGAATACATGAAAAGGATATGAATAAAAAAAATAGGACAGGGATGATAGGCATGCTGGTGTGCTTATGCATGCCCCTCACAGACCTCTTAGGAATGGTGTAAGGTCTACAGTAGACAGCCTAAGGGTGAGGCTTGGGAACAATATCTGCTTGAAACGCACGATGCAATTAGAGCAACCACAGTGATGTCTATGGACCAGTTATGCTCAGTTGTATCTTCATGGTTCTTTCTTTTAGAAATGCTCTCGTCCCATCATAAACCTTCCTCTGCATGCTGCGATTCCAGATCCAATCTCCTACATCCATGTGTGTGTTAGGAATGCCCCTGGCCTGATTACCTCAGGATTGTTCTTGATTTTTGGTAGACGGTGGCAATCTACTTCTTTAGAAGAGAATCTGGACACAGAAGAAGGAACAAGGAAGGGAAATAGGAATGGGGAAAAGAATGAATGTAGTTTATTGCTTAGCTCCTCTCAAATATTTCTCTTTTCTCTTTCAGACCATCCCCTCTGCCAGGTGTGGCATCAGGAGGTGCCATGCAGGAGAGAGGAAAAGAGTTCCAGAGGGCAAGCAGGTTTGCTGCTACCAGTGTGAGGCTTGTCCAGAAGGGACCTTTTCTAATCAGACAGGTAGACAAGACTTCAAATGTTAATCTTCCAGGATCAAAGAATTTTTTTTGTTATTGTGTCATTTTTGATAAGATTGACATAAAATCATACCTTTCAGCAAAACCTTTCAGTTTACAGATCTAAATTGCCACAGAGGTACCTTTCCAGATCCTCAGCAGTTCCATGCAGAAATGTTTTAAGGCAGAATTTATGAATCTCCAACTAGGATTTCCACTGCTACTCTAAACTTCCAATTGCAAAAACCGCCTTCCAATCTATCCTGAGGAAGTGGGCTGTGCAGTTAAAGCTTTATTTTTTGTCTTTGTTTGATCCAATCGTACCATCTATCCCATACCCTAGAATATTTTGAGTTTTCCTCATTTTTTAATTTCTGCGTTAATTGATCCGATTCCGCACACAAATATATATTTTGTATTACTTGCTGATTGTTTGGCAAATATTCCTTCTTCCATACTTGTGCATTCGCTATTCTCGCCGCTGTAATTATGTGGTGTATTAAATATATCTTTTCTTTTCTAATGTTTTGTTTGTAAATTCCTAATAGAAATATCTTGGGGTCTAGTTCAATTTCTTCTCCTACTATTTGTATTATCCACGTTCTAATTTTCTCCCAGTATGCCTTAGTTTTGGGGCATAGCCACCACATATGGTAAAAAGTTCCTCTAGCCTGTTTGCACTTCCAGCATTTTGAGTCTAAGTTGGGATACATTTGTGCTAGCCTCGACGGGGGTAAGTGCCATCTATACCATATTTTATATTGGTTTTCTTTATAACTTACCGATTTTGTCATTTTAATATTATTTTCCCAAATTCTTCTAATTGGATATTTCCGCCTATGTTTTTGTTCTAGGCAATCATCTGCCCTTTAATTAAATTCTTACTCAATTCCAATTCTAATAAATATGGATAATGATACTTTTAATTGAATATGAAAGCTAATTTGAACGAGCAATATATGTTATTATACTCTTAGTGAACTTTAAATTAAGAATGAAAATTGGAAAGGTATTTGTATGATAACCTTATATAAGTACCCATGATGACTTCACCGACAAAAGGCATGGGGATATAAATGGGACAAGCAATGAATGATATAATGTATGTATATATATGTGTATATGTATAGTAATCACATATAGATACTTAAGAGAGTAGAAACGAATTTCATCATTGATTACGATTTATGGACATGGATATTTTAATATGGTTTTTATCTGTTTTTGTATACATTTGAAAGTTAAATAAAGTTTGTTTTGAAAATTAAAACAATTCAACATGTCATCAAGATCTAAAGAGAACCATTCAAAAAGTTGAAAAAAAAAAGCTTTAATTTTTATTATTCAGAATATGCTCCGTCCGTCAGCACTATCAACGTCTGAGAAAATAGACCTGCCAGGGAAAGAGGACATTCATCTATCTATGTCTCTTGGATAGAGCAGGAGGGAGAGAAAAAAAGTCTGAATGAACAGATTTGAAGTACAAAGCAGAGAGGTCAAGGCAGGAATAATGTACTCACAAACAAAATGGCAGCATTCCTGAATAACAGATATCTTGTTCTTCTGTGGGTTCCATTATAAAATAGGAGAAAAAAACAGGCAGGAATCTCAAACTGAAAGCCACATTACTCATGGAAGTGCACAGTGAATGGATAGCTGGACCTGAACAAATCCTTTTCTCTGGTAATCTGTCCCCAGGATCACCCTAAATGGAGGATGATTTGCCCTTTTTGATGTCCCATAAATTGTACAGGGAGTCCTTTCATCATTCCCTTTGTGGACAGGCCAACAGCAGAAAGAGGAAGTCATATCACCTTTGTAGGAGGGATAATACATATGGTAGATAACCCTGAAATTCATAGCCAAACACTCTTGATTTCAGATGCAGCTCACTGTGAACCCTGCCCAGAAGACCAATTTCCCAACAAGGACAAGGACCAATGTATTCCCAAGAAGATCCACTTCCTTGCCTATCAAGACACCCTGGGATACAGTTTAGTTTTTCTCACTCTTTTTCTCTCTGTGAGCACATGTGCAGTCCTGGTGATTTTCTATAAACATCATGACACACCAATTGTCAAGGCCAACAATCGAGATCTCACCTACATTCTCCTGGTCTCCCTCCTGCTCTGCTTCCTCTGCTCCTTCCTCTTCATTGGTCAACCTGGGAAGATCACTTGTCTCTTCCAACAATCTGCCTTTGCCATTTTCTTTTCCCTGGCGGTTTCTGCTGTGTTGGCAAAAACTGTCATGGTGGTTTTGGCCTTCATGGCCACCAAGCCAGGGAACAAGGCAAGGAAACTCTTAGGAAAACCACTGACCAACTCTATTGTCTTAGCCTGCCCCCTGATCCAAGCCCTTCTTTGTGCCACCTGGCTGGGAACCTCTCCTCCATTTCTTAACTTCGACTTCCACTCCTTGTTTGGAGAGACCATCTTGGAATGTAATGAAGGCTCGGCTTCAATGTTTTACACTGTCCTTGCCTATCTAGCTTTTTTGGCCTTCATCAGTTTCACGGTGGCATTTCTAGCTAGGAAATTGCCTGATAGTTTTAATGAAGCCAAGTTCATTACTTTCAGCATGCTGGTCTTTTGCAGTGTTTGGATCACCTTCCTCCCCACCTACCTGAGCACCAAAGGGAAGTCCATGGTGGCTGTGGAGATCTTCTCCATCTTGGCCTCTGGTGCTGCTCTCTTGGTTTGTATCTTTTTCCCCAAATGCTACATTATTTTACTGAGGCCAAATCTGAATTGTAGAGAAAATATAGTAAGGAACAAGAATTTCTAACTAATGCAACAGCTGGCCACATTTATATTTGTCTTTGAAGCATTTTTAGAATGTGATAAGATTAAAAAAGAATGATGACATGAGGGAGAAATTTTTCATAAAAGAATTGCTTATCAAGTGATGCAACTGGTTACAATTTATCTGCTTTCAGCAACAATCACCCAGCCTTTTGTTTATCATTTCTTCAAAGAATCCTTGTGTTGTTCAATGCCCTGTGTGGATGGAAAGCTAGTTTTTATTATTATTTATTTATTATGTCAAGGAGGAAATTTTCTCATTTTAATCTTTTTAAAATTTAGTTGTTTTTTAATATAGTGTTTTAAAGGATTTGGTTCAGTATCAGTTTTTTTTAAAGCAGATATGGATCTTTCTCTCTCTCTCTCTCTCTGTGTTAATTTGCAATATATAATTTTTATGTGTTATTAAAATACAAATAAGAGAAGAAAAAATAGGAAATTAAGGGAAAGAAAAGGAGCGGGGAAAAGGGGGTGTGAGATACAAGGGGAAAGAGAAAAAAGAAAGGAAAGGGGCATTGACTTCCCATATTTCTTAGCACAGTACAAGATAATCACACTCCAAGCTCAACTTTTTGCTTTTACACATTAATGTATAACTAGCCATTCCTATAACATCAAATCTTTCTAATCATCAAAACCAAATCAAAGTTTCATTTTTTTCTTCATAAGCACAAATTCCAGAAATGATATCCAAATGAAAACATATTTTCTTCTTTGAATAAAATTATCAATTTAACCCTTTCTGCTTTAATTTTTTTTTTTTGCTATGGAAATAAAAAGGTTTCTTTTCCCCTTTTTTCAGTAAGGTCAAAGTATTTGGATTAATACAATGAATTTTGTAAATAAAAATGTTGACAGGTCACAAAGATTACTAGGTGCAAACAGTATTAAGTTATTTTTGATAACATCCCCCTTTCCTTCAAAAGGTCTGTCATGTGAGAAAAAAAACATAGACTGAGTGTGTGCTAACTGACCCATAAAATAGCAAATTTCAATTCTATGATTTTCAATAAACCTTAACAAAATGTCTATGGCAATATAAGGTACAGTAACGTAACTGATATGTTCTTTGATTAAAGAGAATACTTCTTTGTTGATGACAGTAACAGTTGATTAGTGGGAAAATAACTGATAGGCTGTTAATTATGAATATGCATGACTACATCATCTATTTCTTATGCATAACTCATTTTCTCCTCCTTTCTCAAATGTACAAATATGAGTGCATCCTTTGGTCTTCAAGAGTTCCTCCCACTATTCTCTGGAGAGAACTTATCCAAGGTACAACAAATAATTCTGCTGTGAGACTTGATTATTGATTTTTGGTCCTGCATTTGAATCCACTGTAGTTTTGGGAGGATTAAGGATTAAACAGTTGTAATAGCCAAATAAACATTACAGACAGTCCTTTTTTAGCAACAAGGATGAAATAGTATCTTTGCAATACATCACGTGAGTGGGATTAGGACAGTTGGCTGCAGTCGCCTCCCCCTGGTCACCCCAGCTCCCCCCCATCCCAATCACAACCCACCACAACCACCCTTCTCTGGCAGCCCCTCCCCATCAGCCCCTCCCCCGTTGCCTTCCCCAGGCGCATTGCCACAGTACAATTTGACCCGTCAGATTTGTCACATGGAACAATTAGCTGCATGTGTCTCATCTGTTCCAGTTCCATTTGGAACCCCATCAGTCACTAAGAGTGGACTGGTCAATCCTTAGATTCCCACTATGGATGAATGGCTACAGAAGCTGATGGAGTTGGCAGAAGTGGCCAAATGGATCATTTTGGTTAAAGGAAAGAATATAAGTACCTTGGTTTCCACATGGAAACCGCTTCTGAACTTTGTGCTTGAGGTGGATAAAAAATGAAACTTTGATTTTTGGGTTTTTACCAGTTAGATTGATATGTTTTTCTAGAAATGGCTAGCCTATATTATTATGGAAAAAGAAAAAGTTGTGGTTTGATGTTAATGCTTTTTTTTTAACTTCCACAGAGGGAGTCGGAAGTCAATGTTTCTTCTTTTCTTTTCCCCAAATTCTCCTCACTTTTCTCTCCCTGTTTCCCCCTCACACACATTATGTCTTCTTAATTACCTTTGTATTTTGTATTTTATCTTATAACTTAATAAAAAATGTTAAACTGCAAAAATATCTCTTAATAATTTCAAAGAGGATGCCATGGAGGACTGTCAATGTGATAACCCAAACCTTCAGCTGGGCACGGATGCAAAGCAGAAACCAATGCAGCTTGTAAAACAGGCCTATGACATGGGCCATTCTAGGGGCAGATAACATTGTCCATCCTCCATCATTCAGCATCAGCTATAACTTCCAAATGGTCTTCAAAGGGAGCCCTATGTAGAGCACATTGTATGAATTCAAAGGGAAGATGACCAGGGCATGAGTGACTGAGAACAGGGAAACACAATCAGGGAAGAGGGAAGCAGCTGGGACTCCCCTCCCCTCTCTGCCCCACCTGAACCAAGCTCCAGAGCTCACCCACAACCCCTACACTCATGTATTTCCCAGCCCCACAGCCAGGCCACCCCCGCTTTGCTTCCTGCCTCACCTTGCAGCAGTGGCACCACCAGCAGCAGCAGCCAGGATCAGCAGGCAAGCAGGCCCGGGCATCCCTCAGGGAAGTGGGGCTGGGCAGTAGAGTCCCTGTGCCCTGGGAACTCAGTGTTGGGCACCTGCTTCCCAGGGCCCCAGGCAGCCCATGTCCTGCTGCAATCCAGGAAATGCCCCTGTGACCTAAGAGGATCGGTGAGGCTTTGCCAGTGGATCAGGGCCTGGTGCTTATCCTGGTCCCACCGCCAGCATGAGGGATGTTGAGCACCCATGCCCATACTGGCCATGCCTACCCAGGTAGCTGCAACCACCCAGTCACCCCCACCCCGGCCCCCCAAGGGCAACAACAACCTGATCTGACCCTCAATGAAATGGAGTTGGACAGCTCTGCCCTAGCTCATGTTCAGTCAGCTTCATCCCTCATGTCCCTTCAGCAGAGCTCTGGATGTCTCTTGATCCTTTTCAGCTCCCTCAATTGAGTCATGGGAACAATGGACCAAGAGAGGCTGCATGTGAGTGAGGCCTCAGTAGCTTTCCTACACAACACCATCTATCAAAAAACAATTATCACATTATTTTTTTTAAAGCATAAAAAAAATTAGCAACTTACCCAAAATTAGGCGAAGGAACAAGGCAGGCAGGGAAGCCTCTGGGAAGCCTCCTGGGAGTAAACCCTCCCCCCCCCCCCCAGTAGGTAGTAAAAAAATGCTTTAAAAAAAGGTTCAGAGGATCAGGCAGCAGAGCTGATTGTCAGAACCTTTTTTTTTAACTTTTTAAAAACAATTTTTTACTACCTATTACCCAAACAGGTAATTAAAAAATGCTTTAATTTTTTTTTTAAAAAAGTTCAGACAATCATCTGTGCCACACAATCATCAGAATGTTTTTGTTTTTTTTACTTTTAAAAGCATTTTTTTACTGCCTATTCGGGCGAACCCGTAGCATTTTCACTACCGATTCGGGAGAACCACCAGAAACCGGCCGTATTTCACCCCTGATCCAGGATCCTCTCGAGGTGCAGCCCTGTCACTTTCTCAGTCACCCTCTCCTAAAAGAGGAGGAAGGAGACTGGATGAAATGATCAGAATGGTAGTATAGAATAACAGAGTTGGAAGGGACCTTGGAGGTCTTCTAGTCCAACCCCTGCTTAGGCAGGAAACCCTACACCACTTCAGACAAAGGGTTCTCCAACCTCTTCTTAAAAACTTCCAGTGTTGGAGCATTTATAACTTCTGGAGGCAAGTTGTTCCACTGATTAATTGTTGTAACTGTCAGGAAATTTCTCCTTAGTTCTAAGTTGCTTCTCTCCTTGATTAGTTTCCACCCTTTGTGTCTTGTGCTGCCTTCTGGTGCTTTGGAGAATAGTTTGACTGCCTTTTCTTTGTGGCAACCCCTGAGATATTGGAAGACTGCTATCATGTCTCCCCTAGTCCTCCTCTTCATCAAACTAGACATTCCGAGTTCCAGCAACCGTTCTTCATATGTTGTAGCCTCCACTCCCCTAATCATCTTTGTTGCTTTTCTCTGCAATCTTTCTAGAGTCTCTATATCTTTTTTACACTGTGGCAACAAAACTGGATGCCGTATTCCAAGTGTGGCCTTACCAAGGCCTTATCAAGTGGTATTAACACTTCACGTGATCTTGATTCTATCCCTTAAATTCTATTAGTGTTCAAGAAAGGTTTCTTGAGGAGAGGTCATAACAGCAGTTCTTTAAAGTCCCTGGGAAGACCCTCTTCCTCAAGGATGAATTAATGGTCATTAGGATCCACCCCCATGTCGCCTCCCAGGTGGCCTTGACCAGCCAAGAGGGGCATGGATTAGTTCACAGGTGGTCACATCTACATCCCTAGGATGACTTCCTTGGGTTCAATTGGATCAAACTGTTCCTAGATAACTGGGTAAGTCCTTTCCACAGCCATCTCCATAGGATCTATACCAGTGGTGGGATTCTGCCGGTTCTAGGGGGTTCGGCCGAACCCTTTGTTAAATTGCTGGCTTGCCCCGCCCCTTGCCCTGCCCCTCCGCACCACAATTTATTGCCAATAAATAGTGGTGGGCGAGGGGCGGGCGAGCCAGCAATTTAACAAAGGGTTTGGTGTCTTTTTGTAATTTTATTGGCCCGCGGAGCTTCAGCATAGGCTAATTAGCCCTTGATTAGATCGGATCCCGACTCTCAGCTGCTTGCTGGAGCTAGCTTTGCTGAAAAAGGAAACTGAAGGTAAATTGGTTTTGCTGTTGCTGCAACGTTGGAAAATTAGGCAGGCAGATTGCTTTTCTTTTTCCTCACCAAAAACAGTAAGTGCAAACAATGGGAAATTTAGGGCAAAAGAGGCGAGTTCAAGATTTTAAAACACAAAAGGAAAAAAAAGCTCTATTTAACTAGGGAATTGTAATAATTAAGATACTATTAATTGTATATTGTGTTGAAAACAGAAATGGTTAAATTGTGGTTTGGAAGAATATATGGGGGAAATTATTTGGTTTATTATTATTGGTAAATATAATTAATTGATTTGTAAGAAATTGGATTGCATGGAAATAATTGGAATATTCATGTTCGTATTGATTAATATACAAAAAAGGTAGTTATATAACTAATTGATTTATATTAAAATGTTGAATTTATATTAAACAACTGTAATATTACATAATTAACCAATGTGAGGATGGATATAAAAATAGATGACAATGGGAAGGGGTATAATATAGAATAGAAGGGAAAAATTGAATTTGATTAAGAGTAGAGATGAGGATGAAGGGTAATATTGGTTTTTTACAAAAATAGATGAGGAATAAATATGGCAAAAAGGAAATATAGAAATTGTAAATTTAATTGAAATGACTAAACACTGTTTAAATTTGTGAACCGGCCAAATACTCTGTTCAAAGAAAATACATTGTATGTTTGTATGTGTGTTTCTAATTATTGTTATTTATTTATATTTGTTCTCTTTTATTTAAAGTTTAACAATTCATTCTTTATCTTAATATCTTTATATTTGTTTGGGGTTGCCTTTCTTCCCTTTCATCTTTTTTATTGTACAGCAATCTTTCTCCTCAAACCTACCACCTCTCTCTTTTCTTTCCTTCTTACTTTCTCTTCCTCCCCCTCTTCTTCTCCTCCCTACTTCCTCTTCCTTTCTCCTTCTCCTCCTCTCTTCCTCCCTCTCTTACCCTCACTCCTATTCTTATTTCCCTTCCCTTCATTCATCCCTCTCTATTGCTGTATCCTTTTATGCATATGGACTACTCAGAGGGCTGAAAAAGTTATTTTTAACTGGTCCTCACACTTTTGACCAGTCCTCAAATTTACGACTGTCCTCACTTTTTACGTTTTTTGCCCTATCTTATCACCATGGTATAGAGAAGCAGTTGTGAAATGACTGACATGGTTGTTAAGAATGCGAGGATGGTCATAAGTGCGAGAATCGGTCAAAAGTGCGAGGTCCATTCAGAAATCACTTTTTTCAGCCCTCTGAGTAGTCCTTTTGTGCATACACAGTCACATGACCAGCTAGACACGCCCATCCGGTCACATGACCAGCTAGACACGCTCACCCAGTCACATGATCACCAAGCCACACCCCCAACTAAGCCACGCCCACAGAACCGGTTGTTAAAAAAATTGAATCCTACCACTGATCTATACCGTGCTTGGCCTCCAACAGGGAACAGATCCAAGCAACCAGATGCACAGAGAATTCCTCTGTGAGGCCTGAAGGAAAACCTACATGTGACCCTTACCCAGAAGGTTCTGGATAATCTTTAAAAAGTCCATAGGGTGTCATTTAGTGCAATAAGAAGTGCAACCAGAATGGAGAAATATAGACATTTTTGTTGTGGCCCCGTCCTCTGAGCCTATCCCTTTGGAGGAAGGCAGCTCTGAGCAGGAGGAAGAGGAGCCAGCCAGATCTCCCAGCCCTCCCCCTCTGGCACCGGCTCAGGTGCCAGCTGAAAGAGAGCCAAGTAGTGGGGAAACAGGTGCCTCAGATGAGAGTGAGGGAGAGACGTCATTCCTGGACGCACGCCAAAGAAGGCGAGAGAAAAGGGTACTGCAGCTGAGACGTATGAGGAAATCCTGAGTCATTGGATTGGAGTCATGGGATCAATGACTCACTGGACCACACCCAGAAGCATATGTATATAAGACAGTACGGTGGGTTACGAAGTTCGTGACGAACAAAGCTAAACAAACGGAGCAACCTCGTAGTCTTGGAAGCTAGATGAACGGCAAAGCTACGTAGGAGATTTGCTTGTTTGTGTAAACCAATAAAGTCCTTGGCAGACGGTGTGCATATCGCTGCCAAGGTTGAGATAAGAACTGCGGAGTGTGCCAAGTGATTATTAACCCTCGGCTGGCTGTGTTTTTGTGGGTCTCTGAAGGGGGGGGACAGATCATCTTTGCAGCTTCTACTTCCATGAGGTAGGCCTTAATAGAAGCTCTAGCTCATGTTGAATCAGATTCATCTCTCATGTTCCTTCAGCAGAGCTCTAGATGTGGTTTTATGCTTTTTAATTCAGGCTTTTGAATCATGGGGCATTTTAGGAGCAATGGATCAGGAGAGGTTGCATGCAAGTGATCCTATCCAAGGCCACAATAGCTTTCCTATTTCAAGCAGTAACCAAGGCCTCATCAAAACCATGCATCAGAGCCTCAGGTATAATCCTCAATTTTCTTTGGAACCTCATCAAGTCTATCAAGTCATTAAGGGTGGACAAGTCAAATAGATCTTGTCTCCCTGCAGAGAAGGGCAGCATAAAAAGAATCTCAAAGTCATCAGGCCATGATCTGGCCAGGACAAAGAGGACAAGGGTAGCTCCTCCTCAGATCACGTTCTAGTAGTCTGTCAAGAAAACCATGTTGGGTGTGTCATTGTTGTTTTGACTTGAGCCAGGAATGATGGTGGCCATGGTGAGATGCCTCTAAGGCCAGCCCCAGGGATAGCAAATGGCCATCTCTCAAGACCATAAGTCTGGGGAACCCCACAGTCAACCGTGAAATGCCCTCCAGGGGCTCAGACATGGAGGTTGCCGTACAGCAGGAAGGTTGGTACGGTAGTAAAGATACCAACTGGTCCTGTGATTGAACCTTCAAGAAAAGAATTTCAGACCTGGCAACTTGCAGAGAAGCACCCCAAAAGAAATGCTCAGATGACAATTGCTACAGCAACAGAAATTTGCAAGTCTTTCCATAAAATTGGCAAAAAGTTAATATCCTGAGATTCTTCCTTAATTTCCATTTCTGCCTTGTGTCACTATTCCCAAGTAGCCTTCAGATTATCAGACCCAACTAGGGCATAAGCCAAAATCCATCTTGTGTGCAGGGGTCACTTTCACATAGGTCAATTAGACAGCTTCCCCATGACTCCATCTGCTCTGTGAATTACAGGAAGAGACGCAAACATGTTTTCCATTCTGCTGCATGAAGAAAAAGCTGTTGCTAAGGGGATAGGACAATGGCTCTTCCCTGCAATTATCAGAAGAACAGTCATTCTCCATGTATCCCCTGTGGATTTCTAGACACAAAGATCTTCCAAGATAAAATTTGCTTTAAAAATATCTCTGAGTTCATCAGATGGGGGGCAGATCGTGTCACCTTAGCCTGCCTTGCAAAGAGCTCAATCCTGGGTTGGAAGAGGCTCACGTGCCTTTGTTTCCTCTATGGTCACAGCCCAAACACAGGTAAGATGAAGCGTTGTTGCTATAAATTTGTCCTGGTGCCATCCAGGTGGCACAGGTGGTGTCTGCTCTGCTAAAGTTCCAGTGAGATTTCAGGAGCAACCTTCAAATCAGTTTCTGCAGAAACTTTCTTTTCTGTTCTAGGAGGGAAGAAGACAAGAAAGATGGGGCAGGAGTCAGGCTACTGCTGATGCCCTTTTGGCTCCTATCTCCATCTTCTCTGAAAAGTCTGAAAACCATCTGTGTGTGAAGAATCACCGGGCAGGAGTTATGCTACTGCTGATGCTGATGCTCTTCTGGCTCCTGGCTCCAACTACAGTGAAGAGTCTGAAAACCATATGTGAGCTCAGGGGTTATATTGATTTAAAGGAAAGCTACTATAGGCCTGGTGATCTCATTATTGGTGGGAATTTGCCTTTGGGAACCATTTTAATATCTGTTGTCCCAGCCTTTGATACAATGAATTTTCCTATAAATAGTGGGTAAGTTTCAACTGGAGGGGAAATATGCAGACAATTCTTTTCTTTGCTTTAAATTCAGGGAGTTTTTTTCAGAAATACTTCTAGAGTCTGTACTATCCTGGTGCAGTGCACATTTTATGCTTTTCCCAATAAAATAGCAAGCTGTTGAAATATGCTGGAATTCTCAATCTCTTCGTAAAGAAGATGATAAACAACAAAAATGAAGAGGGAAGCTGTGCTGGCCTGGTGAAGAAGTTGAATTGTAATATTAATCTGAATGTCAAGTTTCCGAAAGATGCCCTAATTAATTCGTGAGCCATGATCCAAACTTCAAAGGAAATATAGTGATTTATTAGGAGCAACATTCTGGCAGTACTCGGATGCAGTCAGGACTGATCCCACGTAGATTTACGTTCCCCTATGACTCTGTCTCTCCCCTCCCCCATGGCCATGTCATAAATCACATTCTCAAATTAACCGCTTTGGCTGGCTGTGAAACCTAACACCCTCCTTCTGATTGCAGTCAGAAAAAATGTATGGAATTCACTTCAGTTCTCCCTCCCTCCGGCTCATGGCAAATTGAAAGCTTTGCAAGTTGACACTGAGCAGTAACTTCTGATAGAAAATTCAAATGAAAGCTCAGCACTCTTCAAGTGTTCAGGATACAAAAATCCCTCTCAGTGTTGGAATCAGCATTGCTCATGAATAACGGCCTTCAGTAAACCTATGAGGTGACCCCCACTGTACTCCTGTGCTCAGCAATATTTACCCCACCTGAAGAAGCTGCTCCAAGAGAGACCTGAAAGAATTACATTGAAATGGGAGCAGTTGTAAAGGATTTCAGCTACTGAAGCAAAGTGAATATGGCAGGAATGATAGAGAGTATAAAACAGTCCATGATATTTATGGAAAGGCTTGTCTCCTTTCTCACAAAGTCATCCAAGTTTAGCCAAGGGAAATCCTTTGAAAAAAACCCAAACCCAGTAAAATTTGGGAGTTTCTGCTCCCAAAATTTCCCCCAAACAGTGAAGCAAATTCTACAGCATGCACAAGATTTCCTGTAATGTTCTCCAATGTTTTTCTCACTACAGCCTCATCATCGGTAACTACCAGCAGTTCCTATCATTGATGTTTTCTGTCTTCCACGTCAATAAGGATTTTCTTCTGCTCCCCAACATCACCCTTGGCTTCCACATCTATGGCCATTTCCAGAGGGAGATATTTATTTCCTTAAACTGCCTCTCCATGCTCTCCTCACAAGGCCAAGTGGTTCCAGGGTACAAATGTGATCTGAAGGACACTCTGTTCTCCATCATTGGTGGTCTCAGTGCCAAATCCTCCAGGCAGATGGCCTCCATCTTCAGCATCTTTAAGGTGCCACAGGTAAGGCAGCTCTCTTGGATACAGTATGGAGTAGACAAACTCTCAGCTTTCCAATCCACGTCTATGCAAATGCCGAAACAATCAAAGCGAGTTCACTGCGTTTGGATGATTCGCTATACATGGGAATCAGGAAAAGACGAGAATGCTCCATATAAAGTTGGCACTGAGAGCGACCGCCTCTCAGCACAATTTAAACAAGCTGCACCACCCGCGTCCCACCCTCGTAATGCATCTCAGCTGTTCGGAGTTTTCGGCAGCCACTTCCTGCTCGTTCTATCCAGGATATGGGATCATGACGCTCCTGAAGCCATGATGATGTTGATTCGTCGGCCACATATCCCCTCATCTCTCACCCATTCTACCATCACCCGTAGTCCATTAGTGTCTCCACCACAACCGAAACCTAGGCACCTAGCACATCCCCTCCTGGAAAGATTGCAGGAGTGTTGTGTGTGTGAACATTCTTGTGACAAGCCATGGTTGGGCTCGACACAAACATCAGAAGCATTCTCAGAAGCTAAAGTGGTAGTTTTTTTCTGAGAGGTGGCATAGAACGAACATGTGACATCAAAATGTGTTGCTGGGAGATCTTCCTTCACTCAAAATGAGTCAACCTGACTGCTGGGGTCACAAACCACATAATGGTGACACCTAAAGTCAAATATCTAACTTTGACTTTTACTTTGTTTTTGAAAAAAAATCTCTTTTTCTCCAGCTCGGTGTTGGCTTTCAGTTTTCTCAGGGGGAGAAAAGAATGTATCCTTCCTTCATCCGGATTAATCCCAAGGAATCTCCTCAGTATGTGGGTTTAGTGCAGCTGCTCCTCTATTTCCAGTGGAACTGGGTTGGTCTTTTTGCCCCTGAAGATGACAGGGGAGAACATTTCATTTCAATTCTGATGCCAATGCTCCAGGAGAAGGAGATCTGCCTGGCCTTCACTCAAAGATTGAAAGTAGATGATATTCAGATGATAATAAAAAAATTACTTCTCAATTTACAGACTTGGTCAAAAACTGAAGTGATTATTCTGTTTGGAGACTTCGATTGTAGTGTCAGTATACAGACAATTTTGTCTGTCCAGGAAAAATTGAGCAAGACAACATTTCAGAATGTTTGGATCTTAACCTCCCATTGGAAACTTAGTTTGTATGAAACTGAAGACACATTGCTACTTCTAAAGTCTTTCCATGGAGTCTTGCATTTCAGGGACCACACCGGGGATGTCTCAGAATTCAGCCATTTCCTCCTGTCTTTAGACCCCTTGAACCCACAAGGGGATGTATTTCTCCCTCCATGGTGGGAAAATGTCTTTGACTGCAAGATTCACCAACCAGACAAGTTCCCTCCAAAGGGGGAAAAACAATGTACAGGAAAGGAGAATCTGCAGAATCTGCCCCATTACACTTTTGAAACAAGCATGACAGATGAAAGTTACAACATCTACAATGCCATTTATGCTCTGGCACATGCTTTGCATGCAATGTATGGACCCAGAGCCCGACCAACAGTGATGAGGCTTGGAAAGAGGATCTCCAATGTCCAGTCATGGCAGGTAATTTCTGTGGCTTCCTTAGAAAGGAAAACATATTAAAAGCAAATACTAGAAAGCTATGAAATAAGAATAATGTTTTATTGGAAGAGTTTAGAGGGGGAGAGAAGTAAACCAAATGAGCTGTCCATTAGATCCATAGAAGGAAGACCTTCATAAAGTCCAGAAAGGCTTCAATGGTTGCCAGAGTTTCAGGAAGTAACCATGACAGGGAGTAGATGTCAGCTGAGACCAAAAGAACAAGATGGCTGTGTTTGAGAAAGAAGCTTCCAGAAGTCAGTAGAAGTCCTAGTTGGCATATTTGCGGAACACCCTCCGTTTCCCTCAGCATGTAACACAAATCCAACTTGTAAAAAGACACTAAATTCCTTTTAACCTTGGTTTATGTTTCTATAGCTTAACATCCTTTGTGACCCCACCCAATTTGTCCAGTTTGACATTTATTGCACTGCTCAGGTTGTTGTGTGAATGCAGAAAGTCTTGGTCCATCTGAGCACATAAAGCAGGACTCAAAATAGTCTTAGTGGGTTGTTTGTCTGAAACCCATCAGACTTTTCTGCATTAATGGATAGTTGTTGAACTTCTCTGAACAGTGAAGAGACAAACCAGGGCAAGCCCTTCCTTTTCCTTGACTCCATTTCATCAAACATGGGCTCTGCATTGTGCTCTGTTCAATTCTCAGATGGAGAAAATCAGAGAAACTGTACTCTGTTCTCATACAAATTATTTCATTGTTGCTAAAGTGAATTGATCAGTTACAAGACCCCAGGACAAAGTAAATATTTAAAACTACATGTAACCAAGTATTACAGGAGGAACAGCATATACAACCTCGTAGATGATCTTCACTCTATCAAGGACCTTGGAGTACTCATCTCAAATGATCTAAGCACCAGAGCCCACTGTAACAGCATTGCCAAAAAGGCATTAAGAGTTGCTAATGTAATCTTGTGAAGCTTCTTCTCCGGTAATATTGTACTGCAAACTGGGGCATGCAAAACCTTTGCTAGACCAATTCTCAAATACAGCTCATCTGCCTGGACCCCACACTGTATATCAGACATTAATACAATTGAACAAGTCCAGAGATATTTCATGAGAAGAGTACTCCACTCCTCTGCTCACAACAGAATACCTTATACCACCAGGCTCGTAATCCTGGATTAGACAATTTAGAACAATGCTGCCTTTGATCTGACCTAAGCATGGTACACAAAATGATCTGCTACAACATCTTACTTGTCAATGACTACTTTAGCTTCAACTGCAATAACACAAGCACACAATAGATACAAACTCAAGGTAAACCGCTCCAAACTCGATTGGGTAAAATACGACTTCAGCAACAGAGTGGTCAATGCCTGGAATGCACTACCTGACTCTGTGGTTTCTTCCCCAAACCCTCAAAAGTTTACCCTTAGATTGTCTACTCTTGACCTCACCCCATTCCTAAGAGATCTGTAACGGGCGTGCATAAGAGCACCAGCATGCCTACCATCCCTGTCCTAATGTCCCTTTTTATTCATATCCATTTCATGTATTCATAATCATGTTTATACATATCTGTTATCTTATACGTATTTGAGAAATAAATAAATAAATAAATTTGGAATATGGCACTAAAATCTTTCAATGTACTTATTCTGATGAAGCTTGATTTGAGGAACACATGATACAAAGGACCAAAGAAAAACCATTTGTAGTTTCAGAGTTAAATATCTGGTGTTACTGCAGATTCCTCAGTTCTCCACCAAGGGAACTCCTCAATTTTTTCAGAAATAAACTCATCTTCTCAAATTGGTCACCATGTTCTGATAGAAACCATAACCGTAGCTCTAACCAAATACTCCTATTTCTGAAGGTCTCTTTTATTTCAGATTCTTCCCTATTTGAGGAATGTGCAGTTCAACAACAGTGCTGGAGATGAGGTCTCCTTCTCAGAAGATGGACTGGGATCTGCTTGTTATGACCTTCTCAACTGGGTTTTCCTCCCCAATCAATCTTTTCTCCCCATGAAGGTTGGGCAAGTAAATCCTGAGGCTCCCCCAGGTCAAGATTTTACCATTAAATCTGATGGAATCGTCTGGGGCACAGAGGTGAGCTTTAAGGTAATATTGTAAGTGCAGGGAGATTCATTCTCTTCCTGAGTTACAGAAGATCTTTCTAAGTGGAAAAATAATCAATTGAGTCAGAAATTATGGAAGTCATTTGGTGAAAAATCTGCTTTGTATCTAGCATATTTGGGGTTCGATTTGTTTCATTCCACAAAGAGTTAGGCTTGGGAGCAACATCTGCTTCAAATGCAGGATGCAAATACAGCAAGGAACATGGATTTCCATGGATCACCGATGCCTTTTAGAAATGCTGTGGTTCAGTCACAAGCCTTCCTCTGCAGGCTGAGATCCCAGTTCCAATCTCCAGCATCTGTTGGTAGGTTGCGAGTGCCACTGGCCTGAATCCCCCAGCAGCTGTTCCTGGTTTTTGATAGACAGTGGTAATCTATTTCTTTAGAACAGAATCTGGAAATAAAAGGAGGAATAAAGGAGGGAAATCGTAATGGGGAAAAGAATGAATGCAGCAAGTTCATTGCTTAAGTAGTTTCAAATACTTCTCTTTCAGACCATCCCCTTTGCCAGATGTGGCATGAAGAGGTGCCAGGCAGGAGAGAGGAGAAGAGTTCCAGAGGGCGAGAAGGTTTGCTGCTACCAATGTGAGGCTTGTCCAGAAGGGACCATTTCTAATCAGACAGGTAGACAAGACTTCAAAAGTAGATCTTCCAAGATCAAATTCATTAAATCTATTTTGTTTTTTTTGTGATCATTTTTGATATGGCTGAAATGCACTCATACTTTTCAGCAGAACCTTTCAGTTGGTGGATCTAAATTGCCCTGGCCACAGAAGTCACCTTTCCCAATCCTCAGCCGTTCCATGCAGGATAGTTTTAGAGCAGAATTTATGAATCTCCAACTTGCATTTCAACTCCTCCTGTAATATCTGATTGTGGAAACCAAATTCTAATCTTTTCCTGAGGAAGTGGGGTTTTCAGTCCAAGCTTTAATTCTTTTTTTTAATAAATTTGTATATATACACAAACAAATGCGACAAATACGACATTAATAACATAAATAACATCTAAATGTAATGTCTGATTTCCTCCGACATCAATAACCTAAATTCCTCTATATGTATTCCTTCCTCTCGCCTTATATAACGATATTATTTTTAAATATTATTTATGCGTTGTTATATCTTATTTGGTACAGAATTTTGTTTTACTCTTTTAGGATCCTCTTTTGGTTTTGGTTTTCCCTCTGCCAAACCAAGTAGTAGTCAGATTCTTCCTTTCCTTGAATTTCCTTGGTGAGTCTGTCCATCTCAGCACATTCCATGACTTTAGATATTATTCTATCTTGTGTTGGGACTTCTTCCAGCTTCCAATTTTGTGCATAAGTGATCCTTGAGGCAGTCAAAATATGTGTGATCAGATATATTATTTCTCTGTCATATGCCTAATAAATATGTTTCCTGTCTTAGTGGTACTTTTTGAGCTGTTATTTGTTCCAATTGAGTTTTGATATTATTCCAGAATTGTTTGGCTTTGGGACACGACCACCACATTATTATTATTTATTAGATTTGTATACCGCCCTTCTCCTTGCGGACTCAGGGCGGTAGTATGTGGTAGTATGTGGTAGTATGTCCCTTTTTGTGCTTTGCATTTCCAGCAGAGTGAAAATGTATTGGGGAACATTTTGGAGATCCGTGCCAGTGGGAGATGCCATCTATAAAACATCTTGTAGATATTTTCTTTGTACGGTACTGATAGCGTTAGTTTGCTGTTAATTTTCCATAGCTTTTCCCATTTGTTTAGTTCTATACGGTATCCGAAATTCATCGCCCATGTAATCATATTTTCCTTGACTATCTCCTCCTCTAATTTATATTCCAGTAAGAAGTAATAGATTTTTGTTATTAGTTTCTCATTGGGGCCCAATAAGATTTTGTCCAGTTGGTTTAGTTCTTTTTGGATTCCAAATTTCTCCATATCTGTTTTGTGTCTGGATTTTAATTGTAAGTAATGGCCACCAAACCATTTCAAGACCTTGAGTTCTTAATTGTACTATTGTTTTTAATTTTCCTTCTTCATTTAAGAGATCCTGGTATGTTTTCATTTTATTTGTGTCCATTGTATTTGGACAGATTTGTGCTTCCATTGTAGAGATCCAACGTGGTATCTTATCATAGTGAATCTTTCTAATTTCGTTCCAGGTTTTGATCAGGGTATTCCTCACAATGTCTATGGAATTGTTCTTGTTTTGTGGGTTTGTCTTCCCATAGGTATGCATGCCATCCCTTTATCAAGTCGAAACCTTCCAATGTTAATGTCTGTCTGTTCTTCAATGCAATCCAATATTTATCCATGTTAATGCTGACGCTTTATAATAAATCTGCCAATCAGGAACTCCCATTCCTCCTCTATCTCGTTTATCCTGTAAGTGCTTTAATTTGATTCTTGCCTTTTTTCTGCCATATGTATTTTAGTATCATCCTGTCCAAATCTTTAAATTATGTTCTGCCCGGGTTTACTGGAATCACCCTGAATAGGTACAGCACTCTTGGTAAAATATTCATTTTGATAGTGGCAATTTTACCTAAAAAAGATAACTGGAGTTTTGTCCACTTTTCCAAGTCTTTTTCTACTTGTTTAGCCAGTTTAGTATAATTGTCTTCCTTCAGCGTCAATATTTTGTTGGTGAGCCACACTCCTAGGTATTTGATCTCTTTTGTTGTTTGCATTCCTAGCATATTTTCCAACTCTTTTTCTTGGTGTTTGGTGAGATTCTTTGTTAAAATGTTAGTTTTTTTCTTTGTTGATTTTCAACCCTGCCACTTCTCCATATTGCTGTATTTTAGTCAGTAATTTTAGTACTGATTGTAGCGGTTTTTCTAAGATAAGTACTATGTCATCGGCGAAGGCTTGCATTATACTCCTGATTTTTTATTTTTAATCCCGTTATTTCTGTATTCTTTCTGATTTCTTGTAATAGTATTTCCAAGGTTAATATAAACAATAGGGGGGATAGGGGTCATCCTTATCTCCCCCCTCTTTTTATGTCAAATTGTCCTATTGTCTCACCATTAATTAATATTTTTGCGGTTTGGGTACCGTATATCCTTTTAATCATCTTTACAAATCTTTCTCCAAATTTCATCTTTTCCAGTTGCGCAATGAGGAATGTCCAATTAAAGTTATCAAACGCTTTTTGTGCATCCAGCAAGATTAAGGCTAGCTGTTTGTCCGGTCTTTGCTCGTAGAATTCAAGGGTGTCCATAATTGTTCTTGTGTTATTTTGGATTTGTCGTCTGGGGATGAAGCCATTTTGGTCAGGATGTACATAGTGTTTGATAAAGGTTTTCAGTCTCTGTGTTATGATGGATGTATATAGTTTGTAATCTACATTGAGGAGGGAGATTGGTCTGTAATTTTTGATTTCAGCGGGGTCCGAATCTTGTTTTGGAATGAATGTGATTATTGTCTTGTTCCATGATTGCAGGGTTGCAGCTTCCAAAAGTGTGTTGTTGAATACTTTAATTCTTATTACTTAGTGCATGCTTCATCCATCAATACTGTCAACCACTGAGGAAATAAACCTGTCAGAGAAAGAGGAGATTCTCATCTATCTGTGTCTCTTTGATAGAGTAGGAGTGATCAAATAAGTCTGAAGAAACACATCTGAAGCACAAAGCAGAGAGGTTACGGCAAGGATAATGTACACATAAACAAAACAACCACATTCCTGGATAACAGGTCTATCGATCTTCTGTGGGTTCCATTATAAAGTAGGGGAGAAAACTGCAGCAATCTCAAATTGAAAAACACATTATTCGTAGAATTGCATAGTGAATGGATAGCTGGAATTGAACTAATCCTCGCCATTGGCTAATCTATCCTAGAATCATTATAAATGAAGCATGATTTGCTTGAACGAATGAATTCTTAAACAAATATTCTTGATTTCAGATGCTGCTCACTGTGAACCCTGCCCAGAAGACCAATATCCCAACAAGGACAAAGACCAATGCATTGCCAAGAAGATCCACTTCCTTGCCTATCAAGACACCCTGGGATACACTTTAGTTTCTCTCACTCTTTTTCTCTCTGTGAGCACATGTGCAGTCCTGGTGATTTTCTACAAACATCATGACACACCGATTGTTAAGGCCAACAACAGAGAACTCACCTACATCCTCCTGGTCTCCCTCCTGCTCTGCTTCCTCTGCTCCTTCCTCTTCATCGGTCAACCAGGGAAGGTCACTTGTCTCTTCCAACAATCTGCCTTTGCCATTCTCTTTTCCCTGGCAGTTTCCTCTGTCTTGGCAAAAACTGTCATGGTGGTTCTGGCCTTCATGGCCACCAAGCCAGGGAACAAGACAAGGAAACTCTTAGGAAAACCACTGACCAACTCCATTGTCTTAGCCTGTCCCCTGATCCAAGCAGTCCTTTGTGTCACCTGGCTGGGAACCTCTCCCCCATTTCTTCACTTGGACTTCCACTCCTTGTTTGGAGAGACCCTCTTGGAATGTAATGAAGGTTCAGCTTTAATGTTTTACATTGTCCTTGCCTATCTTGCTATTTTGGCCCTCATCAGTTTCATAGTGGCATTTCTAGCTAGGAAATTGCCTGACAGCTTTAATGAAGCCAAATTCATTACATTTAGCATGCTGGTCTTTTGCAGTGTCTGGGTCTCCTTCCTCCCCACCTACCTGAGCACCAAAGGGAAGTCCATGGTGGCTGTGGAGATCTTCTCCATCTTGGCCTCTGGAGCTGCTCTCTTGGCTTGTATCTTTTTCCCCAAATGCTACATTATTCTTCTGAGGCCTGATCTGAATTGTAGAGAAAATATAGTAAGAAACAAGAATGTCTAATGTTTTAAAGAATTGGAATTAGTGTTTTTAGGCCTATATGGTTGTTTCCTTAGACGTCTGAGGCTTTATAGAGTTCTCTACCAGTATTCAGTTATTTTTTAATAACATCTCCTTTTCCATAAAATGGCCTCTCATGTGGGAAATAGAAACAATGAAGGAATGTGTGCTAACTGGCCCATAAAATAGCAATTCTCTGGCTTTCAATAAGCTTTATCAATATTTCTATGGCAATGTAACTGATATACTTTTTTATTAAGAGAATATTTCTCTGTTGAAGACAGTAACAGTAGAAGAGTGGCAACTTAATTGATAGTTTGTTAATTATGAATAGGTATGATTACACCACCTTATGCATAAATCATTTTCTCCTTCTTTCTCAAATGTATAAATATGAGTGCAATCTTTGGTCCTCAAGAGTTCCTTCCACTATTCTCTGGAGAAAATGTACCTGGGCACACTCTTAACAAGCAATACTGATATGAGACTTGATTATTGATTTTTGGTCCTGCATTTGGAGCCTGAAAGCTTAAGCAGTTGTAATAGCTACATAAACATGACAGATAGTGCTTGTTTAGCAACAATGATGAAATAGTAATTTTCCAAACAGAGACAGTGACTGAATGATCCAAGGACAGAGGCATGGGAATAGAATTAAAAAGGCCACCAAATAAGCATCAAACTTTAGAACTATTACCAAAACAACTAATTTTAACCTCATTGGACACTAACAAGATGACATATGGGACATATAGGAGTAGGGGAAATTACATGGTTTATACAGAAATCTTCAGATCTGGCTTTGCTTACGCAGTAAACACTTGACTTTTAGTAAAAGTATACCCAAGTCTACAGATAGACTCAAGGATTTTTTTTTCCTAAATGTCTAAGCTGGGACAGGCCTGACATTCTGTCCACCAGCAAGGCCAGCAAAGGCATTATGCAACCGGTGGTCCCAACTGGAGAGCCATAGATGATGCTTCCTAAATTAGGGGCTCTGTCACTCCAGGAGAGATTGAATTTTTTCCCTCCCAGATAGGTGTATGGAGAGCAAGTCCTGCCCTGCATTGATAGCAGGCTACAGCTTGTGGGCCCCTCTTTGCAAACTGCCCACCTCAAGCCATGGAATTGATCAGAAACTGAAGCACTGAATTGGCTGCTGCATGGAGGGAACAGAAGCTGCCTGACCCATGTGCTCACCCTTTGCATTGAACCAAAGTGGGGCAGCTCAAAGGGAGTCGAAAGGCCATCATGATCACTCCTGCCACAGCCTGGGGTATCCAGTTTGCAAAGAGGGGAGCGTCAACCATAGCAGCTAGGGAGGGGTGAATGCCATGGGTCAGCTGGGGTGAGGGGGTGGGATGAAGGGGATGTAGGCAATTGTCCTAGATTACACAGTGACCATGTTCACAGGTCTGTAAAGCAAAAACAAATGATGCTCTTCATCAATGTTGGGACAGATTCGCTAAGCAAGCACTTCCAGCATGATTTTGGTAGCGGCCACCAGAGGCCTCATTCATTTTGTGGCCCCTTGGAATATGGTGGCCGCTTCTGTCATTGCACCAGGTGGCCGTGTGACAAAGTGATTCGTTCTGCTTCCCTCTGGCTGTTTGTGCAGCATTGCAGAAAACTCTGGAGCTCCA
Source organism: Coluber constrictor foxii (assembly GCA_038048745.1). Taxonomy (NCBI): domain Eukaryota; kingdom Metazoa; phylum Chordata; class Lepidosauria; order Squamata; family Colubridae; genus Coluber; species Coluber constrictor. The sequence goes on along the minus strand of CM075958.1, from coordinate 6,522,849 downwards.
GCGAAGGTGAAGTTTCAGGTGGGGGACAACAACGGTGATTTCATTTATTTATTTTATTTTCCAAGGGCAGAAAATCTTACATTGAAAGGAGAAAATGTGCTATTTAAAATTGGCCTATTGATCTAAATAAACCGAAAACCAAAAACTATACAATCAATATAAAAATTAAGTGCAGAAGGAATTTAAAAACCGTATGTGACATTATACAGGCCATCCTCCTTCAAAGTTACAAAGGCACTGAAAAAAGTGACTTATGACTGTTTTCCACACTTATGACCATTGCAGCATTCCCATGGGCAGGTGGTCAAAATTTGGGCCCTTGGCAACTGGCTCGTATTTATGACGGTTGCAGTGTACCAGGGTCCTCTTTTGTGACCTTCCAACAAGCCAGGTCAAGGGGGAAACTAGATTCATTTAACAACCATGTCATTAACAGGGGACCATGGATCCAGTTCACAGGTGTTCACAACTACACCCCATGGACTCTCTCGACATCCTTGGGATCAACCGGATCAAACTGTTCCTAAATTATTGCGTAAGTCCTTTCCCCAGCCTTCTCCATACGATCCACACCATGCTTGGCCTCCAACTGGGAAGAGATTCAAGCAATTTTCTCAACCAGAATTCCTCTGTGAGTGTGAGAAAAAAATTCCCTCACAGTTGCTGTGCCTATTGGTGGCCTTTGGCTTACGTAATTGAATAGGCCAATCAGAGGGCAGCTCCTGGTTTTGAATCTCTGGGGCTTTTTCTATGCCTTCCCCAACTGTCCCTAACTGTCACTAACTGTCCCTAACTGTCACTAACTGTCCCTAACTGTCACTCACTGTCAGTATAGAAGGAGCTGCTTGCCAGCAGGCTCAACCAGTTCGGGATCAGAGGCAGAGCTGAAGTCACCAAAGCCTCTCCCTTCTGAGGAAGAAGGGAGAGGCTTTAGTGCTTTTTTATTGCTTTAATTGTTTTTAACCTGTAAAAATGAAGAGTTTTAATACTGTGTGTGACCAGCCATACGCTAAATAAATAAATCTGAGGAAGAAAGGCTCAAACTCCAATTGTACAGGGCGATTGTAGAAAGAGCTGACAAGATACTTAAGGAAGAGACTGACAACTGGTATTCTGTTGAATAGGTTTTGTTTATTTTTGTAAATAAAACAGTTTAGTTTAAAAATCTTTGTGAGGCTCATTTATTTAATAGATTGTAAACATATAAAGTTACGGTCCACCATCTTTATAACATCCTGTGGGGCCTGAAGGAAAACCTACACAGGACCATTACCCAGAAGGTTCCAGATCATTTTTAAAAAGGCCATGGGTGTCACTTGGTGTTATAAGAAGTGCAAAAAGAATGGAGAAATATTGACATTTTATGGCTTGTACTGCCATGAGATAGGCTTTAATAGAAGCTCTAGCTCAGATATGTCAAATACAAAGCCAATCCCACCCCAGTCCACATCCAGGAGGGGACGAGTGCACAGGGTCCCCTAAGGGCAACAACAATCCTGATCTGGCCCTCAGTGAAATGGAGTTTGACACCCCTGCTCCAGCTCACGTTCAGTCAGATTCATCCCTCTTGTTCCTTCTGCAGAGCTCTGGGTGTCCCTTGATCCTTTTCAGGTCCGTCAATTGAATCATGGGGCATGTTGGGACAATGGACCAAGATAGGTTGCATGTGATTGATCCCATCCAAGACCTCAGTAGCTTTCCTATTTCAGGCAGTGGCCAAGGCCTCAGAAGGATCACACAGCAGAGCCTGGGGTATAATCCTCAATTCCCTCTGGAATCCCATCAGATACAAAGAGTGGACTAATCAAAGAGATCCAGCCTCCCTGCAGAGTGGGGAAGCAGAAAAAAAAAAACATCTCAAAGTCATCAGGCCATGATCTAGCCAGGACTGAAGTGACAAGGATACCTCCTCCTCAGATCACATTGGAAGTGGTCTGTTTGGAATTGAGCCATGAATGATGGTGGCCATGTTGAAATGCCTCTAAGGATTGTTCTAAAGATGGCAAATTGACATATCTCAAGACCTTAAGTCTAGGAAACCCCACATTCAACCATGAAATGCCCTCCAGAGCCCCAGATATTGAGGTTGAAGGTTGGTAGAGTGGCAATGATCCCCAATGGCCCTGTGAATAAATCTTCTAGAAAAGAATTTCAGACCTGCTAATTTGGGGAACAGCACCCGAAAAGTCGAAAAGAGACAACTGGATGACAATTCCTACCCTTAGGCTACAGCAACAGAAATTTTCAAACCTTGCCAAAAAATTGCAGTTAATATCCTGAGATATTAACTAACTCAATTTCCGTTTATGCCTTGTGCCACTGTTCCCAAGTAGCACTCCTATTATCTGACCAAACTAGGGTATAAGCCAAAATCCATCTTGTGTGCAGGGGTCACTTTCTTTCTTTTTTTTATTGAAAAAGTTTTACAAATACAAATCCCCCCCTTTTTTTCCCCTACCCCCCTACCCCCCCCCATCCCTCCCCTCCCTTGGCTTCCCTTGTAACCTTAAAAATCACTATTCATATTAACTCCCCAGATATTAAACAAAAGGTGAAATCCAAATCATATCATATCATACAATTCCCTCAACTACTCTACCCCCTGTCAATACTAAAAATTTCCAGATAACATCCAAGTAATAACTATCTGTTCCTTCCTTAATTTATAATATCTACACATAATCCATCCCAGATATTACAAAATAAAATCCAAATCATAGTTCCCCCCAATTACTCTACCCCCTGTATATACTATAACTTTCTACTTAGCATATTCTACATAACATTCTACATCTAACTAACAACTTCTGTTTAATATTCAGCTAAAAGCTATCTGATACTTCTTTGTTTGATATTTATTCTGCACATAGTCTATCCATTTCTTCCATTCCCAGACGAAAGTTTCTTGGGTCTTGTCTTTTAGACATGCTGATATCTTTGCCATTTCTGCAAAACTAGCCACCTTCAAAGTCCATTCTTCAATAGTAGGCATAACATCTTTTTTCCAATATTGACCAATCAGTAACCTGGCTGCTGTAATCATATATAATATCAGTTTTGTTTCAGTCAATGAAGAATCCTTAACTATGCCCAGTAAAAACAATTGAGGAGAAAATTGAAGTTTCTTCTTCAGAACATTTTGCATAACCCACCAAAGTTTAATCCAAAAAGCCTTCACTTTTCTGCAAGTCCACCATATATGATAATATGGAGCATCTAAACAATCGCATCTCCAACATCTTGGCTGAACATTAGGATACATGCATGACAATTTCTTAGGATCTAAATGCCACCTATAAAACATTTTATAAAAGTTTTTCCTCAAATTCTGTGACTGAGTAAATTTAACATTCCGAACCCATATCTTTCCCCATGTTTCCATCATAACTGGTTCTGCAAAATTTTGTGCCCATTTTATCATACAGTCTTTAACCAATTCGTTTTCAGAGTCTCTTTCTAGCAGTATGTTATAAACCCTCTTAATATGCATTGGGCCTTTCTTTTTTATCTGTCTCACCAATTCCTCCTCATACATCATTAAACCAATTTTTTGATCTTCCCTCTATCTTGATTGAAGTTGACTTTAGTGTAGCCAAGTTAAATTAATCCCTTCTTCCAACAGAGAATTAAATGACTTTAAATTCCATCTGCCCCCATCATCAAAAAGTATCTCTTTATATAAAATCCCCCCGAGTGACTTTATATTCCATATAATATGACCAAGATCCAACCACAAAGGTATTTTGTAATCCAATTTAAGCTGGTGCTTCTTCCAAACTCTCATCAAAGAATTTCTAAGTATGTGACTTCTAAATACGTTATCAACTTTGTTTTCATAAAATAAGTATGCATGCCAACCAAATTCCAAGTCATGGCCTTCTATATTCAATATTTCAGTCCTTGTCATTCCAAACCAACCACTCGCTTGTGTCAGCGCTGCTGCTTCATAATATAGTCGTAGGTTTGGAACTTTAAGGCCGCCTCTTTCACGAACATCTTGCATAATTTTCAGTTTAACTCTTGGCTTTTTCTCATTCCAAATAAATTTGTTCAGTCCTTTTTGCCACTCAATCAAATTTTTATCACTTTTGAGCACCGGAATCATTTGGAACAAAAATAAAAATCTAGGTAGAACATTCATCTTAACTGCTGCTATTCTCCCAAGTAAAGATAGTTGCAGCTTTTTCCAAGTTTCCATATCTTTTTGCACCTTTCGCCACAAGACTTCATAGTTATTTTGAAAAAGTTTTATATTTGAAACTGCAACCTGCACTCCTAGATATTTCACCTTTGCCACTATTTCAAAGCCTGCCAACCTTCTTTTGACCTTCTGACATATTTTTAACTATCATATTGGGTTTTTTTCTGATTCAATCTAAATCCTGATACCAAACCATATTCTTCTACAATATCTTTCATCTGAATTATTGATTCCAATGGCCGTGTTAGGGTAACAAGCAGATCGTCTGCAAATGCCCTCGTTCTGTAATCTTTTTGCCTTATAACTATTCCATTCAGAGTACTTGAGTTCTGTATTGAGTTCATCAAGACTTCTAAAGTTAAAATGAATAACAATGGAGATAACAGACAACCTTGTCTTGTTCCTTTTTGTATATTAAAATTTGGGTCACGGGGTCACTTTCATGTAGGTCAACTAGACAACTTCCCCATGACTCCATCTGCTCTGAGAATTACAAGAGACACAAAGTTGTTTTCCATTCTGCTGCATGAAGAGAAGCTGTTGCTAAGGGGACACGGTAATGGCTCTTCCCTGCAATTATCAGATGAACAGTCATTCTCCATTTATCCTCTGTGGATTTCCAGACACAAAGATCTTCCAGGATAAAACCTGCTTTAAAAAAATATCTCTGAGTTCACCAGATGGGGGGCAGATCGTGTCACCTTAGCCTGCCTTGCAAAGAGCTCACTCCTGGGTTGGAAGAGACTCACATGCCTTTGTTCTCTCTATGGTCGCAGCCCAAAGACAGGTAAGAGGAAGGATTTTTGATATAAATTTGCCCTGGTGCCATCCAGGTGGTGTCTGATCTGCTAAAGCTCCAGTGAGATTTCAGCAGCAACCTTCAAATCAGTTTCTGCATCAACCTTGTGTTCTGTTCTAGGAGGGAAGGTGAGAAGAATGACCGGACAGGAGTCATGCTGCTTCTGATGCTGATGCTGATGCTCTTCTGGCTCCTGGCTCCAACTACAGCACAGAGGCTGCAAACCATCTGTGTGTTCAGGGATTATTTACAGTTGGAGGAAAGTAACTACAGGCCTGGTGATGCCATTATTGGTGGGAATTTACCCTTGCGAATGATTTTCCAGCCTCTTGCCCTAGATTTTAATACAGTGAATCTTCTTTTAGAAAATGTGTAAGTTTCAGCTGAAGGAGAAACAGGCAGATAAATGTTCTCTTTGCTTTACATTCAGGGACTTTTTTCAAAAAATCCTTCTACTGTTTTGAATGGTCCTGGTGTAATGCGCATTTTGTGCTTCTCTCAGTAAATTAGGAAGCTCTTGAAATAGGCTGGAATTCTCAATCTCTTCATCAGGAAGATGATAATGAATAAAATGAAGAGGGAAGCTATGCTGGCCTAGGGAAGAAGTCAAATTATAACATAATTCTGAACACTAACTTGTGGTAGAAAATTCAAATAAAAGCTCAACACTCTTCAAGTGTTCAGGGGTTGCAAAAATCCCTTTCAGTTTTGGAATCAGCATGGCTGATGAATAATGGCCTTCAGTAAAGCTATGAGGTGACTCCCACTGTAGTCCTGTGCTCAGCAATCTTTACCACACCTATAAAGCAAAGCCACTAAAGCAAAGTGAATATGGAAGGAATTGATGATAGAGAGTATAAAACAGTCCATGATATTGATGGAAAGGCTTATCTCCTTTCTCACAAAGTCGTCCAAGTTTAGTCAAGGGAAATCCTTTGAAAAAAAACCCCAAACCCAATGAAATTTGTGAATTGCTGCCCCCCAAAGTCCCCCCAAACAGTGAAGCAAATTCTACAGCCATGCACTAGCTTTCCTGTAATGTTCTCCAACGTTTTTCTTACTACAGTCTCGTACCCAGTAACTACCAGCAGTTCCTTGCATTGATGTTTTCTGTCTCCGAAGTCAATAAGGATTTTCTTCTGCTCCCCAACATCACCCTTGGCTTCCGCATCTACCGCCATTTCCAGAGGCAGGAGATTATTTCCTTAAACAGCCTCTCCATGCTCTCCTCACGAGGCCAAGTGGTTCCAGGTTACAAATGTGACCTGGAGGACACTCTGCTCTCCGTCATTGGTGGTCTCAGTGCCAAGTCTTCAATGGAGATGGCCTCCATCTTCAGCATCTTTAAGGTCCCACAGGTAAGAGAGCTCTCTTGGATAGAGTATGGAACAGACAAAGATCAAAACACACAAGATGAAACTAATAGTAGTTTTTTGGATACAAGATGGAGTTGACAAATATCTGAAGCACAGGCAGAAGCCAAAAATAAAACTACAAGTATATTTTGTCGGGGTGGGGAATATAATGACCTTGTGACTCTTAGTTTATTTTTTATTAAAAAGTAGCCATCATTTTAGTGCCATTTATTCTCTGTATCAGGTTGTTGGTTTCTTCTCTTGTCTTCTGATGTATCACAACAAATAAAAATGACTAAGAAGGGAAAAAGATTAGGTTTTGCCAGTCAAAGTGAGTCATCCTGTCTGTGAGGACCATCAACCAGACAATGGTAACTACTAAAGTCAACATAAAACTTACTATATCTTTGAAAAAAGAATCTCATTTTCTCCAGCTCGGTGTTGGCTTTGAGTTCTCCCTGGGAAAGAGAAGAGTTTATCCTTCCTTCTTCCGGATAAATCCCAAGGGATCTCCTCAATATGTAGGTTTAGTCCAGCTGCTCCTGCATTTCCAGTGGAACTGGGTTGGTCTTTTTGCCCCTGAAGATGACAGAGGAGAACATTTCATTTCAACTCTGATGCCAATGCTCCAGGAGAAGGAGATCTGCCTGGCCTTCACTCTAATGCTGGAATTGGATGATGTTCAAATCAATCACAAGAAGTTTATTCTTAATTTCCTTACCTTGTCTAAAACAGAAGTGTTTATTCTGTTTGCAGACACAATTGTTACTCTCACTGTAATAGGGGTGATGTATTCTTTTGAAAACCAAAGGAAAGTATCATTTAGGAAAGTTTATATTTTCACTTCCCATTGGAAACTTGGCATGGAAGAATCTGAATACACATTGCAATATGCAAAGCTTCATCATGGGGTCTTGCAGTTTAGGGACCACTCCAGCAATGTCTCTGAATTCAGCCACTTCCTCCTGTCTTTAGACCCCTTGAACCCCCAAGGAGATGTCTTTCTCCCTCAGTGGTGGGAAAAGGTCTTTGGCTGCAAGATCCATAAATCAGGAAAGATCCTTCCAAAGGGGGGAAAACAATGTACAGGAAAGGAGAATCTGCAGAATCTGCAAAATTACATTTTTGAAACGAGAATGACAGGTGACAGTTACAATATCTACAATGCTGTTTATGCTCTGGCAAATGCTTTGCATGCAATGTATGGATCCAGAGTTCGACTGACCATGATGAGGCTTGGACAGAGCATCTCAGATGTCCACTCATGGCAGGTAATTTCTGGGTCTTTTGACTCAGTCCACAGATAGAAACTAACCAAGGAGAGAAGCAACCTAGAACTAAGGAGAAATTTCTTAAGGAATTATTTATCTTTCGAAAGTCGTGGGAGCCCCATTGCTGGAGCCATTTAAGAAGTGACAGGATAGCCACTTGTCTAAAACTGTAGAGGGTCTGTTGCTTGAGCAGGGGGTGGGATGACAACTTATGACAACCACAGCACAGAGCAAGATTCAAAGGGGTCCTAAGGGGTTCCTGGTCTGAACTTCATCAGAATTTTCTTCATCAAAGGCTAAAATGTTGGATCTCTCTGGAGAGTGAAGTGTCCAACCAGGTCAGATGCTTCCTTCCACATGGCCCAGTTGATCAAACCTGGTTCCTGCATTCTGCTGCCTTTGACAATGAGCCAGAGAAAATCAGTGGAATTTTCCATGGTTGTGATAGAAATGATTTATTCATTTGAAATATTCATTTATCAGTCAACAAGACCTTGGAACTATTTCAAAGTGCACATAGTGAAGTATCATAAGAGGAAAACCCTAAAATTAAATTTAGATTGTGGAACTCAAATTCTTGTGTTTTAGTGAAATTGGAGTTGGAAACCATGCCCAGTGATAAAGGGAAAACTTAGTTTCAAAGTAAAATACACCTGATTCTTTTTTTTTAATTGAAATTTTTTAAAAAAAAGTTTACATATATTTCCCCTTCCCCCCACCCGTTCACCCCGTTCCCTCCCTAGCCCAACCCCAACTTCCCAAAGCAAAATACAAAAGAGTATCACATTTAACAATCATAAACTAATTTAAGCTAATAATCTGTAGTCTCGTATCACCCTCTTGAATTTAGTTAACTCCCTTTAATTAATCTAACCTTAAGTACTTTATAACACTCTCTTAACCCATTCCTTATTCAAAAACTAATTGTACTTTTCTAGTCTTATTTTTTTGGATCCATATGCCATCTATAAATCATTTTATAAAAATTCTCTCGTAGATTTTGTGCTTGTGTAAATTTTACATTTCTAACCCAGATCGTTTCCCAAGTTTCCATCATTACTGGTTCTTCAAAATTTTGTGCCCATTTTATCATGCAATCTTTAACTAATTCTGTCTCTGAATCAATTTCTATCAGTATGTTATACAGTCTTTTTATATGCATTGGCCTCTGATCTGTTGCATCAAATACTCTTCACTTTGTACAATACCAATTTTTTTTATTTTTTTTCCCACCTATTCTGCAACTGTACATATTGGGATCATGTTTGAATTACCCTTTCCTCTTTTAATATATTCAAAGACTTTAACTGTAATACATTCTTTTCTATAATCAATAATTCTTTATAAGTAGTTATATCCTGTCGTTGCTCTAAACTTATATTCTCTATTGCGTGCCTGAGAACTGTCCACAAAGGTATCTTATCATTTAATTTATATTGATATTTTTTCCAGACATGCAAAAAAGTATTCCTTAATATATGGCTTTTAAAAGTCCTATCCACCTTTTTATCGTAAATCAAATAAGCATGCCAGCCATATATCAAATCATAACCCTCAATATTCAATATCCTTTCTTCTGCTAGATTAATCCAATCACTGATAGCCGATAAGACAGCTGCTTCATGATACAATTTAAGATTTGGCATTTTCAAGCCTCCTCTTTCACGTGTATCTTGCATTATTTTTAACTTGACTCTTGGTTTCTTTCCAGCCCAAATAAACTTATTAATACCTTTCTGCCATTCTTCCAAATTTGCATCTTTTTAAAGTATTGGTATCATTTGAAAAAGAAATAAAAACTTTGGCAAAACACTCATTTTAACTGCTGCAATCCTTCCCAGCAATGACAATTGTAATTTTTTCCACTTCTCTAACTCTGCCTGTATTTTATGCCATAGCACTTCATAGTTATATTTATATAACTTCCCATTTGATGTTGCAATATAAACTCCTAAGAATTTAACATTCTTCACTATCTCCAACTCTTCTCTTTCTTTTATAATCATATTCTTGGTTAAAATCTTGATTTTCCCTACATTTATTTTAAATCCTGAAACTTGACCATATTGCCTAACTATATCCATTAAACTTATAGCTGATTTTACTGGTTGAGTTAAAGTTAAAACCACGTCATCTGCAACTTTAACCCATCTAGTAAAATCAGCTGATTCGTCAGATCGCCACCAAGAGATGGAACTATGATGTCCCATTTGTAGCTCTAGTCCAAATACTCCAGTTTCTGAAGGTCTCTTTTATTTCAGATTCTTTCCTATTTGAGGAATGTGCAGTTCAACAACAGTGCTGGAGATGAGGTCTCCTTCTCAGACGATGGACTGGGATCTGCTCGTTTTGAACTTCTCAATTGGGTTTTCCTCCCCAATCAATCTTTTGTCCCCATGAAAGTTGGGCAAGTAAATCCTGAGGCTCCCCCAGGACAGGACTTCATAATTAAGTCTGATAGAATTGTCTGGGCCACAAAGGTGAGCTGTAAGGAAATGTTGTAAGTTCAGGGAAAGATTCATTCTCTTCCTGAGATGCAGAACATCTTCCTAACTTGAAAAATAATAAATTGAGTCAGAAATTATGGCAATTATTTGGTGAATAACCTGCTTTAAATGTAACACCATTGAGGTCTGATTTGTGTCATTCCACCAAGGGTTAGGCTTGGGACGGGGGTGAAATGTAAAATTTGTTACTACCGGTTCTGTGGGCATGGCTTGGTGGGGGGGTAATGTGACTAGGTGGGCATGGCCAACTTTTTTTTTTAACTTTTCAAAGCATTTTTTCCAATGCTTTGAAAAGCCTCTGCTGATCAGCCAACTCAGCTGTGATCATCAGAGAGACTTTTTAAAAAATGCTTTAAAATGCCTCTCTGCCGATCAGGCAACTCATCTGGGATCGTCAGAGACTTGTCAAAGCATTTTTTTTACCACCTGTTTGGCCAAGAGGTTGCAGAAAAAATGCTTTGAAAAGTGTCTGACGATCCCAGCTGAGCCGCACAATTATCAGAGGCTTTTTTTTTTACTTTTAAAAGCATTTTTTCATTGGTAGAGCCTCTGATGATCAGGCGACTCAGCTGGGCATGGTGGGGGGGGGCAGGGATTTTTGCTACCAGTTCTCCGAACCACCTGCTGCCATCATGACCGGATAAGGTGATCTGGTCCAAACTGGGAGCATTTCACCCCTGGCTTGGGATCAACATCTGTTTGAAATGCAGGATGCAATTACATCAAGCAACAGTGATTTCCATGGAACTCAGTTGAACCCTCATGGTTCTTTCTTTTAGAAATGCTGCGGTTCAGTCACAAGCCTTCCTCCCCATGATGAAACCCCAGTTCCTATCTCCAGCATCTATTGATGTCTCAGGAGTGCCAGTGGCCTGAATCCCTCAGGAGCTGTTCCATATTTCTGATAGACGGTGGCACTGTGTCTCTTTAGAAGAGAATCTGAACATAGAAGTAGGAATGGGGAAAAGAATGAATGCAGCAGATTCGTTGCTTAAGTGATAACAAATACTTCTCTTTTAGACCATCCCCGTTGCCAGGTGTGGAAAGAAGAGATGCTATGCAGGAAAGAGGAGGAGAGTTCCAGAGGGTGAGCAGGTTTGCTGCTACCACTGTGACGCTTGTCCAGAAGGGACCATTTCTAATCAGACAGGTAGACCATACTTCAAATTTAAATCTTCCAGAATCAAGGAAGACAATCATTAAATCAATATATTTTTGTTATTGTGACTGTTTTTGATAAAATTGACATGCACTGATACTTTTCAATAGAATCTTCCTATTGATCTAAACTGCCCTGGCCGCAGAGGCCACCTTTCTCGATCCTCAGCAAGGATAGTTTGAGGGCATTTCTGCTTCTTCTTTCACCTCCAATTGGGAAACCTCCTTTCAATCTTTTCCTGAGGAAGTGGGGAATGCAGTCCAAGGTTTAATTTGGTCATTTAGTGCCCGCTTCTTCCAGCATCTCTATCAACCTCTGAGGAAATAGACCTGGCAGAGAAAGAGGAGATCCATCTGTTTATGTCTCCTCGATAGGGCAGAAGAGGAGGAATGAACAGATTTTTAAAAAAGTTTTTTATATTTTGATTTTATACATCTCATTTCGTGAATGGTTTGATTCCTGGGTTTCATACATTTCAATATAAATAATCATAACAATATTATTCTTAATAATTACAGCCCATTTTCATTTTTAATTTTACTAACATATAGTTTCTACTGTCATCTTTCAACTCTAAACCTTCTCATAATTCTATCATACTTCATATCATCTTAATATCTTTTTTTACTATTTTCCCCTTCATATTTCTACTTCTATTTTAGCCCTCTTTTTCCCCTTTCTCCTATCATTCTAAGAATCAAAGATTTTCCTTTTTTCATTATTCAATATTCCAATATATCAATCATGATCTTTCTCTAGCTTTTTGTTAATAATCACATTTTTTAAATATATACATATTATCTCCAATCATTCATTTCTTATATTCATTACGTTACTACCAGTAGTGAGTTGCTCCCGGTTTGCACTGATTCTATAGAACCTGTAGTAAAACCTGTGGGAGGCTCTGCCCACTGACCCCAATGTCATCAAAATGCTTCTGTGCATGTGCAGAAGCTTCTCTGCATGAAGCTTCATTTCCTTATGTTGTTCTTTTATAAAATCCTTCATGTCTTGGTATGTCAGCTCCATATCATTATATCCACTTATTTCCATTTTACAGTCCGTCCAATTTTTTAAAAAATCCAGGGGTTATCCACATCCCTTCCAATCACTTTTATTTCTTCAAAAGTTTTGTATTTTGAAGTTTAAAGTAAGTTTGAAGTAACTCCTTATAATCCAAAAAAGATCAAAAATTCCCATAGATGCACAGTTCTCCTCTTAGCAGCAGATGGCGCTCATGATTCAGATTGGTATCATGATCTCTGCATAGTGCTGATAAAACAATTTTAATTATTTTAGATTGTAAATCCAATAGGTGGGTGAACAAATAGTAATAAAATTTCATAGTCATAAAATATAAACAGTTTCCAGATCAAATTCCAGTATATATATTCTTTAAAAAATACCTTTTCAATGTCATGTCTTCACTTTGAGAGTTCAATTTTTTAACTGTTTTCTTTTAAAAGTTTCTCTTCTTAAATATTATTGTGTGTGTGTGTGTGTGTGTGTGTGTGTATTCCACAGCTAGCAAATAGTTCTAGTATTCTTCCCCCTCCTATTTCTTGGGGATATTTTCAAAGAAAATTATTCTTTTGCCCAGTTCACAACCACTCACTTTCTCTGCTCCTGCCCAGTCTTGGGTATTCAGGTTGTCTTTAGCTTCAGGACAGCCATGTTTGCTGATGCTGCTCCCTGTCATTATCTTTCCTAGTCAGGGAAAGGAGACGTGACTCCCCTCTACCTGCCAGGCTGTCCTCCTTTGCTTCACCACCCCTCCAGGGTGGCTATGGTCCCGATTTGAACCCACCAATAACGAGAGGTCAGAGCTGACCACGGAGCTCATGGATCAGGCTTCTGAAGGCATCAGAAGTACATCTGGAAGTCAGGAATGAACAGATTTGAAGTACAAAGCAGAGAGGTTAAAGCAGGAATAATGTACTCAAAACAAAACAGCAACATTTCTGGATAACTGATCTGCTGTTCTTCTTTGTGTTCGATTATAAAATAGCAGAAAAACAGGCAGGAATCTCAGACCAAAAGCCACATTACTCATGGAAGTACACAGTGAATGGACAGCTGGAACTGAACAAATCCTTGTCTCTGGCTAATCGATCCCCAGGATCATCATAAACAAAGGATTATTTGCTCTTTTTTGATGCCCCATAAATAGCACAGGGGATTGTTTCATTACTCCCTTTGTAGGAAGGTTAACAGCAGAAAAGCAACACACATATCAGTTTTGAAGGAGGGAAAATGTGTATGGTAGTTCCTCAAGAAAACCTTAGACAAAGGCTTTTGATTTCAGATGCAGCTCACTGTGATCCCTGCCCAGAAGACCAATTTCCCAACAAGGACAAGGACCAATGCATTGACAAGAAGATCCACTTCCTTGCCTATCAAGATACCCTGGGATACACTTTAGTTTCTCTCACTCTTTTTCTCTCTGTGAGCACATGTGCAGTCCTGGTGGTTTTCTATAAACATCATGACACACCAATTGTCAAGGCCAACAACCGAGACCTCACCTACATCCTGCTAGTCTCCCTCCTGCTCTGCTTCCTCTGCTCCTTCCTCTTCATTGGTCAACCTGGGAAGCTCACCTGTCTCTTCCAACAATCTTCCTTTGCCATTCTCTTTTCCCTGGCAGTTTCCTCTGTCTTGGCAAAAACTGTCATGGTGGTTCTGGCCTTCATGGCCACCAAACCAGGGAACAAGGCAAGGAAATTCTTAGGAAAACCACTGACCAATTCCATTGTCATAGCCTGTCCTCTGGTCCAAGCCCTTCTTTGTGCCACCTGGCTAGGAACTTCTCCCCCATTTCCTAATTTGGACTTCCACTCCTTGTTTCGAGAGATCATCTTGGAATGTAAGCAGGGTTTAGCTTTCATGTTTTACATTGTCCTTGCCTATCTAGGTTTTCTGGCCCTCATCAGTTTCATAGTGGCCTTTCTGGCTAGGAAACTGCCTGATAGTTTTAATGAAGCCAAGTTCATTACTTTTAGCATGCTGGTCTTTTGCAGTGTTTGGATCACTTTCCTCCCCACCTACCTGAGCACCAAAGGGAAGTCCATGGTGGCTGTGGAGATCTTCTCCATTTTGGCCTCTGGAGCTGCTCTCTTGGCTTGTATCTTTTCCCCCAAATGCTACATTATTCTGCTGAGGCCGGATTTGAATTGTAGAGAAAATATAGTGAGAAACAAGAATTTCTAACTAATGCAAAGATTGGCCTCATTTATATTTGTCTTTCAGACATCTTTAGAATCTGGGTTTTTTAAAAAAAAGTTGACAAGAAGGAGGAACTTGTCCATTAAAGAATTCCTTATCAAGTTCTACAACTGGTGACGTGTCAGGTCGCATAGATATCTATTGGGACACTACCATTCTGGCAGGAGGGGGAGGCTTGTGTGAGATTCTTTGTGCAGGGTTTCATTTACTTTGCTTTGCTGTACCTTGTGGGAAATAGGGAGGGGGAAAGGAATGGGCTTTGAGCCATCTGCTTTATCTCACCACTAGAGAAAGTGAAATTGAAGCACCTGGGAATTGAGAGTTATCACCATCTCTATCTGAGATTCTCAAAACATCTTCACACTTTGGGATTGGCTCGATGTTGAACTGGACATTGAGAGGGGCTTTGCTTGTAGCAGGTTTACCTAACGCTTTGAGTGGGAAACTTCAGGTCCTGCCTATATATCCTTTGCTACCACTGTCTTTTAATAAAAGATCCCTTTCAAATGATAATTGTTTCAAGAGTTCTGCTTTCTTGAGAAGACTGGCGAGGCCGGACCATACATTACAATTTACCTGTGGTCAGCAATGATCATCCAGTCTTGTTTATCATGATTTCAAAGTTTGATGGGAAGCTTGTTCATAAAGATGCATTTATTATTACAAGGAGGAATTTTTCTTGTTTTTTCCTTTTAATTTAGTTCATTTTTTAAGTTCGTGTTTTAAAGGGATGGGTTCAGTGTTTTTAAGGACATACGGTTGTTTCCTTAAATACCTGAGTCTTTATGGAATTGCCTACCACTATTCAGTGATTTTTGAAATGGTAGCATTTAAAATCCCCTCACATCCAGACCTGCTCTACTTCCTTATTAATGTCAGGCATAATTTTCCTGAGATGGATGAGCAAAGTATGTCATAACTGTATGCAGTATGTTATCATCTCTTGTGACATTTCATCTCTTGGTCTTTCTTGTTAAGCCCTGGTGCTCTACAAGAACTTTCTGCAGAGAGAATCTGCCAAGGAATAATTCAACCCAGGATCATAATCTAATTTCTTTAATGAATTTTCTATATGTTACTAGCAACGTAATCCAGGGCATGAGAGTCATTCCAGCTTCCTAACTCATGTCAGGAGGCATGTGCAAATCACCCCCTCCTGTGACACGTAGTTAATTAAAGGTGATAAATAGCACCTTGGGGGAACCTGGGAGGAACCCGAGAGCCACTGCAGCTCATGGAACAGACCGCTAACATGGGTGAACCTACAAGGGCCCACTATTGTGAGCACCTCTTCATTTGGAACCAGCTGCAGTTATTCAAGGGGTCTTCAAGAGTAGCCCCAATGCAAGAACATTGCAACGTGTTTGTGTGACACAAAATTCAACTGGTGAGGAAGCAGTCAGTTCTGTCATTCAGACGATTTGGATCGTCCAGTTTCTTATAGGTACTTACGTTCGGTCTAAGTCAATGTCTTTATTGATGAATCCCTATGTAGAGTATCAGTATTCAATGAGGATTAGGGTTAGGTTTCATTGTGGGTTTTTGCGTGGCCAATAATTTTGGCTTTGGGCCAGTCAAATCAATGTTGTTCATTTTTGATGGGGCTCAAGACCAGGGACTTCTGGTTATGCCCCTTGACTGCCAGATGGTATTCAGGGATTCTAGTTTTCAAGTTTCATCCTATTTCTCTAACGTAGAGAACAGGACCTTACATTACAATTTACCTGTGGTCGGCAATGATCATCCAGTCTTGTTTGTCATGATTTCAAAGTTTGATGGGAAGCTTGTTCATAAAGATGCATTTATTATTACAAGGAGGAATTTTTCTTGTTTTTTCCTTTTAATTTAGTTCATTTTTTAAGTTCGTGTAGAGCCACCAGTCCTGGTTAGTGTACAATTGCTATGATGATGATAACATCTCCATTTCCACCAGATGGCTTCTCATGTGAAAAACAGAAACATAGGAGGAATGTGTGTGAATTGGCCCTTAAAAGAGCAAACTCGAATTCTCTGGTTTTCAATAAGCTTTAACAAAATGTCCATGGCAACGTAATTGATGTGTTCTTTTATTAAGAGAAACCTTCATTGCTGAAGATAGTAACAATAGAAGGGTGGGGAAAGAACTGGAGGTTTCCTAATTATGAATAGGTATGCTGACATCATCTATGACTTATGCATATATGATTTTCTCCTCCTTTCTGAAATGGATAAATATGAGTAGATCCTTTTGTCTTCAAGAGCTTCTCCCACTAATTTCTGGACAGGATAGATACCAGTTGCACTGTTAACAATAAAAACTGCCATGAGACTTGATTATTGGTTTTCAGTCCTGCATTTCATTCCACAGTGGTTTTGGGAGGGAGGGGGCCTGAAGCATTACGCAGTTGTAATACCCACACAAATATTATATTTGGTCCTTGTTGAGCAATGATAATGAAAAAGTAACTTTGCATCCTAGCCACGTCGACAACATTCACAGGTCTGTAAAGCATACAAAAACTGAAGTCCTTCCATCATTGTTGCAACATTTTCACCTAGCAAACACTTCCAATATTAATTTTGGAAGCAGCCACCAGTGACATCTTATTGAGATTTAAAATGGAAGAAGAAATAGTAAAGGAAACTATGATAACCTGGGCAAAAAAACTCGGCTATACTATAGAACTTTATAATTGGGAGAAATTGGGTGGGGGGGATTATAAATTGACAATGTCGGCAGCATATAGTGAAAACCTATACAAAATGTTTTACAGAAGTCATCTACCTCCAGCAAGACTAGCAAAAATGTTTCCAAACAGATCACCGGAATGTTGGAAATGTAAACAGACACAGGGAACATACTAGCACATGTGGTGGACTTGTCCAGTAGCAAAAAAAATACTGGACAAGAATAAGAAAGTGGCTAGAGTAAATAGTAAAATAATGAATAGAGTTAAAACCGGGAATATTCTCACTAAGCATATTAACAGGGAGCTATAATAATAAATAAATAAAACCCAAGATCATCTTGGAATGTAAGCAAGGCTCAGCTCTAATGTTTTACATGGTCCTTGCCTATCTTGCTGTTTTGGCCCTAATCAGTTTCACAGTGGCATTTCTAGCTAGGAAATTGCCTGATAGCTTTAATGAAGCCAAGTTCATTACTTTTAGCATGCTGGTCTTTTGCAATGCTTGGATCACTTTCCTCCCCACCTACCTGAGCACCAAAGGGAAGTCCATGGTGGCTGTGGAGATCTTCTCCATTTTGGCCTCTGGAGCTGCTCTCTTGGCTTGTATCTTTTTCCCCAAATGCTACATTATTCTACTGAGGCCGGATCTGAATTGTAGAGAAAATATAGTAAGAAACAAGAATGTCTAACTAATGCCGGGATCTCCTTTTTATATTTATTTTTCTCTTTGTGGCATGTTTAGAATATGATGATTTCTAAAAAAGAATAATGTCTTCAAAGAGGAATTTCTCCATTAAAAAATTCCTTATCAAATGCCACAATTGGTTAGAATTTACCTGTGGTCAACAGCAATCACCCAGCCTTTTGTTTGTCATGCTTTCAAAATATCCTGGTGTTGTCCAGTGCCTAATGTTGATGGAAAACTAGTTATTAAAGATGTATTCATTATTTCAAGGAGGACATTTTCTCATTCCATTCTTTTTAATTTAATTATTTTTTTAAAATAGTGTTTTAAAGCATTGGAATTAATGTTTTTAGGCCTATATGGTTGTTTCCTTAGACGTCTGAGGCTTTTTAGAGTTCTCTACCAGTATTCAGTTATTTTTAATAACATCTCCCTTTCCATAAAATGGCCTCTCATGTGGGAAATAGAAACAATGGAGGAACGTGTGCTAACTGGCCCATAAAAGAGCAATTCTCTGGCTTTCAATAAGCTTTATCAACATTTCTATGGCAACGTAACTGATATACTTCTTTATTAAGAGAATATTTCTCTGTTGAAGATAGTAACAGTAGACGAGTGGCGACATAATTGATAGTTTGTTCATTATGAATAGGTATGATTACACCACCTTATGCATAAATCATTTTCTCCTTCTTTCTCAAATGTATAAATACGAGTGCAATCTTTGGCCTTCAAGGGTTCCTCCCACTATTCTCTGGAGAAAATTTACCCTGGGCACACTCTTAACAAGCAATTCTGCTGTGAGAATTGATTATTGATTTTTGGTCCTGCAATTGGAGCCTGAAAGCTTAAGCAGTTGTAATAGCTACATAAACATGACAGATAGTGCTTGTTTAGCAACAATGATGAAATAGGAACTTTGCAACCAGAGACAATGACTGAACGATCCAAGGACAGAGGCATGGGAATAGAATGCAAACACCAAATAAGTATCAAATATTAGAACTATTACCAAAACAACCAATTTTAACCGCATTGGACACTAACAAGATGACATATGGGACATATGGGAGTAGGGGAAATTACATGGTTTATACAGAAATCTTCAGATCTGGCTTTGCTTATGCTGTAACCACTTGACTTTCAGTAAAAGTATACCCAACTCTACAGATAGAGTCAAGGATTTTTCTTTCCTAAATGTCTAAGCTGGGACAGGCCTGACAATCTGTCCACCAGCAAGGCCAGCAAAGGCATGATGGAACCGGTGGTCCCAACTGGAGAGCCATAGATGATGCTTCCTAAATTAGGGGCTCTGTCACTCCAGGAGAGATTGAATTTTTTCCCTCCCAGATAGTTGTACGGAGAGCAAGTCCTGCCCTGCATTGACAGCAGGCTACAGCTTGTGGGCCCCTCTTTGCAAACTGCCCACCTCAGGCCATGGAATTGATCAGAAACTGAAGCACTGAATTGGCTGCTGCATGGAGGGAAGAGAAGCTGCCTGGCCCATGTGCTCCCCCTTTGCATTGAACCAAAGTGGGGCAGCTCAGAGGGAGTCAAAAGGCCATCATGATCACTCCTGCCACAGCCTGGGGTATCCACTTTGCAAAGAGGGGAGCATCAACCATAGCAGCTAGGGAGGGGTGAATGCCATGGGTCAGCTGGGGTGAGGGGGCTGGGATGAAGGGGATGTAGGCAATTGTCCTAGATTACACAGTGACAATGTTCACAGGTCTCTAAAGCATAAACAAATGATGTTCTTCATCAATGTTGGGACAGATTCGCTAAGCAAGCACTTCCAGCATGATTTTGGTAGCAGCCACCAGAGGCCTCATTCAGTTTGTGGCCCCTTGGAATATGGTGGCCGCTTCTGTCATTGGACCAGGTGGCCGTGTGACAAAGTGATTTGTTCTGCTTCCCTCTGGCTGTTTGTGCAGCATTGCAGAAAACTCTGGAGCTCCAGCGAAGGTGAAGTTTTAGGTGGGGGTCAACAGCAGTGATTTCATTTCTTTATTTTATTTACCGAGTGCAGAACATCTTACATTGAAAGGAGAAAATGTGCTATTTAAAATTGGCCTATTGACCTAAATAAAAAATAAATAAAAAACTATACAATCAATATAAAAATTAAATGCAGAAGGAGTTTAAAACCCTTATGTGACATTATACAGGCCATCCTCGTTTTAAGTTACAAAGGCACTGAAAAATGTGACTTATGACTGTTTTTCACACTTATGACCATTGCAGCATTCCCATGGGCAGGTGGTCAAAATTTGGGCCCTTGGCAACTGGCTCATATTTATGACGGTTGCAGTGTCCCAGGGTCCTCTTTTCCGACCTTCCATCAAGCCGGGTCAAGGGGGAAACTAGATTCATTTAACCACCATGCAATTAACAGGGAGGCATGGATCCAGTTCACAGGTGGTCACAACTACATCCCATGGACTCTGTCGACATCCTTGGGATCAACCGGATCAAACTGTTCCTAAATTACTGCGTAAGTCCTTTCCCCAGCCTTCTCCATAGGATCCACACCATGCTTGGCCTCCAACTGGGAAGAGATCCAAGCAATTTTATCAACCAGAATCCCTCTGTGAGTGTGAGAAAAAAAATTCCCTCACAGTTGCTGTGCCTATTGGTGGCCTTTGGCTTATGTAATTGAATAGGCCAATCAGAGGGCAGCTCCTGGTTTTGAATCTCCGGGGCTTTTTCTATGCCTTCCCCAACTGTCCCTAACTGTCACTAACTGTCATTAACTGTCACTAACTGTCACTAACTGTCAGTATAGAAGGAGCTGCTTGCCAGCAGGCTCAACCAGTTCGGGATCAGAGGCAGAGCTGAAGTCACCAAAGCCTCTCCCTTCTGAGGAAGAAGGGAGAGGCTTTCGTGCTTTTTTATTGCTTTAATTGTTTTTAACCTGTAAAAATGAAGAGTTTTAATACTGTGCGTGACCAGCCATACGCTAAATAAATAAATCTGAGGAAGAAAGGCCCAAACTCCAATCGTACAGGGCGATTGTAGAAAGAGCTGACAAGATACTTAAGGAAGAGACTGACAACTGATATTCTGTTGAATAGGCTTTGTTTATTTTCGTAAATAAAACAGTTTAGTTTAAAAATCTTTGTGAGGCTCATTTATTTAATAGATTGTAAATGCATAAAGTTACGGTCCACACCTTTATAACATCCTGTGAGGCCTGAAGGAAAACCTACTCATGACCCTTTCCCAGAAGGTTCCAGATCATCTTTAAAAAGGCCACGGGTGTCACTCGGTGTTATAAGAAGTGCAAAAAGAATGGAGAAATATTGACATTTTCTGGCTTGTACTGCCATGAGGTGGGCCTTAATAGGAGCTCCAGCTCAGGTGTGTCAAACACCCCAGTTCCCTCCCACCCCAGTCCACACACAGGAGGGGACGAGTGCACAGGGTCCAGCAGTGCCTGGCAGAGTCACAGCCCCAGCTGGGCAGGTGGGTCCAAGCACTGGGACTGCCAGGTTGGCCCTCCAAGCAGAAGGGGGAGGCAGAGCCGTGGGGGGAGGCATGTGATCAGGCCTGCTGAATGGACCAGGTGGCTGCCCACTCACTCACCCACTCAGTCCCACCATTTGTTTTCGCTTGCCCACGGCCACCCCAGTTGGGATAGGGCAGGTGGATGCATGGTCCCCTTGCAGACCAAACCTCATGCCTTGCCCCAAGCATCTGCTTCCACCTACTGTTGCAGCCACCATGGGGCTCAGTCCGTTCTTTCCAAACCTCTTCCTCCAGCTCCACCAGAGATGTGGGATGAGCCTCCTACCCACTTTCCCACCCACAATGGCCCCAGTATATGGGAAGGGCAGGGAGACCCATCCCCAAGAGGTAGCCAGGACTCCCCTTCCTACTTTGCCTTGCCTCAGCCCAGCCCCAGAGCTGACCTACATTCCCAACACCAATGTACATTGAGACCCCAAGTCCACCCCAGGCCACCCCCGTCTCACCCCCTGCCTTGCCTTCAAGCAGTGGCATCAGCATTAGCATAGCTCTCCAACAGGAGCCCCACTGTCCCTCAGCCCTCCCCACTGTCCAGGAAGCCCAGACCGGGCAAGGAGAGTGAGCACAGCAGCATCAGGAGGCAAGTGAGCCCAGGCAGCCCCTCAGGGAAGTGGGGCAGGGCTGTGGAGTCCTGGTGCCCTGGGAGCTCAAAGGTCATATGACTCATGCTGCCATCTGTACCCCCACATGGCCCGAGAGGGTCAGTGAGCCTCCTCCAGTGGATCAGCCTGGTCCCACCCACCAACATGAGGGACATCAAGCTCGCCATGCCCACCCTGGTCACACCCACCCATCCACCCACAACCACACAGCCATGCCACACCCGGCTCCCCTAAGGGCAACAATAATCCTGATCTGGTCCTCAATGAAATGGAGTTTGACACCCCTGCTCCACCTCACGTTCAGTCAGCTTCATCCCTCAGGTTCCTTCAGCAGAACTCTGGGTGTCCCTTGATCCTTTTCAGGTCCGTCAATTGAATCCTGGGGCATGTTGGGGACAATGGACCAAGATAGGTTGCATGTGATTGATCCCATCCAAGACCTCAGTAGCTTTCCTTTTCTTTTTTTTTATAATTATTTTTATTTATACGAATTATCCATACAATAAAAAACATTTTCGGTTCCGTGATGCGTATACATAAACACAAACTTTTAACTTGCCATACATATACTATTACTTCTTATAAGTAAATTTTGTTTTAAAAACCATTACATATAATAGTACTCAGTAATATTCAAACCCTTGAAGCGCAAGTGATATTGTTCCTTTCTTTAAATCTTCATTAATTAGCTAATGATTAATCTCTTTACACTATCTCATTTTTTATTTGTTTTCTCCACCCACTCATACCACAAGTCCCAGACACCAAGGTATTCCGAATCTTCTCTGTCATTAATTTCTAAAGATAATTTGTTCATTTAGGCGCACTCCAGTACTTTCCTTATAACAAATTCTTCAGATGGTAACTGTTTTTCCTTCCAATACTGGGCAAAAGAAATTCTTGCAGCTGTCACTATATGTATAATCAAAATCCTTTTCTCTTTTGCATATTCTGTTTTCAGAATTCCCAGGAGAAGTGCTTTGGGGTCAAAATCAAAATCTTCTCTTACAATTTCCGAGATCCACTTCGATATCATCCTCCAGAATTTTTGTGCCTGATTGCAGGTCCACCAACAGTGATAGGAACTACGCTGTTGGTGGTCACATTTCCAACAGTTTGCACTCGAGTTGGGATAAATCTTTGCTATCCTAGCTGGGGCCATGTGCCACCTATAAAACATGGACCAAGAGAGGTTGCATGCGAGTGATCCTATCCAAGACCTCAGTAGCTTTCCTATTCCAGGCAGTGGCCAAGGCCTCAGAAGGATCACACAGCAGAGCCTGGGGTATAATCCTCAATTCCCTCTGGAATCCCATCAGACACAAAGAGTGGACTAATCAAAGAGATCCAGCCTCCCTGCAGAGTGGGGAAGCAGAAAAAAAAATCTCAAAGTCATCAGGCCATGATCTGGCCGGGACAAAGGGGACCAGGATAGTTCCTCCTCAGATCAGGTTGGAAATGGTCTGTTTTGAGTTGAGCCATGAATGATGGTGGCCATGGTAAGATGCCTCTAAGGCCTGCCCCTGGGATGGCAAATGGGCATCTCTCAAGACTATAAGCCTGGGGAACCCCACAGTCAACTGAGAAATGCCCTGCAGAGGCTCAGACACGGAGGTTGGTACAGCAGTATTGATTCCAACTGGTCCTGTGAATGAATCTTCAAGAAAAGAATTTCAGGCCTGGCAATTTGGGGAGCAGCACCCCAAAAGACCAAAAGAAACACCCAGATGACAATGGCTACCCTTCGGCTACAGCAACAGAAATTTTCAAGTCTTGCCAAAAATTGCAGTTAATATCCTGAGATTCTTCCTCAAATTACATTTTTGCCTTGTGCCACTATTCCGAAGTAGCACTCCTATGATCTGACCAAAGTAGAGCATAAGCCAAAATCCATCTTGTATGCAGGAGTCACTTTCACGTAGGTGAACAAAACAGTTTCCCCATGTTTTCCATCTGCTCTGGGAATTATAAGAGACACAAGGATGTTTTCCATTCTGCTGCATGAAGAGAAGCTGTTGCTAAGGGGAGAGGACAATGGCTCTTCCCTGCAATTATCAGAAGAACAGTCATTCTCCATGTATCCCCTCTGGATTTCCAGACACAAAGATCTTCCAAGATAAAACCTGCTTTAAAAAAATATCTCTGAGTTCACCAGCTGGAGGGCAGATCATGTCACCTTAACCTGTCTTGCAAAGAGCTCACTCCGGGCTTGGAAGAAACTCATATGCCTTTGCTTCCTCTATTGTCTCAGCCCAAGCAAAGGTAAGAGGAACCATTGTTGATATAAATTTCTCTTGGTGCTATCCAGGTAGCATAAACCTTGATTTCTGTTCTAGGAGGGAAGGTGATAAGACTGAGGGGGCAGGAGTCAATGCTTCTTCTGATGCTGATGCTCTTCTGGCTCCTGGCTCCAACTACAGCGAAGAGGCTGCAAACCATCTGTGTGCTCAGATATTATATCGATTTAAGGAAAAGCTACTATAGGCCTGGTGATCTCATTATTGGTGGGAATTTGCCTTTGGGAGCCATTTTAAAGTCTGTTGTCCCAGAATTTAATACACTGAATCATCTTCTGCAGAATGGGTATGTTTCAGCTAGAGGGGAATCATGTAGATAATTATTCTCTTTGCTTTAAATTTGGTGACTTTCTTCAGAATTACTTCTTTTAGTATTTGTACTGTCCTGGTATAGTGCACATTTTGTACTTTTCTCCACAAATTAGCAAGCTCTTAAAATAGGCTGGAATTCTCAAACTCTTCATCAGGAATATGATAAACAACAAAAATGAAGAGGTAACTTCACTGACCTAGTGAAGAAGTCAAATTATAATATTCATCTGACCAGTAAATTCTGGGAGAAAATTCGGATAAAAGCTCAATACTCTTCAAGTGTTCAGGAGTTACAAAAATCCCTCTCGGCATTGGAATTAGCATTGCTCATAAATAATGAGCTTGTACAGTACATGCGAACAAGCTACCTTCACTACTAAAGTGGGCAGCGTCCTGCCCACACTCTCTTATCTTTCTTGGTGACTTCAATCTACCTCTTATTAATTGGATTCTAAACGAATGTACAACTGAACCCATATGTACAAACTTGTACAATGCCATTACTAATCTGGGACTGGATCAACTAGTAACAAACAATACTAGACAAATTACCCATAACAATAAGGAAGCTTCAATCCCCCCCAAAAATATATGTTTGGTGAAAAAAAAAAAACCCTGGCTACGTAGCTAACTTTAAAAGCTGCTACAAAACCTTACACTACCAGATAAAGGCAGAATGCACCAATTACTACAGCAAACAAGAGGAAAACCTTCTATGCACAAAATTCACCCATGCCTTCTATAGTTTTGTAAATAACAAACGTAAAGACTCGAGATCTATCCCATCACTAAAAGGGCCTAATGGAAAAGACTGTAATGATGAAGCTGTTAAGGCCAACCTCTTCAACACATTCTTCAGTTCAGTCTCTGTAAACAGCAATGACCCATGACCCACATTTCCTAGTCGTAACACAACTAATTTCAACTATCTACTACATATCGATTTTATAGAAGATAACATTGAAAAAGCACTATGCAGCCTAAAACCATCTCTATCTATTGGCCCTGATGGTTTATGTGCCTACTCTAAAAAAAGTTTCCCACTGCTATAACAGAACCTCTAAGCATAATCTAGGAAATATCTTTCACAACCAGCTCCTTGCCCAACCTACGGTCACTAGCCATGGTCATCCCTATCTTCAAAAAGGGTAACTCCAGTCTAGTTGAAAAATACAGACCAATCTCATTGTGTTGTGTCACCTGCAAAATCATGGAATCAATCATAAACCAATTACCCTCCACTTATTTTTATTTTATTTTTATTTTAATTTGATTTATATGCCGCCCTTCTCCAGAGACTCAGGGCGGCTTACAATGCGTTAAGCAATAGCCTTCATACTTTTGTATATTTATACAAACTCAGCTTATTGCCCCCACAAACTGAGTCCTCAGAAGTTTGTCCACTTAGAGACAAACACCCTACTCTCTAACAAGCAGTTTGGTTTCAGGAAAAAATTGTCCTGTTTTGCAGTGCAAAAACATATGAACTACACAACTCAACCAAGATAAAGCAATAGACGCAATTTAGATAGACTTCTGCAAAAGCTTGGATTCAGTATTACACAACAAAGTACTGTTAAAATTAAAACCTTACAGCATTTCTGGATCCCTGCATAAATTGATAACTGCGTTCCTTTCAAACAGGAAACAAGTAGTCAAAATACTATCAAAATACTATCAAACCCTGCACTCACAAAGTCATCCAAGTTTAGTCAAGGGGAATCCTTTGAAATTTGGGACTTTCAGGACCCAAAAGTTCCCCAAACAGGGAAACAGGTTCTACTGCCATGTACAAGCTTTCCTGTAATGTTCTCCAATGTTTTTTCTCACTACAGTCTCATTTCCAGTAACTACCAGCAGTTCCTTGCATTGATGTTTGCTGTCTCTGAGGTCAATAAGGATTTTCTTCTGCTCCCCAACATCACCCTTGGATTCCACATCTATAGCCATTTCCAGAATGAGATATTTATTTCCTTAAACAGCCTCTCCATGCTCTCCTCACAAGGTCAAGTGGTTCCAGGTTACAAATGTGACTATCCAGACACATTGCTGTCCGTCATTGGTGGTCTCAGTACCAAGTCCTCAAGGCTGATGGCCTCCATCTTCAGCATCTTTAAGGTCCCACAGGTAAGAGAGCTCTCTTGGATACAGTATGGAACAGGCAAAGATCAAAAGCACACACAAAAGCCAAGATGAAACCAAAAGTAGTTTTTTGTGGGGTGGGGGTATATAATGAGCTTGTGACTCTTCGATTATTCTTTATTAAAGGGTAGCCATCATTTTAGTGCCATTTATTCTCTGTATCAGATTGTTGGTTTCTTCTCTTGTCTTTTGACGTACCACAACCAATAAAAATGGCTAAGAAGGGAAGAAGAAGAAGTTTGCCAATAAAAATGAGTGAGCCTGACTGGAGGGCCATCAACTACACAATGGTCACTACTAAAGTCACCAGAAAACATTTACTTTATCTTTGAAAAAATAATCTCTTTTTCTCCAGCTCGGTGTTGGCTTTGAGTTCTCTCAGGGAGAGAGAAGAGTTTATCCTTCCTTCTTCCGGATTAATCCCAAGGAATCTCCTCAGTATGTGGGTTTAGTCCAGCTGCTCCTCTATTTCCAGTGGAACTGGGTTGGTCTTCTGGCCCCTGAAGATGAGAGGGGAGAACGTTTCATCTCAACTCTGACACCAATGCTCCAGGAGAAGGAGATCTGCCTGGCCTTCACTCTAATGCTGGAATTGGATAATTTTGAACTCACTCTGAAGAAATTAATTTTCTATTTCCCTACTTTGTCTAAAACAGAAGTGTTTATTATGTTTGCAGACTCAATGGTTACCCTCAATGTAGCAGGGACAATATATTATTTTGAAAAATCCAAAATGGTATCAATAAGGAAAGTTTTTATCCTCACTGCCCATTGGAAAGTTGGCTTCGAAGAATCTGAATACACGTTGCAATTGATAAAGCCTTTCTATGGGGCCTTGCATTTTAGGGACCACTCCGGGGATGTTTCTACATTCAGCCACTTCCTCCTGTCTTTAGACCCCTTGAACCCCCAAGGAGATGTCTTTCTTCCCCCATGGTGGGAAGCGGTCTTTGGCTGCAAGATCCATAAATCAGGAAAGATCCCTCCAAAGGGGAAAAAACAATGTACAGGAAAGGAGAATCTGCAGAATCTGCCCAATTATACTTTTGAAAAAAGAATGACAGGAGAAAGTTACAATATCTACAATGCTGTTTATGCTCTAGCACACGCTTTGCATGCAATGCATGGATCCAGAGTAGGACCGACCACGATGAGGCTTGGAAAGAGGATCTCAAATGTCCAATCATGGCAGGTAATTTCTGGGGCTTTTGACTCAGTTCACAGACACTTTAATCGGAAGCTCCTCATATGAATTTCTTCAGTTCCTGACTAAGTGTCTGCATGCTCCATACTAATTCATCTGAGACCCTGCCCATTTTTTCAGTTTAGCATTTGTTGTGTTACTTTGTTTGTTGTGTGGAAACAGCTTCTGATTAAAAATGGATGGAAACTAACCAAGGAGAGAAGCAACCTAGAACTAAGGAGAAACTTCTTAAGGATCGATTTCCCTTTAGAAGTCGTGGGAGCCCCATTGCTGGAATCATTGAAGAAGAGACAGAATAGCCACTTGTCTAAAAGTGTAGAGGGTCTGTGTCTTGAGCAGGGGGTTGGACTAGAAGACCTCCAATGCCCCTTCCAATACTGTGATTCTCTTTCTATGACAACCACAGCACAGAGCAAGATTCAAAGGGTCCTAAGGGGTTCCTGGTCTGAAATTCACCAGAATTTTCTGCATCAAAGGCTAAAATGTAGGACCTCTCTGGATAGTGGTGTCCAAAATGGCCCAGTAGATCAAACCTGGTTCCTGCATTCTGCTGCCTTTGAGAATGAGCTAGAGAAAATCAGTGGAATTTTCCATGCTTCTGATAGAAATAATATATTCATTTCAAACATCCATTTATCAGATAACAAGAACTTGGGGAAAACAAGCTATTGGAAAAATTGGAGCCAAGTCTCACAAGAGGAAAAGCCTAAAATTAAATTGAAATTGTGGAACTAAAATTCTGTTTTGATCAAATTGGAGTTGGAAAGCATGCCCAGTGATAAAGGGGAAACTTTTAGTTTCAGAGTTAAATACATTTAATTCGTCAGATTGCCACCAACATGCAGAACTAGCTTCTCAAATATAAACTCATCTTCTCAAGGTGGTCACCATGTTTTGACTGAAGCCACAACGTCTCATTTGTAGCTCTAGCCCAAATAGTCCAATTTCTGAAGGTCTCTTTTATTTCAGATTCTTCCCTATTTGAGAAATGTGCAGTTCAACAACAGTGCTGGAGAGGAAGTCTCCTTCTCAGAAGATGGACTGAGATCTCCTCGTTATGATCTTCTCAACTGGGTTCTCTTCCCCAATCAATCTTTTGTCCCCATGAAAGTTGGGCAAGTAAATTCTGAGGCTTCCCCAGGCCAGGATTTCACCATTAACTCTGATGGAATCGTCTGGGCCACAAAGGTGAGCTGCAAGGAAATGTTGTAAGTTCAGAGAAAGATTCATCCTATTTCATTCATTCATTCATTCATTCATTCATTCATTCATTCATTCATTCATTCATTTCATCAAGCATGTATTTTATGTCAGATCCAAGTGTAAACATAATTATAAATACATGAAAAGGATATGAATAAAAGAAAAAATTAGGACAGGGACGGTAGGCATGCTGGTGCCCTTATGCACACTCCTTACAGACCTCTTAGGAATGGGGTGAGGTCCACAGTAGACAGTCTAAGGTTAAAGTTTTGGGGGTTTGGGGGAGAAACCACAGAGTCAGGTAGTGCATTTCAAGTGTTGACAACTCTGCTACAGAAGTTGTATCTTCTGCAGTCTCTTCTCTTCGCCTGAGATACAGAACATCTTCCTAACTAATCAATTGAGTCAGAAATCATGGCAGTCATTTGGTCAAAAATCTGCTTTGCCTATAACATGTTTGAGGTCTGATTTGCATCATTCCACAAAGGGTTAGGCTTGTGAACAACATCTGCTTGAAACACAGGATGCAATTAGAGCAACCAACGGTGATTTCCATGGACCATTTCCATTCAGTTGTATCCTCATGGTTCTTTCTTTTAGAAATGCTCTTGTCCCATCATAAACCTTCCTCTGCAGGCTGAGATTCCAGATCCAATCTCCCACATCCATGGGTGTGTCGGGAATGCCATTGGCCTGATTACCTCAGGGCTGCTCTTGATTTCTGATAGACGGTGGCAATTTATTTCTTTAGAAGAGATTCTGAACACAGAAGTAGGAACAAGGAAGGGAAATAGGAATGGGGAAAAAAATGAATGCAGTTTATTGCTTCGCTCATCTCAAGTATTTCTCTTTTCTCTTTCAGACCATCCCCTTTGCCAGGTGTGGCATGAAGAGGTGCCATGCAGGAGAGAGGAGAAGAGTTCCAGAGGGAGAGCCAGTTTGCTGCTACCAGTGTGAGGCTTGTCCAGAAGGGACCTTTTCTAATCAGACAGGTAGACAAGACTTCAATTGTTAATCTCCCAGGATCAAAAAAGACATTCATTAAGTCATTTTTGTCATTTTAAGAAGATTGACATGAAACCATATTTTTCAGCAAAACCTTTCAGTTTACAGATATAAACTGCACTGGCCACAGAGGACACCTTTCCTGATCCTCAGCAGTTCCATGCAGAAATGTTTTAAGGCAGAATTTATGAATCTCCAACTAGGATTTCCACTGCTACTCTAAACTCCAATTGAAAAAAACGCCTTCCAATCTATCCTGAGGAAGTGGGCTGTGCAGTCCAAGCTTTTATTTTTATTATTCAGAATATGATCCTTCTGTCAGAACTATCACCCTCTGAGGAAATAGACCTGCCAGGGAAAGAGGACATTCATCTATCTATCTCTCTTGGATAGAGCAGGAGGGAGGGGGGAAAAAAACGTCTGAATGAACAGATTGAGATACAAAGCAGAGAGCTTAAGGGAGGGATAATAAACACACAAACAAAGCAGCAACATTCCTGGATAACAGATCTATCAGTCTCCTGTGGGTTCCAATATAAAATGGAAGAAAAAAACAGGGAGTAATTGCAGACTGAAAGCCACATTACTCATAGAAGTGCATAGTGAATGGATAGCTGGAACTGAACAAAACCTTGTCTCTGGCTAATCTATCCCCAGGATCATCATAAATGAAGGATGATTTGCTTTTTTTGATGCCCCATAAATAGCAAAGGGGATTATTCCATTACTCCCTTTGTAGGTAGGTCAGCAGCAGAAAAGCAACACTCCTATGATGTATGCAGGAGGGATAATGTGCATGTAATTGCTCAAAAAAACCTTAGACCAAGAATTTTGATTTCAGATGCTGCTCAGTGTGAACCCTGCCCAGAAGACCAATTTCCCAACAAGGACAAGGACCAATGCATTGCCAAGAAGATCCACTTCCTTGCCTATCAAGATACCCTTGGATACACTTTAGTTTCTCTCACTCTTTTTCTCTCTGTGAGCACATGTGCAGTCCTTGTGATTTTCTATAAACATCATGACACACCAATCGTCAAGGCCAACAACAGAGAACTCACCTACATCCTCCTGGTCTCCCTCCTGCTCTGCTTCCTCTGTTCCTTCCTTTTCATTGGTCAACCCAGGAAGCTCACCTGTCTCTTACAACAATCTGCCTTTGCCATTCTCTTTTCCCTGGCAGTTTCCTCTATGTTGGCAAAAACTGTCATGGTGGTTTTGGCTTTCATGGCCACCAAGCCAGGGAACAAGGCAAGGAAACTCTTAGGAAAACCACTGACCAACTCTATTGTCTTAGCCTGCCCCCTGATCCAAGCCCTTCTTTGTGCCACCTGGCTGGGAACCTCTCCCCCATTTCTTAACTTGGACTTCCACTCCTTGTTTGGAGAAATCATCTTGGAATGCAAGGAAGGCTCAGCTATAATGTTTTACATTGTCCTTGCTTACCTAGGTCTTTTGGCCTTCATCAGTTTCACAGTGGCCTTTCTGGCTAGGAAATTGCCTGATAGTTTTAATGAAGCCAAGTTCATTACTTTTAGCATGCTGGTCTTTTGCAGTGTTTGGGTCTCCTTCCTCCCCACCTACCTGAGCACCAAAGGGAAGTCCATGGTGGCTGTGGAGATCTTCTCCATCTTGGCCTCTGGAGCTGCTCTCTTGGCTTGTATCTTTTTCCCCAAATGCTACATTATTTTACTGAGGCCGGATCTGAATTGTAGAGAAAATATAGTAAAAAACAGGAATTTCTAACTAATGCAACAGCTAGCCAAATTTATATTTGTCTTTGAAGCATTTTTAGAATGTGATAAGATTAAAAAAGAATGATGACATGAGGGAGAAATTTGTTCGTAAAAGAATTGCTTATCAAGTGATGCAACTGGTTACAATTTATCTGCTTTCAGCAACAATCACCCAGCCTTTCGTTTATCATTTCTTCAAAAAATCCTTGTGTTGTTCAGTGCCCTATGTGGATGGAAAGCTAGTTTTTATTATTATTTATTTATTATGTCAAGGAGGAAATTTTCTCATTTTAATCTTTTTTAATTTAGTTGTTTTTTAATATAGTGTTTTAAAGGATTTGGTTCAGTATCAGTTTTTTTTAAGCAGATATGGATCTTTCTCTCTCTCTTTGTGTGTGTGTGTGTGTGTGTGTGTTAATTTGCAATATATAATTTTTATGTTTTATTAAAATACAAATAAGGGAAGATGAAATAGGAAATTAAGGGAAGGAAAAAGAGCGGGGAAAAAGGGGTGTGAGATACAAGGGGAAAGAGAAAAAAAGAAAGGAAAGGGGCATTGACTTCCAATACTTCTTAGCACAGTACAAGATAATCACACTCCAACCTCAACTTTTTGCTTTTACACATTAATGTATAACTAGCCATTCCTATAACATCAAATCTTTCTAATCATCAAAACCAAACTCCAAGTTTCATTTTTTCTTCATAAGCACAAATTCCAGAAATGATATCCAAATGAAAACATATTTTCTTGTTTGAATAAAATTATCAATTTAACCTTTTCTGCATTATTATTATTGTTGTTGTTGTTGTTGTTGTTGTTGTTGTTGTTGAAATAAAAAGGTTTTTTCCCTTTTTTTCAGTAAGGTCAAAGTATTTGGAAGAATACAATGAATTTTGTAAATAAAAATGATGACAGGTCAAAAAAATTACTAGGTGCAAACAGTATTAAGTTATTTTTGATAATATCCCCCTTTCCTTCAAATTGTCTGTCATGTGAGAAAAAGAAATATAGACGGAGTGTGTGCTAACTGACCCATAAAATAGCAAACTTCAATTCTATGATTTTCAATAAACTCTAACAAAATGACTACGGCAATATAAGGTAATGTAACTGATGTGTTCTTTGATTAAAGAGAATACTTCTTTGTTGATGACAGTAACAGTTGATTACTGGGAAAATAACTGATAGGCTGTTAATTATGAATATGTATGACTGCATCATCTATTTCTTATGCATAACTCATTTTCTCCTCCTTTCTCAAATGTACAAATATGAGTGCATCCTTTGGTCTTCAAGGGTTCCTCCCACTATTCTCTGGAGAGAACTTACCCAGGGTGCAACAAATAATTCTGCTGAGACTTGATTATTGATTTTTGGTCCTGCATTTCAATCCAGTGTGGTTTTGGGAGGATTAAGAATTAAACAGTTGCAGTAGCCAAATAAACATTACAGACAGTCCTTTTTTAGCAAGAAGCATGAAATAGTAACTTTGCAATGTATCACATGGATGGGAATGGGACAATTGGCTGTAGTCTCCTCCCCTTAGTTATCCCACCTCACCACCACCCCCCATCGCAACCAACCCACCACAACCCCCCTTCTCTGGCAGCCCCTCCCCATCAGCCCCTCCCCCATTGCCTTGCCCCAGGCACTTTGCCACAGTACAATTTGACTAGGCAGGTTTGCTTCATGGAACAAACCACATGTGTCTTGACTCTTCCCAGACCAAAACTGGTCCCAGAAGATCCTTCCCACCACATTGTTCTTCTCCTCCTCCTCCACCACCACATCCTGGAATTAAGGCCCCATCCCCATTTTTTCATCTCCTCTGATGTGACAGTCACTCTCAGCACAGAAGAATTGGGGAAAGATGGACTGCAGCCAGGAAGAGGCTATGTCCACCAGCAAAGCCAGCAAAGGCAGGACATGACTGGTGGTCTCAGATGGAGAATGATGCAGAGGACTTCCTAGATTAGAGGCTCCTTCCAGAGAAGGGCCCTCTTGAATGCCCCATGACTTGCCCCACTTCTGTCTCAGCTCCTTCTGTCCAGGAGCGATCAAGAATTCACTCCCACTAGGTAACTGTAAGGAGAACATAGTCCTACTCTGCACCCATAGTTGATGACAGCTCACATGCCCCTTTTTGCAAACTGGGCAGTCTGGGCTGTATTGTTCATTAGCAAACTAAAGCTCTGGGTCGAGTGCTGTGAGGTGGGGAGAGAACCTTCCCTGACCTCGTGTTCACCCCATGGACCTCAACCAAAGATTGAGGGTCACAGGGATTTGAGGGGCAACCACAATCATTCCTGCTGTGGCCCAGAGTGTCCAGTTTGTAAAAAGGGGTACATGAGCTGTAGCCCACTGTGGGTTCAGGGCAGGACTGTGCTCTCCATAGAACTATATGGGGGGACCAAATTCTCAATCACCCCTGGAGGGAAGGAGATGAGACTAATGCAGGGCAGCTCACCGGGAGTCAGGGGGTCCCCTCTCTGGAGGGAGCCTCTAACCTGTAGGTGTGTCCACTGGGATCACCAGTCACCTCCTGCATTTGCTGCCTTTGCTGACAGAAAGAGCCCTTTACTTACTCCAGCCGACCTGGCCCCAATCACTTTTTGCCTATAGAAACTTTACATGGGAGAAGACAAAGAGAATTTGGAAGGGACCCTAATTCCAGAAGGCAGCAGAGGGGGAGGAGTTTGGTGTGGTGGGAAGGACCTTCTGGGACCAGTTTTGGTCTGGGAAGAGATGAAATGCACATGGCTAATTTTCCCACATGGTAAATATGTTTAGGCAATTGTCCCACAGTGAATTGGCCAAGGAGAGGCATTGGGGGAGGGGTGGATGGGAAGGGGCACCAGGGATGAGAGCCTGGGGTTGGGCAGCCAAGGAAACGATTTATTGGGGTGAATAGAATGGTGAAGTAAGGATTAGGGCTACGGGAAATTGTGCTAGACACTATGTTGAGAATATTGACAGGTCTGTAAAGCATATGAAAACTGATGTCATTCCGTAAGTATTGGGACAGTTTCACTTTGCAAACTTTTCCAGCATGATTTTGGTAGCAGCCACCAGTGGCTTCATTCAATTGTGGTCCCTTGGAAAATGGTGGCTGCTTCTGTAATTGCACCACGTGGCCGTGTGACAAAGTGATTCGTTCTGCTTCCCTTTTGTTGTTTGTGCAATGTTGCAGAAAATTCTGGAGTTCCAGCGAAGATGAAGTTTCCAGTGGGGTCAACAACAGTGATTTTGTTTATTTATTTTATTTTCTGGGTCCAAAACATCTTACATTAAAAGGAGAAAATGTGCTAATTGATCTAAATTAAAACAAATTCAAGAACTATATTAATCCAGGATCCTCTCAAGGTGCAGCACAACCACTTTCTCAATCACCTTCTATTAAAAGAGAAGGTGGGAGACTGGATGAAATAATCAGCATGGTGGAGTCTAGCAAAGGTTTCTTGAGGAGAGGCCATAACAGGATCTCTTTAAAGGATGCTGGGAAGACCCTTTCCTCAAGGTTGAATCTACCATCATTAGGATCCATCCACATGTCGCCTCCCAGGTGGCCTTGACCAGCCAAGGGGGGCATGGATCTAGTTCACAGCTGGTCACATCTAATCCCAAGGACTCTGTCGACTTCCTTGGGCTCAAAAGGACCAAACTGTTCCTAGATAACTGGGTAAGTCCTTTCCCCAACCATCTCCATAGGATCCACATCGTGCTTGGCCTCCAACTGGGAACAGATCCGCGCACTTTTATCAACCAGATGCACAGAGAATTCCTCTGTGAGGCCTGAAGTAAAACCAACATGTGACCCTTACCCAGGAGGTTCCAGATAATCTTTAAAAAGGCCTTAGGGTGTCACTCAGTGCAATAAGAAGTGCAATACGAATGGAGAAATATTGATATTTTGTGGTTTCTATTGCCATGAGGTAGGTTTTAATAGAAGCTCTAGATATGTCAAACACAAGGCCTGTCCCACCCCAGGGCATGCAAAGGAGGTGGCGAGTGCACAGGGGTCAACGGTCTGGCAGTAGCAACAACCCACTGGAGCCCACTGGGCTCCAAAGCTGGTGCTGCGTAGGTGGGTCCAAGCACTGGGAACACCAAGCCAGCCATCCAAGCAGCAGGTGGTGGCAAAGGCATGGGGGAGGCAAGTGATCTGGCCTACTGAATGCACTGGCAGCTGCCCATTGACCCACTGACTCTGTCCCACCATTTCTTTTTGCTTGCTGATGGCCATCCCGACTGGGACATGGTAGGCAGCCACATGGCCACCTTGCAGGCCAAATCTCATGCCACCCACCATGCATCCGCTTCAGTGGTGGGTTGCCCCTCGTTCGCACCTGTTCTATAGAACGGGTAGTAAAACTGGCAGAAGGCCCCACCCACTGACCCTGAGATCATGAAAATGCTTCACGTGTGGCCCCATTGCAAACCGGTAGTAAAGGTAAGTAGAAGCCACCCCTGATCTGCTTCCACCTGCTGTTGGTGCTGCCACCACAGGGCTCAGCCCATGCCATCCAAATCCAGTGGTGGGATTCAGACAGTTTGCACCACTTCGGGAGAATCGGTTGTTAACTTTTTGAGCAGTTTGGCGAACTGATTGTTGGAAGAAATCCTTAGGGCAGAGAACCGGTTGTTAAATTATTTGAATCCCACCACTGTCCAAATCTTCTCCTGCAGCTCCGCCAGACATGTGGGATGAGCCTCCTGCCCACAGCACCACCCACAAGGCCTCTAGTTTATGGGAATATCCTGAGATATTTCTTCAAATTAAATTTCTGCCTTGTGCCACTCTACCCAAGTAGCACTCTCATTATCTGATCAAACTAAGGCATAAGCCAAAATCCATCTTGTGTGGATCCACTTTCATGTAGATCAGTTACACAACTTCCCCATGACTCCATCTGCTCTGTGAATTACAAGAGACAGAAACATGTTTTCCATTCTGCTGCATGAAGAGAAGCTGTCGCTAAGGGGAGAAGACAATGGCTTTTCCCTACAATTATCAGAAGAACAGTCATTCATCATATATCCCCTGTGGATTTCTAGACACAAAGATCTTCCAGGATAAAACTTCCTTTAAAAAATATCTCTTGAGTTCACCTGATGGGAGACAGAACGTGTCACCTTAGCCTGCCTTGCAAAGAACTCACTCCTGGCTTGGAAGAGACTCATATGACTTTGTTTCCTCTATGGTCACAGCCCAAACTCAGGTAAGAGGAAACATGGTTGATATAAATTTGTCCTGGCGCCATCCAGGAGGCATAGGTGGTGTCTGATTTGCTAAAGCTCCAGTGAGATTTCAGGAGCAACCTTCAAATCAGTTTCTGCATAAACCTCAATTTCTGTTCTAGGAGGAAAGGTGATAAGACTGAGGGGGCAGGAGTCATGCTGCTTCTGATGTTTCTAATGCTCTTCTGGCTCCTGGCTCCAACTACAGCAAAGAAGCTGCAAACCATCTGTGTGTTCAGGGATTATATCCCATTAAAGGAAAGCTACTACAGGCCTGGTGATCTCATTATTGGTGGGAACTTGCCCTTGGGAATCACTGCAAAGTCTCCTGTCATAGACTTTAATACAGTGAAGCTTGTTTTAAAAACTGGGTAAGTTTCAGCTGAAGGGGAAACATGGAGATAAATTGTTTCTTTGCTTTACAGTCAGGAACTTTTTTCAAAATATACTTCTAGTGTTTTGAACTGTCCTGGTGTAGTGCGCATTTTGTGCTATTCTCAGTAAATTAGGAAGCTCTTCGAATAGGCTGGAATTCTCAATCTCTTCATCAGGAAGATGATAAACAGCAAAAATCAAGAGCGAAGCTGTGCTGGACCAGTACAGAAGTCAAATTATAGTATTAATCTGAACAGAAACTTCTATTAGAAAATTCAAATTTTTAATTTAATTTTTAATTTCAATTTCAATTTAATTTAATTTATATGCCGCCCTTCTCCGGAGAAGGGCTTACAATGCGTTAAGCAATAGCCTTTATACTTTTGTATATACCTGCTTAGTAGGGCTTTGCCCCCCCCCCCCAAGCGGTGTTCATTTTTATACAAAGTCAGCTTATTGCCCCCACAATCTGGGTCCTCATTTTACCTACCTTGACAGGATGGAAGGCTGAGTCAAACTTGAGCCTGGTGAGATTCCAACTTGCAGTAATTGCAGGCAGCTGGTGTCACTTTAGCACCACTTAAACTGCTGCTTAAGCTGCTGTGCCACCAAGGCTCTTATAAATAAATAAAAGCTCAACACTTTTCCAGGTGTTACAAAGATCCCTCTCAGTTTTAGAATCAGCATTGCTGATGAATAATGGCCTTCAGTATATCTATGAGGTCACCCCCACTGTAGTCTTTGGCTCAACTGTCCTTACCACACCTGAAGAAGCAGCTCCAAGAGAGACCTTAAATAATTAGGGTGAAAGTGGAGAAGTTGGAGTGGATAACAGCCACTGGAGCAAAGTGAATATGGCAGGGATGATAGAGAGCATAAAACGGTCCATGATATTTATGGAAAGCCTTATCTCCTTTCTCAGAAAGCCATCCAAGTTTAGCCAAGGGGAATCCTTTGAAAAAAACAAAACAACCGAATGAAATTTGGGAGTTTCTGCCCTCAAAGGTCCCCCCTAAAAAGTGAAGCAAATTCTACAGCCGTGCACAAGATTTCCTGTAATGTTCTCCAATGTTTTTCTCACTACAGACTCATCATTGGTAACTACCAGCAGTTTCTTGCATTGAAGTTTGCTGTCTCTGAAGTCAATAAGGATTTTCTTCTTCTCCCCAATATCACCCTTGGCTTCCACATCCATGGCCATTTCCAGAGGGAGATAGTTATTTCCTTAAACAGCCTCTCCATGCTCTCCTCACGAGACCAAGTGGTTCCAGGGTACAAATGTCATCTACAGGACACTCTGCTCTCCGTTATTGGGGGTCTCAGCTCCAAATTCTCAAAGCTGATGGTCTCCATTTTCAGTAACTTTAAGGTCACACAGGTAAGAGACCTCCGTTAGTTACAATATGGAGTTGAATAGACAAAGGTCACAAGAATAAACATAAGCCAAGATGAAATTAAAAGTAGTTTGGGGAACGCACATCATGAGCCTGTGACTCTTCATTTATTCTTCATAAAAGGGTAGCCATCATTTTAGTGATGTTTATTCTCTGTATCAGGTTGTTGGTGTCTTCTCATGTCTTCTTGTCTTCTGACATACCACAACTAGTCAAGATGTGTAAGTGGTGGCTCTCCCTAAGAAGGGAAGGAGATGAAGCTTGCCACTCAGAGTCAATCAGCCTGACTGGTGGAGCAAAAGCCATACAATGGTGTCTTTAAAAGATGAATCTCATTTTTTCCAGCTTGGGGTTGGCTTTGAGTTCTCTCAGGGAGAGAGAAGAGTTTATCCTTCCTTCTTCCGAATTAATCCCAGGGAACCTCCTCAGTATGTGGGTTTAGTCCAGCTGCTCTTGTATTTCCAGTGGAACTGGGTTGCTGTTTTTGCCCCTGAAGATGACAGGGGAGAACGTTTCTTCTCAATGTTGATGCCAATGCTCCAGGAGAAGGAGATCTGCCTGGCCTTCACTCTAATGGTGAAATTGGATAATATTAAAATCTCTCTGAACAAGATGGTTGTCAATTTCCATACCTGGTCTAAAGCAGAAGTGTTTATTT
Organism: Coluber constrictor foxii; assembly: GCA_038048745.1. Classification (NCBI taxonomy): domain Eukaryota; kingdom Metazoa; phylum Chordata; class Lepidosauria; order Squamata; family Colubridae; genus Coluber; species Coluber constrictor. The sequence goes on along the minus strand of CM075958.1, from coordinate 6,483,280 downwards.
TCTTTTCAGACTTTGCTGTTATTAGCACTGTAATAGCGGCAGTACATTTTTTTGAAAAACACATGAAAGTATCATTTAGAAAAGTTTATATCTTCACTTCGCATTGGAATCTTGGCATGGAAGAAGCTGAATACACATTGCAATATATGAAGTCTTTGCATGGGGCCTTGCATTTTAGGGACCACTCCAGGGATGTCTCTGAATTCAGCCACTTCCTTCTGTCTTTAGACCCCTTGAACCCCCAAGGAGATGTCTTTCTCCCTCCATGGTGGGAATTTGTCTTTGACTGCAAGTTCCATGAATCAGGAAAAGTCCCTCCAAAGGGAGAAAAACAATGTACAGGAAAGGAGAATCTGCAGAATGTGCCCAATTACACTTTTGGAAAAAGAATGAACGGAGAAAGTTACAATATCTACAATGCCGTTTATGCTCTGGCACACGCTTTGCATGCAATGTATGGATCCAGAGTTCGACCAACCATAATGAGGCTCGGAAAGAGGATCTCAGATGTCCAGTCATGGCAGGTAATTTCTCTGGCTTTTTACTTAGATCAGAAGCTCCCCATATGAATTTCTTCAGTTCCTGATTAAAGGTCTTTGTACTCGCATACCAATTCATCTGAGATCCTGCCCCTTTTTTTAGTTTAGCATTTGTTCTGCTATTCATTTTGCTATGTAAAAAGAGCTTCTGATTAACAATAGATGGAAACTAACCAAGGAGAGAATCAACCTAGAACTAAGGAGAAACTTCTTAAGGAATGGTTTATCTTTAGAAGTCGTGGGAGCCCCATTGCTGGAGTCATTAAGGAAGAGACAGGATAGCCACTTGTCTAAAACTGTAGAGGGTCTGTTGCTTGAGCAGGGGGTGGGACTAGAAGACCTCCAATGCCCCTTCCAATACTGTGATTCTGTTTCTATGACAACCACAGCCCAGAACAAGATTCAAAGGTGTCCAAAGGGGTTCCTGGTCTGAAATTCACCAGAATTTTCTGCATCAAAGGCTAAAATGTTGGATCTCTCTGGATAGTGAAGTGACCAACCACGTCAGATGCTTCCTTCCATATGGCCCAGTAGATCAAACCTGGTTCCTGCATTCTGCTGCCTTTGTCAATGATCCAGAAAATCAGTGGAATTTCCATGCTTCTGATAGAAATAATTCATTGATTTCAAACATTAATTTATCAGATAACAAGAACTTGGGCAAAACAAACTATTGGAAAGCACATGGAGCCGAGTCTCACAAGAGGAAAAGCCTAAAATTAAATTTAAATTGTGGAAATAAAATTCTGTTTTGATCAAATTGGAGTTGGAAATCATGCCCAGTGATAAAGGGGAAACTTTTAGTTTCAGAGTTAAATACACCTGATTCCTCAGATCCCCACCAAGAGATGGAAATAGCTTCTCAAATATAAATTCATCTTCTCAAGATGGCCATTATGTGATGATAGAAGCCATGATGTCTTATTTGTAACTCTAGCCCAAATACTCCGATTTCTGAAGCTCTCTTTTCTTTCAGATTCTTCCCTATTTGAGGAATGTGCAGTTCAACAACAGTGCTGGAGAGGAAGTCTCCTTCTCAGAAGATGGACTGGGATCTGCTCGTTTTGATCTTCTCAATTGGCTTTTCCTCCCCAATCGATCTTTTGTCCCCATGAAAGTTGGGGAAGTAAATCCTGAAGCTCCCCCAGGCCATGATTTCAACATAAACTCTGATGGAATTGTCTGGGCCACAAAGGTGAGCTGCAAGGAAATGTAAGTTCAGGGAAAGATTCATTCTATTTTATTTATTTATTTATTTATTCATTCATTCATTCATTCATTCATTCATTCATTTACTTATTTATTTATTTCGTCAAGCATATGTTTTATGACAGATACAAGTGTAAACATATTATAAATACATGAAAAGCATACGAATAAAAAAAATTAGGACAGGGATGATAGACATGCTGGTGCTCTTATGCCCACCCCTCACAGATATCTTATGAATGGCGTAAGATCTACAGTAGACAGTCTAAGGGTGAGGCTTGGGAACAACCTCTGCTTGAAACGCAGGATGCAATTAGAGCAACCAACAGTGATTTCTATGGACCAGTTATGCTCAGTTGTTTCCTCATGTTTTTTTCTTTTAGAAATGATCTCGTCCCACCATAAACCTTCCTCTGCAGGCTGAGATTCCAGATCCAATCTCCCACATCCATGCGTGTGTCAGGAATGCCCCTGGCCTGATTACCTCAGGATTGTTCTTGATTTTTGGTAGACGGTGGCAATCTATTTCTTTAGAAGAGATTCTGAACACAGAAGAAGGAACAAGGAAGGGAAATAGGAATGGGGAAAAGAATGAATGCAGTTTATTGCGTCACTCCTCTCAAGTATTTCTCTTTTCTCTTTCAGAAGATGCCCTTTGCCAGGTGTGGCATGAAGAGATGCCACGCAGGAGAGAGGAGAAGAGTTCCAGAGGGCAAGCAGGTTTGCTGCTACCAATGTGAGGCTTGTCCAGAAGGGACTTTTTCTAATCAGACAGGTAGACAAGCCTTCAAATGTAAATCTTTCAGGATCAAAGAAGACATTTTTTGTTACTGTGTCATTTTTGATAAGATTGACATAAAATCATATCTTTCAGCAAAACCTTTTGGTTTACAGATCTAAACTTCCACAGAGGCACCTTTCCTGATCCATAGCAGTTCCATGCAGGATAGTTTTTGCGCAGAATTTATGAATCTCCAAGTAGGATTTCCACTGCTACTCTAACCTCCAATTGGAAAAACCACCTTCCAATATATCCTGAGGAAGTGGGGCATGCAGTCCAAGCTTTTATTTTTATTATTCAGAATATGCTCCTTCCGTCACCACTATCAGCCTCTGAGGAAATAGACCTGCCAGGGAAAGAGGAGATACATCTATTTCTGTCTCTTTGATAGAGCAGAAGGGAGCAGAAAAAGTCTGAATGAACAGATTTGAAGTACAAAGCAGAGAGCTTAAGGCAGGGATAATGTACTGACAAAGAAAACGGCAGCATTCCTGAATAACAGATATGTTGTTCTTCTGTGGGTTCCATTATAAAATAGGAGAAAAAGCAGGCAGGGATCTCAAACTGAAAGCCACATTACTCATGGAAGTGCACAGTAAATGTATAGCTGGTCCTGAACAAATCCTTGTCTCTGGCTAATCTATCCCCAGGATCACCATAAATGGAGGATGATTTGCCCTTTTTGATGTCCGATAAATTGTACAGGGAGTCCTTTCATCATTCCCTTTGTGGACAGGCCAACAGCAGAACGTGGAAGTCATATAACCTCTGTAGGAGGGATTATGCATATGGCAGATACCTTTTAAATTCTTAGCCAAACACTCTTGATTTCAGATGCAGCTCACTGTGAACCCTGCCCAGAAGACCAATTTCCCAACAAGGACAAGGACCAATGCATTGCCAAGAAGATCCACTTCCTTGCCTATCAAGACACCCTGGGATACATTTTAGTTTTTCTTGCTCTCTTTTTCTCTCTGATCACTTCTGCAGTCCTGGTGATTTTCTATAAACATCATGAAACACCGATTGTCAAGGCCAACAACAGAGAACTCACCTACATCCTCCTGGTGTCCCTCCTGCTCTGCTTCCTCTGCTCCTTCCTTTTCATTGGTCAACCCAGGAAGCTCACCTGTCTCTTACAACAATCTGCCTTTGCCATTCTCTTTTCCCTGGCAGTTTCCTCTGTGTTGGCAAAAACTGTCATGGTGGTTCTGGCCTTCATGGCCACCAAGCCAGGGAACAGGACAAGGAAACTCTTAGGAAAATCACTGACGAACTCCATTGTCATAGCCTGTCCGCTGATCCAAGCACTTCTTTGTGCCAGCTGGTTGGTCACCTCTCCCCCATTTCTTAACTTGGACTTCCATTCCTTGTTTGGAGAGATTATTTTGGAATGTAAGCAAGGCTCAGCTGTAATGTTTTATAGTGTCCTCTCTTACCTAGGATTTTTGGCCCTCATTAGTTTCACAGTGGCATTTCTAGCTAGGAAATTGCCTGATAGTTTTAATGAAGCCAAATTCATTACTTTTAGCATGCTGGTCTTTTGCAGTGTTTGGATCTCCTTCCTCCCCACCTATCTGAGCACCAAAGGGAAGTCCATGGTGGCTGTGGAGATCTTCTCCATTTTGGCCTCTGGAGCTGCTCTCTTGGCTTGTATCTTTTTTCCCAAATGCTACATTATTCTACTGAGGCCAGATCTGAATTGTAGAGAAAATATAGTAAGAAACAAGAATTTCTAAGTAATGCAAAGATTGGCCTCATTTATTTTTGTCTTTCAGGCATATTTAGAATCTGATTTTTTTAAAAAAAAAAAAGTTGACAAAAAGGAGGAACTTGTCCATTAAATAATTCCAACTCATGTGCTTCAACTGGTTACATGTCCGATCCCACAAATCTCTATTGGGATGCTGCCATACTGATAGGAGGGGGAGACTTGGGGATGGGGGGTTGTGCAGGGTTTCATTTGCATTGCTTTGCTGTATTTTGTGGGGAAAAGGAAGGGGAGGAGGAATGTGCTTTGAGCCATCTGCTTTATCTCACCACTAGAGAAAGTGAAATTGAAGCACCTGGGAATTGACAGTTATCACCATCTCTACCTGAGGTTCTCAAAACATCTTCACACTTTGGGATTGGCTCAATGTTGAACTGGACATTGAGAGGGGCTTTGCTTGTAGCAGTTTAACCTAACACTTTGAGTGGAAAACTTCAGTTCCTGCCTACATTTCCTTTGCTATCACCATCTTTCAATAAAAGTTCCCTTTCAAATGATAATTGTTTCAAGAGTTCTGCTTTCTTGAGAAGACAGGCGAGGTAGGACCTTACATTACAATTTACCTGTGTTCAGCAACGATCCTCCAGTCTTTGTTTATCATGTTTTCAAAGTGTCTTCAGTGATCTCCAGAGCCCTGATTTGATGGGATGTGTTTATTATTACAAGGAAAGAATTTTCTCATTTTATTCCTTTTAATTTAGTTCAATTTTTAAGTTAGTATTTTAAAGGGATGCGTTCAGTATTACCGCTTTTAAGCAAATATGGTTGTTTCCTTAGATATCTGAGGCATTATAGAATTGCCTATGACTATACTATTATTTTTTGAAATGGTAGAGTTAAATCCCCCTTACATCCAGATCTCCTATACTTCCTCATCAATGTCAGGCAGAATTTTCCTGAGATGGACAAGCAAAGTATGTCATAACTGTTTGCATTATATTAATAACCTCTCATGATATTTCATCTCTTGGACATCCTTGGTGAACGACGGTGGTCTATGAGATCTTTGTGCACAGAGAGTCTGCAGAGGAATAATTTGACCCAGGATCACAATCTAATTTCCTTAAAGAGTATATGTTACTAGCAATATCATCCAGGCCATGAGAGTCATCCCAGCTTTGTAAATTAAGTTAGGAGGCATCTGTCAATTATCAAATCCTGTGACATGTAGTTATTCAAAGATGATAACTGGCACCTTGAATGGTGCCTTGGAGGAACCTGGGGGCCACTGCAACTTATGAAACAGAAGTCTGAAATGGGTGAACCTAGAATGGTCCAATATTGTGGGCTTCATTTTAGACCAGCTGCAGTTTTCAAGCAGTTTTCAAGGGGAGCCCTAATTCAAGAACATTGCAGCATGAAACAGTAGCTAAACAATCACGATTTATGATATCTCCATGCATTGAGAGTCTGCAGAGCAATAATTCAACCCATGCCCATCCATCAACCCATCACAATAAAATTTCCTTAATGAATATACATTCCCAGCAAGGTCAACCAGGGCATGACAGTCATCCCAGTTTCCTAACTAAGGTTAGGAAGCATTTGCCAATCACACAGTCCTCTGACATATGTAGTTATTTAAGGGTGATAATGAGCACCTTGAATGGCACCTTGGAGGAATGTGGGAGCCACTGCAGCTCATGGAACAAAAGTCTAGCGTGGGTGAACCTAGAAGTGCCCAATATTGTGAGCACCTCTTCATTTCGGACCAGCTGATTTTTGGAAGCAGCTACCAGCAACCCCATTCAATTGTGATCAATTGGAAAATGGTGGTCACTTCTGTAATTGCACGATGCAGCCGTTCGATGAAGTGATCCATTCTACTTTCCTCATGCGGTCTATGCAACATAGCAGAAAGTGCCAGAGAAGTTTCAGGTGGGTGACAACATCAGTGATTTTTGGTCTATGATGGTGATTCTCAGCCTGGGGGGAGGGGTACAATATCATCACATGGCGTCCATGAAGGCTTGAAGAAATTTAAATCTCGTGTTAAATCTTGGGTGTCCGTAGCCATGATCCATGGCCACAAAAGATACTAGGGCAAAACCTTGGCAGTATTGCTTGGTCAGTTGATGTTTATACAACTGAATATTATGCTATCCAAGCATTGTTCACAGTTACAAGGGTACACCCGATTCTCATGTGCCACCAAACCCCATTAGCACTCATACTAGCTGACCAACTATGGCCAGGGCCAAACTCCACCTTGTACGTAGGGGGTCAGTTTCATGGAGGTCAAATTCACAACTTCACCATGACTCCATCTGCTCTGTGCATTACAAGAAACACAAACATGTTTTTCCATTCTGGTGAATGAGAAGCTGTTGCTACTTGGGTAGAACAATTGTTTTCCTTGCAATTATCAGAAATACAGTAATTCGTAGTGTATCCCCTGTGGATTTCTAGATACAAAATCTTCCAAGGTAAACCCTGCTTTAAAAATATGTCACAGTTCTCCAGATGGGGGCAGAACATGTCACCTGAGCCAGTCTTGCCATGGATTTGAAGACATTCACACATGTTTGCTTCCTCTGTGGTCATGGCCTGAACACAGGTAAGAGGAAGTATTGTTGCTATAAATTTGCCCTGTGGCTATACAGGTGGCAGAGGTGGTGTCTGATCTGCTAAAGTTCCAGTGAGATTTCAGGAGAAACCTTCACATCAGTTTCTGCCTAAACCTTGATTTCTGTTCCAGGAGGGAAGGTGAGAAGACTGAGGGGGCAGGAGTCAATGCTTCTTCTGATGCTGATGCTCTTCTGGCTCCTGGCTCCAACTACAGCGAAGAGGCTGCAAACCATCTGTGTGTTCAGGAATTATGTCAAGTTGGATGAAAACTACTACAGGCCTGGTGATCTCATTATTGGTGGGAATTTGCCCTTGGAAACCGTTTTAAAGTCTGTTGTCCCAGACTTTAATACACTGAATCTTCTTCTCGAGAGGGCGTAAGTTTCAGCTGGAGGGGAAACATGCTGAGAATTGTTCTCTTTGCTTTAAATTCAGGGACATTACTCAGAAATACTTTGAGTATTTTCCACTCTCCTAGTGTAGTCCACATTTTGTGCTTTTCTCAATAAAATAGCAACCTGTTAAAACAGGCTGGAATTCTCAATCTCTTCACAAGATGATGATAAACAGCAAAAATGAACAGGGAAGCTGTGTTGGTCTGGTGAGGAGTCGAATTATTATATTAATCTGTAACTTGTGGTAGAAAGTTCAACTAAAAGCTCAACACTCTTCCAATGTTCAGGTGTTACAAAAATCCCTCTCAGTTTTGGAATCAGCATTGCTCATGTCTAATGGCCTTCAGTAAATCTTTGAGTTGACCCCCACTGTAGTCCTGTGCTCAGCAATCTTTACCACACCTGAGGAAGCTTTTCCAAGAGAGACCCTAAATTACCAGTCTGAAACAGGAGCAGCTGGGAAGGATTACAACCACTGAAGCAAAGTGAAGATGGCAGGGATGATAGAGGGTATAAGACAGCTCGTGATATCTATGGAAAAGCTTGTCTCCTTTCTCACAAAGTCACCCAAGTTTAGCCAAGGGAGACGCTTTGAAAAGAAAAAAACAAAATCCTAACCCAATGACAACCCTAACCCAACATTGGGTGTTGCTGCTCCCAAATCCCCCCCCCCAAACAGTGAATCAGCTCCACCAGCACACAAAGGCTTTCCTGTAATGTTCCTCAATCTTTTTCTCACTATAGGCTCATTCCAGGTAACTACCAGCAGTTCCTTGCATTGATGTTTGCTGTCTCCGAAGTCAATGAAGATGTTCTTCTGTTCCCCAACATCACCCTTGGCTTCCACATCTATGGCCATTACCAGAGGGAGGATATCATTTCCTTAAACAGCCTCTCCATGCTCTCCTCACGAGGCCAAGTGGTTCCAGGTTACAAATGTGATCTGCAGGACACTCTGCTGTCCGTCATTGGTGATCTCAATGCCAAGTCCTCAAGGCAGATGGCCTCCATCTTCAGCATCTTTAAGGTCCCACAGGTAAGAGAGCTCCATTCAGTAGACAAAGATAAAAAACACACGCAAAATCATCTGATGTACCACAACCAGTCAAGACGAGTAACTGGTGGCTCTCCCTAAGAAGGGAAGGAGATTGAGGTTGCCACTCTAGGTGAATCAACCTGAGTGAGGGGGCCATCAACCTTTACTTTGTCTTTGAAAAAAGAATCTCTCCTTCTCCAGCTCGGTGTTGGTTTTGAGTTCTCTCAGGAAGAGAGAAGAGTTTATCCTTCCTTCTTCCGGATTAATCCCAAGGAATCTCCTCAGTATGTGGGTTTAGTCCAGCTGCTCCTCTATTTCCAGTGGAACTGGGTTGGTCTTCTGGCCCCTGAAGATGACAGAGGAGAGCATTTCATCTCAACTCTGATGCCCATCCTCAAGGAGAAGGAGATCTGCCTGGTCTTCACTGGAATATTGAAATTGGATGGTATTCATCTCATGGTGAAAAAATTACTTCGCATCTTCCGAACATGGTCTAAAACAGAAGTGTTTATTTTGTTTGGTGATTCCACTGTGACTAGCAGTGTACAAGGGGCTGTAACTATTTATGAAGAAATCAAAAGGATATCATTTAGAAAAGTTTGGATATTAACTTCCCATTGGAAACTCAGTATGGTGGAATGTAAAGACATATTGCTATTTATAAAGCCTTTCCATGGAGCCTTGCATTTTAGGGACCACACCGGGGATGTCTTGGAATTCAGCCACTTCCTCCTGTCTTTAGACCCTTTGAACCCCCAAGGAGATGCCTTTCTCTCCTTATGGTGGGAAAGAGTCTTTGGCTGCAAGATCCATAAATCAGGCAAGATCCCTCCAAAGGGGTGGAAACAATGTACAGGAAAGGAGAATTTGTGGAGTCTGCCCAATTACAGTTTTGAAACAAGAATGACAGGAGAAAGTTACAATATCTACAATGCCGTTTATGCTCTGGCACACGCTTTGCATGCAATGTTTGGATCCAGAGCCCGACCGACCATGATGAGACTTGGAAAGAGGATCTCAAATGTCCAATCATGGCAGGTAATTATTGTGGCTTTTTACTCAGTGCATAAATACTTAGAAAGGAAACTCCCCATATCAATTTCTTCAGCTACTGATTAAATGTCTGCATACTCCCATATCAATCCCTCTCAAATCATATTAAAGCATCAATTATTAAAAGTGGTTAAGAGCAATATTTGATTGAAAGATGGGGGAAAGAGAAGGAAGCCCAACCAGTGGTCTATTGGATCCACAGAGGAAAGACCTTCGTAACCTCCTGAATGTCCTTGAACAGAGGCCCAAGTTTCAGGGGTTGAGTTCCATTCCCAGGAAGAGGTGTCATCATAACAGAGTTGGAAGGGACCTTTGAGGTCTTCTAGTCCAACCCCCTCCTCAAGCTGGAAATCCTATATCATCTAACTTTTATCTACTTTGATAAAAAGATTTGAACAAGTATTGTTAAGCCAAAGGTATATTAAAACACCTTTTCTGAATCTCTCCTTGCGCAAGTTCAGTCATTTGTTTAAAATCTTCATACTGAACAGAAAAAGGTGAAAGATACATACACTCATTCCTTCATGCAATGTGCTACTGTCAGTACCGAGTTGTTATTAATTAAAGATCTGCCACATGCTCATTTTAAGCTTGGTTTATGTTTCCATGGATTAGTATCCTGTGTTCCTCCATCCCATTTGTTCAGTTTACCATTTGTGGCTCTAGTCAGATTGTTGTGTGAAAGCAGCCTCTGTCAACCACAGCACACAGCAGGATTCAAAGTGGTCCTAAAGGGATCCTGATTTGATTTTTCAATACCAAAGGCTAAACGTTGGACCTCTCTGGACAATGAAGTGACCAACCAGGGCTGGTGCTTCCTTCTCCATGGCCCCACCTGGTTGGACCTGGTCCCGGCATTCTGCTGCCTTTGACTGTAAGCTAGTAAAAGTCAGTGGAATGTATCTGAATATTAGTAGTTGAGTTTGGTAGTTAGCTATAGTTCTGAGCTCCAAGATTGGCAATTTGGTTACAAACATTTAGTTACCATTTGAGGAGACATCTTCAGTGCCCTTTGAAATGTGTTCATCTATCAGAACACTGGCCTTTAAAGTCAGTGAAATTTTCCATGGTTGTGATAGAAATTATTCATTTCTAAAATTCTTTTGTGAATTAACTAGACTTGGGCCAAAGTAACTATTTGAAGCTGGGTGTAGCCCATAATTAAATTTGGAATATGGAATTAATTTTTTTTATGTACTGTATTTTGATAAAACGAGCTGGAAACCATGCCCTCTCATAAAGGAAACTTTTGTAGTTCCAAATATTTGGTGTTACTCCTGATTCCTCAGATCTCCACCAAGAGAACTCTTCTAGCTTCTCATAACATCAACCCATTTTCTCAAGATAGTCACCATGTTATGATAGAAGCCACAATATCTCATTAATAGCTCTAAGCCAAGTACTTCAATATTTGAAGATCCCTTTTTTTCAGATTCTTCCCTATTTGAGGAATGTACAGTTCAACAACAGTGCTGGAGAGGAAGTCTCCTTCTCAGAAGATGGAGTGAGATCTTCTCGTTTTGATCTTCTCAATTGGCTTTTCCTCCCCAATCAATCTTTTGTCCCCATGAAAGTTGGGCAAGTAAATCCCAAGGGTCCCCCAGGCCAAGATTTCACCATTAACTCTGATGGAATCATCTGGGCCACAAAGGTGAGCTGCAAGGAAATATTGTAAGTTCAGGGAAAGATTCTTTCTCTTCCTGAGATGCAAAACATCTTCCTAACTTGAAAAATAAGCAATTTAATTAGAAATTATCACAATTATTTGGTGAAATGCAGCAGGTTCATTACTTAGGTCATCCCAAGTTTTTTCTCTTTTCTCTTTCAGAAGGTGCCCTTGGCCAGGTGTGGCATGAAGAGATGCCATGCAGGAGAGAGGAGAAGAGTTCCAGAGGGCAAGCAGATTTGCTGCTATCATTGTGATGCTTGTCCAGGAGGGACCATTTCTAATCAGACAGGTAGAGCAGACATCAAATGTAGATCTTCCAGGATTAGGAAGACATTCATTAAGTCATTTTCATTATTGTCATTTTTGATAAGATTGACATGAAATCATATTTTTCAGCAAAACTGCCCTGGCCACAGAGGCCACCTTTAGCGATCCACAGCAGTTCCATGCAGAATTGCTTTAGGGCAGAATTGATGAATATCCAACTTAGATTTCCACTCCTCTAACATCCAATTGGAAAAGCCAACTTTCATCTTTCCTGAGGAAGTGGGGTGTGTGGTCCAAGCTTTAATTTTTATTATTCAGAATATGCTCCTTCCATCAGCACTATCAACCTCTGAGGAAATAGACCTGTCAGAGAAAGAGGAGATTCATCTATCTATGTCTCTTTGGTAGAGTAGGAGTGATCAAAGAAGTCTGAATAAACAGATTTGAGGTACAAATAACAGAGATTAAAGCAGGAATAATGTACATACAAAGAAAACAACAGCATTCCTGGATAATAGATCTATTGATCTTCTGTGTGAACTGTTATAAAATGGTAGAAAAAAACAGGCAGCATCTCAAACTGAGAGCCAAGGTAGTTAATCAAGATATCCTTAGACAAAGACTTTTGATTTCAGATGCTGCTCACTGTGAACCCTGCCGAGAAGATCAATATCCCAACAAGGACAAGGACCAATGCATTGCCAAGAAGATCCACTTCCTTGACTATCAAGACACCCTGGGATACATATTAGTTTTTCTTGCTCTTTTCCTCTCTGTGATCACTTCTGCAGTCCTGGTGATTTTCTATAAACATCATGACACACCGATTGTCAAGGCCAACAACCGAGATCTCACTTACATCCTGCTGGTCTCCCTCGTCTTCTGCTTCCTCTGCTCCTTCCTCTTCATTGGCCAACCTGGGAAGATCACCTGTCTCTTCCAACAATCTGCCTTTGCCATTCTCTTTTCCCTGGCGGTTTCCTCTGTGTTGGCAAAAACTGTCATGGTGGTTCTGGCCTTCATGGCTACCAAGCCAGGGAACAAGACAAGGAAACTCTTAGGAAAACCACTGTCCAATTCCATTGTCATAGCCTGTCCCCTGATCCAAGCAGTCCTTTGCGCCACCTGGCTGGTCACCTCTCCCCCATTTCCCAATATGGACTTCCACTCCTTCTTTGGAGAGACCATCTTGGAATGTAAGGAAGGCTCAGCTTCAATGTTTTACATTGTCCTCACTTACCTGGGTTTCCTGGCCCTTGTCAGTTTCACAGTGGCATTTCTAGCTAGAAAATTGCCTGATAGTTTTAATGAAGCCAAGTTCATTACTTTTAGCATGCTGGTCTTTTGCAGTGTCTGGGTCTCCTTCCTCCCTACCTACCTGAGCACCAAAGGGAAATCCATGGTGGCTGTGGAGATCTTCTCCATTTTGGCCTCTGGAGCTGCTCTCTTGGCTTGTATCTTTTTCCCCAAATGCTACATTATTCTGCTGAGACCAGATCTGAATTGTAGAGAAAAAATAGTAAGAAACAAGAATTTTTAAACAAGCATGTTTAGAATGTGATTTTTTTAAAAAAAAATGTTGACAAGAAGGAGGAACTTGTCAATTAAATAATTCCTTCTCAAGTGTTGCAACTGTTTACATGTCAAGTTTGATAGAACTCTATTGGGATGCTGCCATTCTGGTGAGAAGGGGAGGCTGGGGGGGGGTTCTTTGTGCAGGGTTTCATGTGCTTTGCTTTGCTGTACCTTGTGGGAAACAGGGAGGGGGGAAGGAATATGCCTCAAGAAACCTTAGGGAGGGGGAATGGAATGTGCTTTGAGCCATCTGCTTTATCCCAACTCTAATGAAATTGAGGCGCCTGGGAATTGATAGTTTTCACCATCTCTACCCAAGGTTCTCAAAACATCTTTTCACCTTGGGATTGGCTCGATGTTGAACTGGACATTAGGAGAGGCTTTGCTTGTAGCATCTTAACCTAATGCTTTGAGTGGGAAACTTCAGTTCCTGCCTATATTTCCTTTGCTATCACTGTCTTTCAATAAAAGTTCCTTTTGAAACGATAATTGTTTCAAGAGTTCTGCTTTCTTTCGAAGACAGGCGAGGCAGGACCTTACATTACCATTTACCCGTGGTCAACAATGATCATCCTGTCTTTGTTTATCATGTTTTCAAAGTATCCTCGGTGATGTCCAGAGCCCTGATTTGATGGGAAGCTTGTTCATAAAGATGCATTTATTATTACAAGGAGAGAATTTTCTCATTTTATTCCTTTTAATTTGGTTCAATTTTTAAGTTAATATTTTAAAGGGATGTGCTCAGTATTCGTGTTTTTAAGCAAATATGGTTGTTTCCTTAGATATCTGAGGCATTATAGAATTACCTACCACTGTTCAATGATTTTTCAAAGGTGGAGTTTAAATCCCTCTCACATCCAAATCTGCTATACTTCCTCGTCAATGTCGGGCAGAATTTTCCTGAGATGGACGAGCAAAGTATGTCATAACTGTTTGCAGTATATTAATAACCTCTCATGATATTTCATCTCTTGGACATCCTTGGTGAACGAAGGTGGTCTATGAGATCTTTGTGCACAGAGAGTCTGCAGAGGAATAATTTGACCCAGGATCACAATCTAATTTCCTTAATGAGTATATGTTACTAGCAATGTCATCCAGGGCATGAGAGTCATCCCAGCTTCCTAATGTAAGTCAGGAGGCATCTGTCAATCACACAGTCCTGTGACATGTAATTATTTAAAGGTGATAACCGTCACCTTGAATGGTGCCTTGGAGGAACCTGGGGGCCACTGCAATTTATGCAACAGAAGTCTGAAATGGGTGAACTTAGAAGGGTCCAATATTTGGGCTTCATTTTGGACCAGATGCAGTTTCCAAGGAGTCTTCAAGGGGAGCCCTAATGCAAGAACATTGCAGCATGAAACAGGAGAGAATGTTCATAGCTCAGTTTTTTTAAAATTTGATTTATATGCCGCCCTTCTCCGGAGACTCAGGGCGGCTTACAATGCGTTAAGCAATAGCCTTCATACTTTTGTCTATTTATACAAAGTCAGCTTATTGCACCCACAAACTGGTCCTCAATTTACCTACCTTAGAAAGGATGGAAGGCTGAGTCAGCCTTGAGCCTGTGAGATTCGAACTTACAGTAATTGCAGACATCTGGAGTTAATGACAATGCATTAGCCTGCTGAGCTGTCCAGGCTCCTATTAGATCATGGCAGTGGTTTGTTCTCCAATGAAATTTGATTAATAGTTTTCGGTCCTGCATTTCATTCCACAATGATTTTCAGATGGAGGGGGCCTTAAGAATTACACAGTTGTAATAGTCACACAAACATTACAATTGGTTCTTGTTGAGCAATGATGATGAAAAAGTTACTTTGGAACCTGTCCCATTGACTACATTTGGAGGTTTGTAAAGAATACAAAAACTGAAGTCATTCCATCATTGTTGCGATAGTTTCAAGTACCAAACACTACCAGCATGATTTTCAAAGCAGCCACCACTGACCCCATTCAATTGTGATCGCTTGGGAAATGGTGGCCACTTCTGTTAACTGCAGCCATTTGACAAAGTGATCCATTCGGTTTTTCTCACGCGGTCTATGCAGTATTGAAGAAAGCTCCTGAGCTCCCGTGCCTGGTGGGTGGGTGTCAACAGTGATCTTTGGTCTATGGGGTGTGAGGGGTCAAGGGTCAGAGACAACAACAGAATGGCTGATGACGACCATGGTGATGTTAGTAGATCAGATTCTTCTAGAGACCATCAGCACCCAGTAAGCCTATTTTCATTTGGACTGCCTGGACTCCTGACTGTCCCTGCTTGATGGTTGATGACATTATAGACAATCCAAGAGGTCATGTTGAGCCAGAATGAATGCACTCATCCTGCTCCTTCCAAAATTCATCTAAAAGTGTAACCCATGCCATTTCCATCCCATTAAAGTCCTGAACTTTCACAGAAATCAGCATTTATCAAAGTTCCACCAAAATTGTCTAGTATGGTAGGACCCAGCAATTGTTTCTTGAGTATTAGCCAAACCAAGTAATCCTTCATAACTGTTTGAACAAACCCATCTTTCAAGGATGAATTCATGCTGGGTATCTCTCACCTGTAGGTTTGTTCCCCATAATTCCTGACTTTCTGCCTCCATCTTTCCATCCCTCTTGCCTCTATCATCTCTGTTGCTCTCATGCAAGTTCAAACTCTCCTCAGCTCAATTTTGTTCTGTTTAACAAACTGAAGCTGAAGGAGGATTGGCAGAACCTGAGCATGGAGTCAAAAGAGGAATCAGCCTAAATTCTCTTCATAGCCACAGATGAACTAAGTCCAATCCCTCATGAATTCCATTAACCCTTATGTAATACCAAGATAATGCTAAACATTAGTTGAGAAAGTTCCTGTTTGGATGATTACTAATTAATTGGTTTAATTGGACCAATTCCAGTCTAATTGGAAGTTTGTGTATGATCCAAATGTTTTCTGCCTGACAGAACATTTACAAAGACCTAGCTGACCAAAGTCAAGGCCATCTCCACAGAAACCAGTAACGGCCAGAGGGAGTAACTTCTACGACCCGTGAAATTGCTTCGTTGGGGAATGTGACTGATGATACACCTTGGAGGGAGGGGGAAACTGGGTCAGAGGCAAGGTGAGAATTGAGTGAAGTCAGAGTTTCAGCTTTGGAAGCCATATTAACCTCGGAAGCTTCCACACTGCCACCTTCTTGCACTTGGGAAAGTAGGAGGGGGGATTTGATAGAGCAATTTTTGTTAAACATAATAGCATTCTCCTTTTTGTCAAGGTCATAGTGATCCTGCAGCTGGAGGAAGAGTGGTTGCAGAGGTGTCTCAAGTGGGACAGATGGTGATTGGGCCATGTGATGGACTGGTGGGTGCAGGGGCTGGATATGGGGTTTTGCTTTATTGAGGGAAAACCCGGAACTCTCAGATTCAGGTTTTCCCAGATGTGCCAGTGTACCTATTCCAATAAATGAAGATTTTGAGATGAAGATTGTCTTGGAGTTTTTAATTAGAGTTGGGTCATTCTGGAATGCTGACATTGAGTTGGCTTCACTTGGTCAATGCTGACATGACGCTCCTAATAAACAACTGGATTTTCCTTGAAACTTTGCTTGGGGCTCTTGCTTTTATTAGGGCATTGGTCAGAACTCCAACAGCCAATCCGTCAGACTGACTGAAGAAGGGGGATCCCTTGGGTATCTGGCATTGGGACAAAGTCCACAGCACTTACTACCTTGAAAGGGGTTAGTCCCATGCTACTGTGAACAGCATTATTGTATCTGACCTCAGCGAATGGCAAGAGGTCCGCCCAATCAGACTGCTGGAGGTTCATGTAACATCTCAGGTATTGTTCTACCATGGCGTTCAGACTCTCTACGCCCCCATTGGTGTTTGGATGAAAGGCCAAGTAAAGGCCTTGGGATGACCCAATGGACCGCAGGAACTCCCTCCAGAATTTAGCCATGATCTGCACTCTGATTGACTTTTTCTCCAAGCAGACACACTTCTTTCTTGAGATAGTTACCATACTGCTCTTTGAGCAGAAACTATTAGTCCAGGAAGACCCTAGAGTGAATAAGAGTCCTAAGCATTACAATTCAATGTCATGATGAACCAGATGGACCCTGAAAGTCAACGGATTTACCTCAATCTCTCTCCTGCAACCAACACTGAATGGAACCAGCTTCAGATGAAGGAGAGACTCACATCACAATATACCTATTCTTTGTTATCAAAGTTTCTAATTTCATCCTTTGCCATGTGGTTATTAAAAAATTGGTTAATCCATCCAAGCATTGGCATGACTGCTCACTAGGGCTCGTTGCCTTAGAAGACTGAGGAAAATTCTGCGTTCTGCGGTGGTTCTCCTCCTACCTCTCCGACCGGTCGCAATCGGTGTTGACAGGGGGGCAGCGGTCGACCCTGAGGCGCCTAGTGTGTGGGGTGCCACAGGGGTCGGTCCTCTCGCCCCTTCTGTTCAACATTTATGTAAAGCCGCTGGGTGAGATCATCCGTGGTTTTGGGGTGGAATTCCATCAGTACGCTGATGACACTCAGCTGTACATTTCCACCCCAGACCACCCCAACGATGCCGTGGAAGTGATGTCCCAGTGCCTTGAAGCTGTGCGGGTCTGGATGGGGAGAAACAGGCTTCGACTCAACCCCTCCAAGACCGAGTGGCTGTGGCTGCCGGTGTCCCGATATAGCCAACTGACTCCATCGTTGGTTATTGGGGGCGAATCATTGGCCCCCACGGAAAGGGTGCGCAACTTGGGCGTCCTCCTGGATCCACGGCTGTCATTAGAGGATCATACGACAGCTGTGGCCAGGGGGGCTTTTTATCAGGTCCGCCTGATACGCCAGTTGCGCCCCTTTCTAGATCGGGACTCCCTGCGCACAGTCACTCAGGCGCTCGTCACGTCTCGCTTGGACTACTGTAATGCTCTCTACATGGGGCTCCCCTTGGGATGCATCCGGAGGCTTCAACTGGTACAGAATGCGGCCGCGCGGGGGATTATGGGAGCGACAGGGCGCTCCCATGTGACACCTCTCCTGCGTGAGCTGCATTGGTTGCCGGTTGATTTCCGGGTGCGTTTCAAGGTGTTGGTAATCACCTTTAAAGCGCTCCATGGCTTAGGACCAGGGTACTTACGGGACCGCCTTCTGCCACCTATTGCCTCCCACCGGCCGGTTCGCTCCCACAGAGAGGGCCTCCTCAGGGTGCCGTCAGCCAGACAGTGCCGGCTGGCGACCCCCAGGGGGAGAGCATTCTCTGTGGTAGCCCCCACCCTCTGGAACGATCTCCCTCCAGATCTGAGAACTATCACTGACCTCCGGACCTTTCGTCGGGCGTTGAAGACTCATTTCTTCCAACTTGCCGGACTTGCCTGATCCCTCCTATTTTTAAATATTTTAAACTTTAAATTATTTTAAATTATTTAAATTTTTAGAGTTTTAGTGTTTTATTCGATATATTTTCAGCCTAAATTTATATGGACTTTTAGTACGTTTTAACTCACTGTATTGTTATTGGTTTTTAATTGGCTGTTCACCGCCCTGAGTCCGGAAAGAGAAGGGCGGTATAGAAATTTGATTAATAAATAAATAAATAAATAAATAAATAAATAAATAAATAAATAAATAAATTCTCAGGGTCGACTCTCACCCTAATCATCACTTCTTTACCCTTCTACAATCAGGAAGGAGATATAGAAGTATAGCCAGCCCCACAAATAGGCTGAAGAACAGTTTTTATCTGTGGGCTGTCAGACTCCTGAATGAGAAATAAAATCATGACTATGTAATATGATGGACTGCAAGGCCAGCACAATGTGTTATATGTTCACACTGGAGAAATAGGACTGGGTGTTTTCTAAATATGATTTATTGGGTTAGGGATTTTCTATCTTCATTGTGAGTTATATTGTGTTGAGGGGGTGCTCTAAGGGAGCTCAACCAATCTCATTGTACATATGTTGTACACTGACAATAAAGATTTGAATTGAATTGAATTGAGTTACAAGGTTATAACTGATAGTTGTATGTCACCAAACCCCATGACTCTCACAGTAGCTGACCAACTGTGGCCCAGGCCAAGCTCCATCTTGTTTCCAAGGGGTCAATTTCACGGAGGTCAAATTCACAATTTCAGCATGACTCCATCTACTCTGTGCATTACAAGAAACACAAACATGTTTTTCCATTCTGGTGAATGAGAAGCTATCGCTACTTGGGTAGAACAAATGCTTTTCCTTGCAATTATCAGAAGTACAGTAATTCATAGTGTGTCCCCTGTGGATTTCTTGATACAAAATCTTACAAAATATACCCTGCTTTAAAAAAAATATCTCTGAGTTCATAGCAAAGAGCTAATTCCTGGGTTTCAGGAGACTTGAATGCCTTTGTTTCCTCTATGGTCATGGCTCAAACACAGGTAAGATGAAGCATTATTGCTATAAATCTATGCTGGTGCCATCCAGGTGGCACAGGTGGTGTCTGATCTGCTAAAGGTCCAGTGAGATTTCAGGAGCAACCTTCAAATCAGTTTCTGCACAAAGTTTCTTTTCTGTTCTAGGAGGGAAGAAGACAAGAAAGAGGGGAAGGAGTCAGGCTACTGCTGATGCCCTTCCGGCTCCTATCTCCAACTTCTCTGAAAAGGCTGCAAACCATATTTCTGTGAAGAACGACTGAGCAGGAATCATGTCATTGTTGTTGCTGATGCTCTTCTGGCTGCTGGCTCCAACTACAGCAAAGAGGCTGCAAACCATGTGTGTTATAAGAGATTATATTGAATTAGATGGAAGCTACTACAGGCCTGGTGATCTCATTATTGGTGGGAATTTGCCCTTGGGAATCGTTATAACGTCTCCTGCCTTTGACTTTAATACAGTGAAGCTTGTTTTAGAAACTGAGTAAGTTTCAGCTGAAGGGGAAACATGGAGATAAATTGGTATTTTGCTTTACACTCAGGAACTTTTTTCAAAAAATAACTTCTAGTGTTTTGAACTGTCCTGGTGTAGTGCATATTTTGTGCTTTTCTCCATAAATTAGGAAGCTCTTAAAATAGGCTGCAATTCTCAATCTCTTCATCAGGAAGATGATAAACAACAAAGAGGGAAGCTGTGCTGGCCTAGTGAAGAAGTCAAATTATAATATTAATCTGAACAGTAACTTCTGGCAGAAAATTCAAATAAAAGCTCAACATGCTTCAACTGCTCAGGAGTTACAAAAATCCCTCACAGCATTGGAATCATCATTGCTCATGTCTAACCATCTGCAGTAAATCTCTGAGGTGACCCCCACTGCAGTCCTGTGCTCAGCAACCTTTTCCACACCTGAAGAAGCTGCTCCAAGAGAGACCTTAAATAATTACATTGAAAGTGGAGCAGTTGGAAAGGATTACAGCCACTGCACCAAAGTGAATATGGCAGAGATGATAGAGAGTATAAAACAGTCTATGATATCTATGGAAAGACTTCTCTTCTTTCTCACAAAGTCACCCAAGTTTAGCCGAGGGAAATCGTTTGAAAAAAACCCAACTCAATGAAATTTGGGAGTTTCTGCCTTCAAATGTCCCCACCCCCACCCCCACCCAAACAGTGAAGCAAATTCTACAGCCATGCACAAGCTTTCCTGTCATGTTCTCCAATATTTTTCTCACTACAGACTCATCACTGGTAACTACCAGCAGTTCCTTGCATTGATGTTTGCTGTCTCTGAGGTCAATAACGATTTTCTTCTGCTTCCCAACATCACCCTTGGATTCCACATCTATAGCCATTTTCAGAGGGAGATGGATATTTCCTTAAACAGCCTCTCCATGCTCTCCTCACAAGGCCAAATAGTTCCAGGTTACAAATGTGACCTGCAGGAAACTCTGCTGTCCGTCATTGGTGATCTCAGTGCCCAATTCTCAAGGCTGATGGCCTCCATCTTCAGCATCTTTAAGGTCCCACAGGTAAGAGAGCTCCATTGGCTACAGTATGGAATAGACAGAGATCAAAATACACAAGATGAAACTAAAAGTAGTTTTTTTTTGTTGTTTGGTTTTTTTGTTTTTTTTTGTGGGATGGGAGCATATAATCAGCTTGTGGCGCATAGATTACTCTTTATTAAAGGGCATCATTTTAGTGCCATTTATTCTCTATATCAGGTTGTTGGTTTCTTCTCTTGTCTTGTGACGTACCACAACCAATAAAAATGGCTAAGAAGGGAAGAAGATGAAGTTTGCCTATCAAAGTGAGTCTATCTGAGGGCCATCAACCACACAATGGTCACTACTAAAGTCACCATAAAACCTTTACTTTGTCTTTGAAAAAAGAATCTCTTTTTCTGCAGCTCGGTGTTGGCTTTGAGTTCTCTCAGGGAGAGAGAAGAGTTTATCCCTCCTTCTTCCGGATTAATTCCAGGGAATCTCGTCAGTATGTGGGTTTAGTCCAGCTGCTCCTGTACTTCCAGTGGAACTGGGTTGGTCTTCTGGCCCCTGAAGATGACAGAGGAGAACATTTCATCTCAACTTTGAAGCCAATGCTCCAGGAGAAGGAGATCTGCCTGGCCTTCACTCTAATGCTGAAATTGGATGATATTAAAATTGCTCAGAAGACGTTTATTCTCAATTTCCGCACCTTCTCTAAAAGAGAAGTGTTTATTCTGTTTGCAGACTCAGTTGTTACTGGCACTGTAATAGCGACAGAACTTTTTTTTAAACAATTCATAAAAGTCTCATTTAGAAAAGTTTATATCTTCACTTCGCATTGGAAATTTAGTGTGGAAAAATCACATTACACATTACCATATGTAAAGCTTTTTCATGGGGTCTTGCATTTTAGGGACCACTCCAGGGATGTCTCTGAATTCAGCCACTTCCTCCTGTCTTTAGACCCCTTGAACAACCAAGGAGATGTCTTTCTCATTATATGGTGGCAATTTGTCTTTGGCTGCAAATTCCATAAATCAGGAAAGATCCCTCCAAAGGCAGAAAAACAATGTACAGGAAAGGAGAATCTGCAGAATGTGCCCAATTACATTTTTGAAAAAAAAATGACAGGAGAAAGTTACAATATCTACAATGCTGTTTATGCTCTGGCACACGCTTTGCATGCAATGCATGGATACAGAGTTCAACCGACCATGATGAGGCTTGGAAAGAGGATCTCAGATGTCCAATCATGGCAGGTAATTTCTGTGGCTTTTGACTCAGTCCACAGACACTTAGATCAGGAGCTCCACATATGAATTTCTTCAATTACTGATTCAATATGCACGTACTCCCATACGAATTCATCTGAGACCCTGCCCTTTTTCTCAGTTTACCCTTTGTTGTGCTACTCAGCCTGCTGTGTGAAAAGAGCTTCTGACTAACAATGGATGGAAACTAACCAAGGAGAGAAGCAACCTAGAACCAGGGAGGAATTTCTTAAGGAACAGTTTACCTTTAGAAGTTGTGGGAGCCCCATTATTGGAGTCATTGAGGAAGAGACAGGATAGCCACATGTCTAAAACTGTAGAGGGTCTGTTGCTTGGGGTTGGACTAGAAGACCTCCAATGCCCCTTCCAATACTGTGATTTTGTTTCTATGACAACCACAGCACAGAGCAAGATTCAAAGTGGTCCTAAGGGTTCCTGGTCTGAAATTCATCAGAATTGTCTGCATCAAAGGCTAAAATGTTGGACCTCTCTGGATAGTGAAGTGACCAACCACGTCAGATGCTTCCTCCGACATGGCCCAGTTGATCAAACCTGGTTCCTGCATTCTGCTGCCTTTGTCAATTATCCAGAAAATCAGCGGAATTTTCCATGCTTCTGATAGAAATAATTCATTGATTTCAAACATTCATTTAATAGATAACAAGAATTTGGGCAAAACAAACTATTGAAAAGTGCATGGAGCCAAGTCTCACAAGAGGAAAAGCCAAAAATTAAATTTAAATTGTGGAACTAAAATTCTGTTTTGATCAAATTGGAGTTGGAAATCATGCCCAGTGATAAAGGGGAAACTTTTAGTTTCAGAGTTAAATACACCAGATTCCTCAGATCGCCATGAAGAGATGGAAATAACTTTTCAAATAAAAATTTATCTTCTCAAGATGGCCATTATGTGATGATAGAAGCCATGATGACCCATTTGTAGCTCTAGCCAAATACTCCAATTTCTGAAGGTCTCATTTATTTCAGATTCTTCCCTATTTGAGGAATGTGCAGTTCAACAACAGTGCTGGAGATGAGGTCTCCTTCTCAGAAGATGGACTGGGATCTTCTCGTTTTGATCTTCTCAACTGGGTCTTCCTCCCCAATCAATCTTTTGTCCCCATGAAAGTTGGGCAAGTAAATCCTGAGGCTCCCCCAGGCCAGGATTTCACCATTGACTCTAATAGAATCATTTGGGCCACAAAGGTGAGCTTCAAGGAAAGGTTGCAAGTTCAGGGAAAGATTCATTCTAATTTATTTATTTATTTATTTATTTGTTTGTTTATTTATTTATTTATTTATTTAATCAAGCAAGTATTTTATGACAGATACAAGTGTAAACATATTATGAATACATGAAAAGGATATGAATAAAAAAAATAGGACAGGGATGATAGGCATGCTGGTGTGCTTATGCACACCCCTTACCCATCTCTTAGGAATGGTGTAAGGTCTACAGTAGACAGCCTAAGGGTTAGGCTTGGGAACAATATCTGCTTGAAACACAGGATGCAATTAGAGCAACCACAGTGATATCTATGGACCAGTTATGCTCAGTTGTATCCTCATGGTTCTTTCTTTTAGAAATGCTCTCGTCCCATCATAAACCTTCCTCTGCAGGCTGCGATTCCAGATCCAATCTCCTACATCCATGTGTGTGTTAGGAATGCCCCTGGCCTGATTACCTCAGGATTGTTCTTGATTTTTGGTAGACGGTGGCAATCTACTTCTTTAGAAGAGAATCTGGACACAGAAGAAGGAACAAGGAAGGGAAATAGGAATGGGGAAAAGAATGAATGTAGTTTATTGCTTAGCTCCTCTCAAGTATTTCTCTTTTCTCTTTCAGAAGGTGCCCTTTGCCAGGTGTGGCATGAAGAGGTGCCATGCAGGAGAGAGGAGAAGAGTTCCAGAGGGCAAGCAGGTTTGCTGCTACCAGTGTGAGGCTTGTCCAGAAGGGACCTTTTCTAATCAGACAGGTAGACAAGCCTTCAAATGTTAATCTTTCAGGATCAAAGAATTTTTTTTGTTATTGTGTCATTTTTGATAAGATTGACATAAAATCATACCTTTCAGCAAAACCTTTCAGTTTACAGATCTAAATTGCCACAGAGGCACCTTTCCAGATCCTCAGCAGTTCCATGCAGAAATGTTTTAAGGCAGAATTTATGAATCTCCAACTAGGATTTCCACTGCTACTCTAAACTTCCAATTGCAAAAACCGCCTTCCAATCTATCCTGAGGAAGTGGGCTGTGCGGTTAAAGCTTTATTTTTTGTCTTTGTTTGATCCAATCGTACCATCTATCCCATACCCTAGAATATTTTGAGCTTTCCTCATTTTTTAATTTCTGCGTTAATTGATCCGATTCCGCACACAAATATATCTTTTGTATTACTTGCTGATTGTTTGGCAAATATTCCTTCTTCCATACTTGTGCATTCGCTATTCTCGCCGCTGTAATTATGTGTGTATTAAATATATCTTTTCTTTTCTAATGTTTTGTTTGTAAATTCCTAATAGAAATACCTTGGGGTCTAGTTCAATTTCTTCTCCTACTATTTGTATTATCCACGTTCTAATTTTCTCCCAGTATGCCTTAGTTTTGGGGCATAGCCACCACATATGGTAAAAAGTTCCTCTAGCCTGTTTGCACTTCCAGCATTTTGAGTCTAAGTTGGGATACATTTGTGCTAGCCTCGACGGGGGTAAGTGCCATCTATACCATATTTTATATTGGTTTTCTTTATAACTTACCGATTTTGTCATTTTAATATTATCTTCCCAAATTCTTCTAATTGGATATTTCCACCTATATTTTTGTTCTAGGCAATCATCTGCCCTTTAATTAATTCTTACTCAATTCCAATTCTAATAAATATGGATAATGATACTTTTAATTGAATATGAAAGCTAATTTGAACGAGCAATATATGTTATTATACTCTTAGTGAACTTTAAATTAAGAATGAAAATTGGAAAGGTATTTGTATGATAACCTTATATAAGTACCCATGATGACTTCACCGACAAAAGGCATGGGGATATAAATGGGACAAGCAATGAATGATATAATGTATGTATATATATGTGTATATGTATAATAATCACATATAGATACTTAAGAGAGTAGAAACGAATTTCATCATTGATTACGATTTATGGACATGGATATTTTAATATGGTTTTTATCTGTTTTTGTATACATTTG
Organism: Coluber constrictor foxii; assembly: GCA_038048745.1. Taxonomy (NCBI): domain Eukaryota; kingdom Metazoa; phylum Chordata; class Lepidosauria; order Squamata; family Colubridae; genus Coluber; species Coluber constrictor. Next base: position 6,458,057 of record CM075958.1, on the reverse strand, counting down.
AAAGTTAAATAAAGTTTGTTTTGAAAATTAAAAAAAAGAGAAACAATTCAACATGTCATCAAGATCTAAAGAGAACCATTCAAAAAGTTGAAAAAAAAAAGCTTTAATTTTTATTATTCAGAATATGCTCCGTCCGTCAGCACTATCACCCTCTGAGGAAATAGACCTGCCAGGGAAAGAGAACATTCATCTATCTATGTCTCTTGGATAGAGCAGGAGGGAGCCAAAAAAAAGTCTGAATGAACAGATTTGAAGTACAAAGCAGAGAGGTCAAGGCAGGGATAATGTACTCACAAACAAAATGGCAGCATTCCTGAATAACAGATATCTTGTTCTTCTGTGGGTTCCATTATAAAATAGGAGAAAAAAACAGGCAGGAATCTCAAACTGAAAGCCACATTACTCATGGAAGTGCACAGTGAATGGATAGCTGGACCTGAACAAATCCTTGTCTCTGGCTAATCTATCCCCAGGATCATCATAAATGGAGGATGATTTGCCCTTTTTTATGCCCCATAAATTGTACAGGGAGTCCTTTCATCTTTCCCTTTGTGGACAGGCCAACAGCAGAAAGAGGAAGTCATATCACCTTTGTAGGAGGGATAATACATATGGCAGATAACCCTGAAATTCATAGCCAAACACTCTTGATTTCAGATGCAGCTCACTGTGAACCCTGCCCAGAAGACCAATTTCCCAACAAGGACAAGGACCAGTGTATTCCCAAGAAGATCCACTTCCTTGCCTATCAAGACACCCTTGGATACAGTTTAGTTTCTCTCACTCTTTTTCTCTCTGTGAGCACATGTGCAGTCCTGGTGATTTTCTATAAACATCATGACACACCAATTGTCAAGGCCAACAATCGAGATCTCACCTACATTCTCCTGGTCTCCCTCCTGCTTTGCTTCCTCTGCTCATTCCTCTTCATTGGTCAACCTGGGAAGATCACTTGTCTCTTCCAACAATCTGCCTTTGCCATTTTCTTTTCCCTGGCGGTTTCCTCCATTTTGGCAAAAACTGTCATGGTGGTTTTGGCCTTCATGGCCACCAAGCCAGGGAACAAGGCAAGGAAACTCTTAGGAAAACCACTGACCAACTCTATTGTCTTAGCCTGCCCCCTGGTCCAAGCAGTTCTTTGTGCCACCTGGCTGGGAACCTCTCCCCCATTTCTTAACTTCGACTTCCACTCCTTGTTTGGAGAGACCATCTTGGAATGTAATGAAGGCTCAGCTGTAATGTTTTACACTGTCCTTGCCTATCTAGCTTTTTTGGCCTTCATCAGTTTCACGGTGGCATTTCTAGCTAGGAAATTGCCTGATAGTTTTAATGAAGCCAAGTTCATTACTTTTAGCATGCTGGTCTTTTGCAGTGTTTGGATCACCTTCCTCCCCACCTACCTGAGCACCAAAGGAAAGTCCATGGTGGCTGTGGAGATCTTCTCCATCTTGGCCTCTGGAGCTGCTCTCTTGGCTTGTATCTTTTTCCCCAAATGCTACATTATTTTACTGAGGCCAGATCTGAATTGTAGAGGAAATATAGTAAGAAACAGGAATTTCTAACTAATGCAACAGCTAGCCACATTTATATTTGTCTTTGAAGCATATTTAGAATGTGATAAGATTAAAAAAGAATGATGACATGAGGGAGAAATTTGTTCATAAAAGAATTGCTTATCAAGTGATGCAACTGGTTACAATTTATCTGCTTTCAGCAACAATCACCCAGCCTTTTGTTTATCATTTCTTCAAAGAATCCTTGTTTTGTTCAGTGCCCTGTGTGGATGGAAAACTAGTTTTTATTATTATTTATTTATTATGTCAAGGGGGAAATTTTCTCATTTTAATCTTTTTTTAATTTAGTTGTTTTTTAATATAGTGTTTTAAAGGATTTGGTTCAGTATCAGTTTTTTTAAGCAGATATGGATCTTTCTCTCTGTGTGTCTGTGTTTTAATTTGCAATATATAATTTTTATGTTTTATTAAAATACAAATAAGGGAAGAAAAAATAGGAAATTAAGGGAAGGAAAAGGAGCGGGGAAAAGGGGGTGTGAGATACAAGGAGAAAGAGAAAAAAAGAAAGAAAAGGGCATTGACTTCCAATATTTCTTAACACAGTACAAGATAATCACACTCCAAGCTCAACTTTTTGCTTTTACACATTAATGTACAACTAGCCATTCCTATAACATCAAATCTTTCTAATCATCAAAACCAAATCAAAGTTTCATTTTTTTCTTCATAAGTACAAATTCCAGAAATGATTTCCAAATGAAAACATATTTTCTTCTTTGAATAAAATTATCAATTTAACCCTTTCTGCTTTATTTTTTTCAGTAAGGTCAAAGTATTTGGATGAATACAATGAATTTTGTAAATAAAAATGTTGACAGGTCAGAAAGATTCCTAGGTGCAAAAAGGATTAAGTTATTTTTGATAACACCCCCCACCCTTTCCTTCAAATGGTCTGTCATGTGAGAAAAAGAAATATAGAAGGAGTGTGTGCTAACTGACCCATAAAATAGCAAATTTCAATTCTATGATTTTCAATAAACTTTAACAAAATGTCTATGGCAATATAAGGTACAGTAACGTAACTGATATGTTCTTTGATTAAAGAGAATACTTCTTTGTTGACGACAGTAACAGTTGATTAGTGGGAAAATAACTGATAGGCTATTAATTATGAATATGCATGACTACATCATCTATTTCTTATGCATAACTCATTTTCTCCTCCTTTCTCAAATGTACAAATATGAGTGCATCCTTTGGTCTTCAAGAGTTCCTCCCACTATTCTCTGGAGAGAACTTATCCAGGGTGCAACAAATAATTCTGCTGTGAGACTTGATTATTGATTTTTGGTCCTGCATTTGAATCCACTGTGGTTTTGGGAGGATTAAGGATTAAACAGTTGTATAATAGCCAACTAAACATTACAGACAGTCCTTTTTTAGCAACAAGGAGGAAATAGTATCTTTGCAATACATCACGTGAATGGGATTAGGACAGTTGGCTGCAGTTGCCTCCCCCTGGTCACCCCAGCTCCCCCCCATCCCAACCACAACCCACCACAACCACCCTTCTCTGGCAGCCCCTCCCCATCAGCCCCTCCCCCGTTGCCTTCCTGAGGCACATTGCCACAGTACAATTTGACCCGTCAGATTTGTCACATGGAACAATTAGCTGCATGTGTCTCATCTGTTCCAGTTCCATTTGGAACCCCATCAGTCACTAAGAGTGGACCGGTCAATCCTTAGATTCCCACTATGGACGAATGGCTACAGAAGCTGATGGAGTTGGCAGAAGTGGCCAAATGGATCATTTTGGTTAAAGGAAAGAATATAAGTACCTTGGTTTCCACATGGAAACAGCTTCTGAACTTTGTGCTTGAGGTGGATAAAAAATGAAACTTTGATTTTTGGGTTTTTACCAGTTAGATTGATATTTTTTTTAGAAATGGCTAGCCTATATTATTATGGAAAAAGAAAAAGTTGTGGTTTGATGTTAATGCTTTTTTTTTTTACTTCCACAGAGGTTGTTGGAAGTCAATGTTTCTTCTTTTCTTTTCCCCAATTTTTCCTCATTTTTCTCTCCCCATTTCCCCCCTCACACACACTGTGTCTTCCTATTTACTTTTGTATTTTGTCTTATAACTTAATAAACATTAAACTGCGAAAGACGTGTTTATTATTTAAAAGAGGATGCCATGGAGGACTTTCAATGTGATAAGCCAAACCTTCAGTTGGACACGCATGTAAAGCAGAAACCAATTTAGCTTGTAAAACAGGGCTGTGACATGGGCCATACTAGGGGCAGATAACATTGTCCATCCTGCTTCATTCAGCACCAGCTGCAGCTTCCAAATGCTCTTCAAAGGGAGCCCCATGTAGAGCCCATTGATGAATTCAAAGGGAAGATGACCAGGGCATGAGTGACTGAGCCCAGGGAAACACGATCAGGGAACAAGGAAGCAGCTGGGACTCCCCTCCCCTCTCTGCCCCACCTGAACCAAGCTCCAGAGCTCACCCACAACCCCTGCACTCATGTATTTCCCAGCCCCACAGCCAGGCCACCCCCGCTTTGCTTCCTGCCTCGCCTTGCAGCAGTGGCACCACCAGCAGCAGCAGCCAGGATCAGCAGGCAAGCAGGCCCGGGCATCCCTCAGGGAAGTGGGGCTGGGCAGTAGAGTCCCGGTGCCCTGGGAACTCAGTGTTGGGTGCCTGCTTCCCAGGGCCCCAGGCAGCCCATGTCCTGCTGCAATCCCGGAAATGCCCCTGTGACCTAAGAGGATCGGTGAGGCTTTGCCAGTGGATCAGGGCCTGGCGCTTATCCTGGTCCCACCGCCAACATGAGGGATGCTGAGCACCCATGCCCACCCTGGCCATGCCCACCCAGACAGCTGCAACCACCCAGTCACCCCCACTCCAGCCCCCCAGGGCAACAACAAACCTGATCTGACCCTCAATAAAATGGAGTTTGACACCCCTGCCCTAGCTCATGTTCAGTCAGCTTCATCTCTCATGTCCCTTCAGCAGAGCTCTGGATGTCTCTTGATCCTTTTCAGCTCCCTCAATTGAGTCATGGGAACAATGGACCAAGAGAGGCTGCATGTGAGTGATCCTATCCAAGGCCTCAGTAGCTTTCCTACACAACACCATCTCTCAAAAAACAATTATCACATTATTTTTTTAAAGCATAAAAAAAAATAGCAACTTACCCAAAATTAGGCGAAGAAACAAGGCAGGCAGGGAAGCCTCTGGGAAGCCTCCTGGGAGTAGCCCCCCCCCCCAGTAGGTAGTAAAAAAAAATGCTTTAAAAAAAGGTTCAGAGGATCAGGCAGCAGAGCAGATTGTCAGAAGCTTTTTTTTAACTTTTTAAAAACAATTTTTACTACCTATTACCCAAACAGGTAATTAAAAATTGCTTTAATTTTTTTTTAAAAAAAGTTCAGACAATCATCTGTGCCACACAATCATCAGAATGTTTTTGTTTTTTTACTTTTAAAAGCATTTTTTTTACTGCCTGTTTGGGCGAACCCGTAGCATTTTCACTAGCGGTTTGGGAGAACCACCAGAAACAGGTAGTATTTCACCCCTGATCCAGGATCCTCTCGAGGTGCAGCCCTGTCACTTTCTCAGTCACCCTCTCCTAAAAGAGGAGGAAGGAGACTGGATGAAATGATCAGCATGGTGGTATAGAATAACAGAGTTGGAAGGGACCTTGGAGGTCTTCTAGTCCAACCCCTGCTTAGGCAGGAAACCCTACACCACTTCAGACAAAGGGCTCTCCAACCTCTTCTTAAAAACTTCCAGTGTTGGAGCATTCACAACTTCTGGAGCCAAGTTGTTCCACTGATTAATAGTTCTCACTGTCAGGAAATTTCTCCTTAGTTCTAAGTTGCTTCTCTCCTTGATTAGTTTCCACTCTTTGTGTCTTGTGCTGCCTTCTGGTGCTTTGAAGAACAGTTTGACTCCCTCTTCTTTGTGGCAACCCCTGAGATATTGGAAGACTGCTATCATGTCTCCCCTAGTCCTTCTTTTCATTAAACTAGACATATCGGGTTCCTGCAACCATTCTTCATATGTTTTAGCCTCCAGTCCCCTAATCATCTTTGTTGCTTTTCTCTGCAATCTTTCTAGAGTCTCAACATCTTTTTTACATTGTGGCGACCAAAACTGGATGCCGTATTCCAAGTGTGGCCTTACCAAGGCCTTATAAAGTGGTATTAACACTTCACGTGATCTTGATTCTATCCCTTAAATTCTATTAGTGTTCAAGAAAGGTTCCTCGAGGAGACGCCATAACAGCAGTTCTTTAAAATCCCTGGGAAGACCCTCTTCCTCAAGGATGAATTAACGGTCATTAGGATCCACCCCCATGTCGCCTCCCAGGTGGCCTTGACAAGCCAAGAGGGGCATGGATCTAGTTCACAGGTGGTCACATCTACATCCCTAGGATGACTTCCTTGGGTTCAATTGGATCAAACTGTTCCTAGATAACTGGGTAAGTCCTTTCCACAGCCATCTCCATAGGATCTATACCAGTGGTGGGATTCTGCCGGTTCTAGGAGGTTCGGCGGAACCCTTTGTTAAATTGCTGGCTTGCCCCGCCCCTTGCCCCGCCCCTCCGCACCACAATTTATTGCCAATAAATAGTGGTGGGCGAGGGGCGGGCGAGCCAGCAATTTAACAAAGGGTTCAGTATTTTTTTGTAATTTTATTGGCCCGCGGAGCTTCAGCATAGGCTAATTAGCCCTTGATTAGATCGGCTCCCGACTCTCAGCTGCTTGCTGGAGCTCTGCTGCTTGCTGGAGCAGAGCTCTGCTGCTTGCTAGAGCTAGCTTTGCTGAAAAAGGAAATTGAAGGTAAATTGGTTTTGCTGTTGCTGCAACGTTGGAAAATTAGGCAGGCAGATTTCTTTTCTTTTTCCTCACCAAAAACGGTAAGTGCAAACAATGGGAAATTTAGGGCAAAAGAGGCGAGTTCAAGATTTTAAAACACAAAAGAAAAAAAGCTCTATTTAACTAGGGAATTGTAATAATTGAGATACTATTAATTGTATATTGTGTTGAAAGCAGAAATGGTTAAGTTGTGGTTTGGAGGAATATATGGGGGAAATTATTTGGTTTATTATTATTGGTAAATATAATTAATTGATTTGTAAGAAATTGGATTGCATGGAAATAATTGGAATATTCATGTTCATATTGATTAATATACAAAAAAGGTAGTTATATAACTAATTGATTTATATTAAAATGTTGAATTTATATTAAACAACTGTAATATTACATAATTAACCAATGTGAGGATGGATATAAAAATAGATGACAATGGGAAGGGGTATAATATAGAATAGAAGGGAAAAATTGATTTTGATTAAGAGTAGAGATGAGGATGAAGAGTAATATTGGTTTTTTACAAAAATAGATGAGGAATAAATATGGCAAAAGGGAAATATAGAAATTGTAAATTTAATTGAAATGACTAAACACTGTTTAAATTTGTGAACCGGCCAAATACTCTGTTCAAAGAAAATACATTGTATGTTTGTATGTGTGTTTCTAATTATTGTTATTTATTCATATTTGTTCTCTTTTATTCTTTAAAGTTTAACAATTCATTCTTTATCTTAATATCTTTATATTTGTTTGGGGTTGCCTTTCTTCCCTTTCATCTTTCTTATTGTTCAGCAATCTTTCTCCTCAAACCTACCACTCTCTCTTTTCTTTCCTTCTTACTTTCTCTTCCTCCCCCTCTTCTTCTCTTCCCTACTTCCTCTTCCTTTCTCCTTCTCCTCCTCTCTTCCTCCCTCTCTTACCCTCACTCCTATTCTAATTTCCCTTCCCTTCCTTCATCCCTCTCTATTGCTGTATCCTTTTATGCATATGGACTACTCAGAGGGCTGAAAAAGTTATTTTTAACTGGTCCTCACACTTTTGACCAGTCCTCAAATTTACGACTGTCCTCACTTTTTACGTTTTTTGCCCTATCTTATCACCATGGTATAGAGAAGCAGTTGTGAAATGACTGACACGGTTGTTAAGAATGCCGCAACGGGCATAAATGTGAGGATGGTCATAAGTGCGAGGATCGATCAAAAGTGCAAGGACCATTCAGAAATCACTTTTTTCAGCCCTCTGAGTAGTCCTTTTGTGCATACACAGTCACATGACCAGCTAGACACGCCCACCCGGTCACATGACCAGCTAGACACACTCACCCAGTCACATGATCACCAAGCCACACCCCCAACTAAGCCACGTCCACAGAACCGGTTGTTAAAAAAATTGAATCCTACCACTGATCTATACCATGCTTGGCCTCCAACAGGGAACAGATCCAAGCAACCAGATGCACAGAGAATTCCTCTGTGAGGCCTCAAGGAAAACCTACATGTGACCCTTACCCAGAAGGTTCTGGATAATCTTTAAAAAGTCCATAGGGTGCCATTTAGTGCAATAAGAAGTGCAACCAGAATGGAGAAATATAGACATTTTTCAGCTTCTACTTCCATGAGGTAGGCCTTAATAGAAGCTCTAGCTCATGTTGAATCAGATTCATCTCTCATGTTCCTTCAGCAGAGCTCTAGATGTGGTTTTATGCTTTTTAATTCAGTCTTTCGAATCATGGGGCATTTTAGGAGCAATGGATCAGGAGAGGTTGCATGCAAGTGATCCTATCCAAGGCCACAATAGCTTTCCTATTTCAGGCAGTAACCAAGGCCTCAGCAGAACCATGCATCAGAGCCTCAGGTATAATCCTCAGTTTCCTTTGGAACCCATCAAGTCTATCAAGTCATTAAGGGTGGACCGGTCAAATAGATCTTGTCTCCCTGCAGAGAAGGGCAGCATAAAAGAATCTGAAAGTCATCAGGCCATGATCTGGCCAGGACAAAGAGGACAAGGGTAGCTCCTCCTCAGATCACGTTCTAGTAGCCTGTCAAGAAAACCATGTTGGATGTGTCATTGTTGTTTTTACTTGAGCCAGGAATGATGGTGGCCATGGTGAGATGCCTCTAAGGCCAGCCCCAGGGATAGCAAATGGCCATCTCTCAAGACCATAAGTCTGGGGAACCCCACAGTCAACCGTGAAATGCCCTCCAGAGGCTCAGACATGGAGGTTGCCGTACAGCAGGAAGGTTGGTACGGTAGTAAAGTTCCCAACTGGTCCTGTGATTGAACCTTCAAGAAAAGAATTTCAGACCTGGCAACTTGCAGAGCAGCACCCCAAAAGAAATGCTCAGATGACAATTGCTACAGCAACAGAAATTTGCAAGTCTTTCCATAAAATTGGCAAAAAGTTAATATCCTGAGATTCTTCCTCAGATTACATTTCTGCCTTGTGCCACTATTCCCAAGTAGCCTTCAGATTGTCTGACCCAACTAGGGCATAAGCCAAAATCCATCTTGTGTGCAGGGGTCACTTTCACATAGGTCAACTAGACAGCTTCCCCATGACGCCATCTGCTCTGTGAATTACAGGAAGAGACACAAACATGTTTTCCATTCTGCTGTATGAAGAAAAAGCTGTTGCTAAGGGGAGAGGACAATTGCTCTTCCCCGCAATTATCAGAAGAACAGCCATTCTTCATGTATCCCCTGTGGATTTCTAGACACAAAGAACTTCCAAGATAAAATTTGCTTTAAAAATATCTCTGAGTTCATCAGATGGGGGGCAGATCGTGTCACCTTAGCCTGCCTTGCAAAGAGCTCAATCCTGGGTTGGAAGAGACTCACGTGCCTTTGTTTCCTCTATGGTCACAGCCCAAACACAGGTAAGAGGAAGCATTTTTGACATAAATTTGTCCTGGTGCCATCCAGGTGGCACAGGTGGTGTCTGATCTGCTAAAGTTCCAGTGAGATTTCAGGAGCAACCTTCAAATCAGTTTCAGCACAAAGTTTCTTTTCTGTTCTAGGAGGGAAGAAGACAAGAAAGATGGGGCAGGAGTCATGCTATTGCTGATGCCCTTTTGGCTCCTATCTCCACCTTCTCTGAAAAGTCTGAAAACCATCTGTGTGTGAAGAATCACCGGGCAGGAGTTATGCTACTGCTGATACTGATGCTCTTCTGGCTCCTGGCTCCAACTACAGTGAAGAGTCTGAAAACCACATGTGAGCTCAGGGGTTATATTGATTTAAAGGAAAGCTACTATAGGCCTGGTGATCTCATTATTGGTGGGAATTTGCCTTTGGGAACCATTTTAATATCTGTTGTCCCAGCCTTTGATACAATGAATTTTCCTATAGATAGTGGGTAAGTTTCAACTGGAGGGGAAATATGCAGACAATTCTTTTCTTTGCTTTAAATTCAGGGAGTTTTTTTCAGAAATACTTCTAGAGTCTGTACTATCCTGGTGCAGTGCACATTTTATGCTTTTCCCAATAAAATAGCAAGCTGTTGAAATATACTGGAATTCTCAATCTCTTCATAAAGAAGATGATAAACAACAAAAATGAAGAGGGAAGCTGTGCTGGCCTAGTGAAGAAGTTGAATTGTAATATTAATCCAAATGTTAAGTTTCCGAAAGATGCCCTAATTAATTCATGAGCCATGATCCAAACTTCAAAGGAAATATAGTGATTTATTAGGAGCAACATTCCGGCAATACTCAGATGCAGTCAGGACTGATCCCACGTAGATTTATGTTCCCCTATGACTCTGTCTCTCCCCTCCCCCATGGCCATGTCATAAATCACATTCTCAAATTAACCGCTTTGGCTGGCTGTGAAACCTAACACCCTCCTTCTGATTGCAGTCAGAAAAAATGTATGGAATTCACTTCAGTTCTCCCTCCCTCCTGCTCATGGCAACTTGAAAACTTTGCAGGTTGACACTGAGCAGTAACTTCTGATAGAAAATTCAAATGAAAGCTCAGCACTCTTCAAGTGTTCAGGATACAAAAATCCCTCTCAGTGCTGGAATCAGCATTGCTCATGAATAATGGCCTTCAGTAAACCTATGAGGTGACCCCCACTGTACTCCTGTGCTCAGCAATCTGTACCCCATCTGAAGAAGCTGCTCCAAGAGAGACCTGAAAGAATTACATTGAAATGGGAGCAGTTGTAAAGGATTTCAGCTACTGAAGCAAAGTGAATATGGCAGGGATGATAGAGAGTATAAAACAGTCCATGATATTTATGGAAAGGCTTGTCTCCTTTCTCACAAAGTCATCCAAGTTCAGCCAAGGGAAATCCTTTGAAAAAAACCCAAACCAGGTAAAATTTGGAAGTTCGTGCTCCCAAAATTTCCCCCAAACAGTAAACCAAATTCTACAGCATGCACAAGTTTCCCTGTAATGTTCTCCAATGTTTTTCTCACTACAGACTCATCATCGGTAACTACCAGCAGTTCCTTGCATTGATGTTTGCTGTCTTCCACGTCAATAAGGATTTTCTTCTGCTCCCCAACATCACCTTTGGCTTCCACATCTATGGCCATTTCCAGAGGGAGATCTATGTTTCCTTAAACAGCCTCTCCATGCTCTCCTCACAAGGCCAAGTGGTTCCAGGATACAAATGTGATCTGAAGGACACTCTGTTCTCCATCATTGGTGGTCTCAGTGCCAAATCCTCCAGGCAGATGGCCTCCATCTTCAGCCTCTTTAAGGTCCCACAGGTAAGGCAGGTCTCTTGGATATAGTATGGAGTAGACAAACTCTCGGCTTTCCAATCCACGTCTATGTGAACACCGAAACAATCAAAGCCAGTTCACCATGTTTTGATGATCAGTGTTTGGTTTAATTCACTATACATGGAAATCAGGAAAAGACGAGTATGCACCATACAAAGTCAGCACTGAGAGCAACCACCTCTCAGCGCAATTTAAACAAGCTGCACCACCCGCGTCCCACCCATGTAATGCGTCTCAGCTGTTCGGAGTTTTCGGCAGCCACTTCCTGCTCGTTCTATCCAGCATATGGGATCATGATGCTCCTGAAGCCATGATGATGTTGATTCGTCGGCCACATATCCCCTCATCTCACACCCGTTCTACCATCACCCGTAGTCCATTAGTGCCTCCACCACAACCGAAAACTAGCCAACTAGCACATCCCCTCCTGGAACATTGCAGGAGCGTTGTGTGTGTGAACATTCTTGTGACAAGCCATGGTGGGGCTCGACACAAACATCAGAAGCATTCTCAGAAGTAAAAGAGGTAGATTTTTCTGGGAGGGGGCATAGAACGAGCATGTGACATCAAAATGTGTTGCTGGGAGATCTTCCTAAAAAGGGAAGGAGATTAAGCTTGCCACTAAAAATGAGTCAATCTGACTGCTGGGGCCACAAACCACACAATGGTGACCCCTAAACTCAAATATTTAACTTTACTTTGTCTTTGAAAAAAGAATCTCTTTTTCTCTAGCTCGGTGTTGGCTTTGAGTTCTCTCAGGGAGAGAGAAGAGTTTATCCTTCCTTCTTCCGGATTAATTCCAGGGAATCTCCTCAGTATGTGGGTTTAGTGCAGCTGCTTCTGTATTTCCAGTGGAACTGGGTTGGTCTTATGGCCCCTGAAGATGACAGGGGAGAACATTTCACATCAACTCTGATGCCAATGCTCCAGGAGAAGGAGATCTGCCTGGCCTTCACTGAAAGGTTGAAATTAGATAATATTCAGATTATAGTGAAAACATTACTTCTCAATTTACAGACTTGGTCAAAAACTGAAGTGATTATTCTGTTTGGAGACTTTGATTGTAGTGCCAGTATACAGACAATTTTGTCTCTCCAGGAAAAAGTGAGCAAGACAACATTGCAGAATGTTTGGATCTTAACCTCCCATTGGAAACTTAGTTTGCATGAATCTGAAGACACATTGCTACTTCTAAAGTCTTTCCATGGAGTCTTGCATTTCAGGGACCGCACCGGGGATGTCTCAGAATTCAATCATTTTGTTCTGTCTTTAGACCCCTTGAACCCACAAGGGGATGTCTTTCTCCCTCCATGGTGGGAAATAGCCTTTGGCTGCAAGATGCACCAACCAGACAAGATCCTTCCAAAGGGGGAAAAACAATGTACAGGAAAGGAGAATCTGCAGAATCTGCCCAATTACACTTTTGAAACAAGCATGACAGCTGAAAGTTACAACATCTACAATGCCATTTATGCTGTGGCACATGCTTTACATGCAATGTATGGATCCAGAGCCCGACCGACCGTGATGAGGCTTGGAATGAGGATCTCCAATGTCCAGTCATGGCAGGTAATTTCTGTGGCTTCCTTAGAAAGGAAAATGTATTAAAAGCAAATATTAGAAAGAGATGAAATAAGAATAATGTTTTGTTGGAAGAGTTTAGAGGGGGAAGAAGAGAAGTAAATCAAATGAGTTGTCCATAAGATCCATAGAAGAAAGACCTTCATAAAGTCCTTAAAGGCTTCAATGGTTGCCAGAGTTTCAGGACGTAACCATGACAGGGAGTAGATGTCAGCTGAGACCAAACGAACAAGATGGATGTGTTTGAGAAAGAAGCTTCCAGAAGTCAGTAGAAGTCCTACTTGAGACAGTTGCATAACACCCTCTGTTTCCCTCTGCATGGAACCGAAATCCAACTTGTAGAAAGACACTCAATTCGTTTTAACCTTGGTTTATGTTTGCATAGTTTAACATCCTCTGTGACCCCACACAATTTGTCCAATTTGACATTTATTGCACTGCTCAGCTTGTTGTGTGAATTCAGAAAGTCTTGGTCCATCTGAGCACATAAAGCAGGACTCAAAATAGTCTTAATGTGTTGTTTGTCTGAAACCCATCAGACTTTTCTGCATTAATGGATAGTTGTTAAACTTCTCTGAACAGTGAAGAGACAAACCAGAGCAAGCCCTTCCTTTTCCCTGACTCCATTTCATCAAACATGTGCTCTGCATTGTGCTCTGTTCAATTCTCAGATGGAGAAAATCAGAGAAACTGTACTCTGTTCTCATACAAATTATTTCATTGTTGCTAAAGTGAATTGATCAGTTACAAGACCCCAGGACAACGTAAATATTTAAAACTACATGTAACCAAGTATTACAGGAGGAACAGCATATACAACCTCATAGATGACCTTCACTCTATCAAGGACCTTGGAGTACTCATCTCAAATGATCTAAGCACCAAAGCCCACTCTAACAGCATTGCCAAAAAGGCATTAAGAGTTGTTAATCTAACCTTGTGAAGCTTCTTCTCGGTAATATTGTACTGCAAATTGGGGCATGCAAAACCTTTGCTAGACCAATTCCCAAATGCAGCTCATCTGCCTGGACCCCACACTGTATATCAGACATTAATACAATTGTACAAGTCCAGAGATATTTCATGAGAAGAGTACTCCACTCCTCTGCTCACAACAGAATACCTTATACCACCAGGCTCGTAATCTTGGATTAGACAATTTAGAACAACGCTGCTTTGGTCTGACCTAAGCATGGTACACAAAATTATCTGCTACAACATCTTATTTGTCAATGACTACTTTAGCTTCAACTGCAATAACACAAGCACACAATAGATACAAACTCAAGGTAAACTGCTCCAAACTCGATTGTGTAAAATACGACTTCAGCAACAGAGTGGTCAATGCCTGGAATGCTCTACCTGACTCTGTGGTTTCTTCCCCAAACCTCCAAAAGTTTACCCTTAGATTGTCTACTCTTGACCTCACCCCATTCCTAAGAGGTCTGTAACGGGCGTGCATAAGCGCACCAGCATGCCTACCGTCCCTGTCCTAATGTCCCTTTTTATTCATATCCATTTCATGTATTCATAATCATGTTTATACTTATATGTGTTATCTTATACATATTTGAGAAATAAATAAATAAATAAATAAATAAATAAATAAATAAATAAATAAATAAATAAATAAATAAATAAATATTATTAATTTTGGAATGTGGCACTAAAATCTTTCAATGTACTTATTCTGATAAAGCTTGATTTGAGGTAAACATGATACAAAGGACCAAAGAAAAACCATTTGTAGTTTCAGAGTTAAATATTTGGCGTTACTGCAAATTCCTCAGTTCTCCACCAAGGGAACTCCTCAATTTTTTCAGAAATAAACTCATCTTCTCAAGTTGGTCACCATGTTCTGATAGAAGCCATAACTGTAGCTCTAACCAAGTACTCCTATTTCTAAAGGTCTCCTTTCTTTCAGATTCTTCCCTATTTGTGGAATGTGCAGTTTAACAACAGTGCTGGAGATGAGGTCTCCTTCTCAGAAGATGGACTGGGATCTGTTCGTTACGACCTTCTCAACTGGGTTTTCCTCCCCAATCGATCTTTTCTCCCCATGAAGGTTGGGCAAGTAAATCGTGAGGCTCCCCCAGGCCAAGATTTCACCATTAAATCTGATGGAATCATCTGGGGCACAGAGGTGAGCTTTAAGGTAATATTGTAAGTGCAGGGAGATTCATTCTCTTCCTGAGTTACAGAAGATCTTTCTAAGTGGAAAAATAATCTATTGAGTCGGAAATTATGGACGTCATTTGGTGAAAAATCTGTTTTGTATCTAGCATAAATTGGGGTTTGATTTGTTTCATTCCACAAAGGGTTAGGCTTGGGAGCAACATCTGCTTCAAATGCAGGATGCAAATACAGCAAGCAACATGGATTTCCATGGATCACCGATGCCTTTTAGAAATGCTGTGGTTCAGTCACAAGCCTTCCTCTGCAGGCTGAGATCCCAGTTCCAATCTCCAGCATCTGTTGGTAGGTTGGGAGTGCCACTGGCCTGAATCCCCCAGCACCTGTTCCTGGTTTGTGATAGACAGTGGCAGTCTATTTCTTTAGAACAGAATCTGAAAATAGGAATAGGAATAAAGAAGGGAAATAGGAATGGGGAAAAGAATGAATGCAGCAAGTTCATTGCTTAAGGAATTTCAAATACTTCTCTTTCAGACCATCCCCTTTGCCAGATGTGGCATAAAGAGGTGCCATGCAGGAGAGAGGAGAAGAGTTCCAGAGGGAAAGCAGGTTTTCTGCTACCAATGTGAGGCTTGTCCAGAAGGGACCATTTCTAATCAGACAGGTAGACAAGACTTCAAAAGTAGATCTTCCAAGATCAAAGAACACATTCATTAGATATATTTTGTCTTTTGTGATCATTTTTGATATGGTTGACATGCACTCATACTTTTCAGCAGAACCTTTCAGTTGGTGGATCTAAATTGCCCTGGCCACAGAAGTCACCTTTCCCAATCCTCAGCCGTTCCATGCAGGATAGTTTTAGAGCAGAATTTATGAATCTCCAACTTGCATTTCAACTCCTCCTGTAATATCTGATTGTGAAACCCAAATTCTAATCTTTTCCTGAGGAAGTGGGGTTTTCTGTCCAAGCTTTAATTCTTTTTTTAAAATAATTTTTTATTACATATATAAACACACAAAATACACACACACACACATACACATACAAATGCGACAAATACGACATTAATAACATAAATAACATCTAAATGTAATGTCTGATTTCCTCCGACATCAATAACCTAAATTCCTCTATATGTATTCCTTCCTCTCGCCTTATATAACGATATTATTTTTAAATATTATTTATGCGTTGTTATATCTTATTTGGTACAGAATTTTGTTTTACTCTTTTAGGATCCTCTTTTGGTTTTGGTTTTCCCTCTGCCAAACCAGGTAGTAGTCAGTTTCTTCCTTTCCTTGAATTTCCTTGGTGAGTCTGTCCATCTCAGCACATTCCATGACTTTAGATATTATTCTATCTTGTGTTGGGACTTCTTCCAACTTCCAATTTTGTGCATAAGTGATTCTTGAGGCAGTCAAAATATGTGTGATCAGATATATTATTTCTCTGTCATATGCCTAATAAATATGTTTCCTGTCTTAGTGGTACTTTTTGAGCTGTTATTTGTTCCAATTGAGTTTTGATATTATTCCAGAATTGTTTGGCTTTGGGACACGACCACCACATGTGGTAGTATGTCCCTTTTTGTGCTTTGCATTTCCAGCAGAGTGAAAATGTATTGGGGAACATTTTGGAGATCCGTGCCAGTGGGAGATGCCATCTATAAAACATCTTGTAGATATTTTCTTTGTACGGTACTGATAGCGTTAGTTTGCTGTTAATTTTCCATAGCTTTTCCCATTTGTTTAGTTCTATACGGTATCCGAAATTCATCGCCCATGTAATCATATTTTCCTTGACTATCTCCTCCTCTAATTTATATTCCAGTAAGAAGTAATAGATTTTTGTTATTAGTTTCTCATTGGGGCCCAATAAGATTTTGTCCAGTTGGTTTAGTTCTTTTTGGATTCCAAATTTCTCCATATCTGTTTTGTGTCTGGATTTTAATTGTAAGTAATGGCCACCAATCCATTTCAAGACCTTGAGTTCTTAATTGTACTATTGTTTTTAATTTTCCTTCTTCATTTAAGAGATCCTGGTATGTTTTCATTTTATTTGTGTCCATTGTATTTGGACAGATTTGTGCTTCCATTGTAGAGATCCAACGTGGTATCTTATCATAGTGAATCTTTCTAATTTCGTTCCAGGTTTTGATCAGGGTATTCCTCACAATGTCTACGGAATTGTTCTTGTTTTGTGGGTTTGTCTTCCCATAGGTATGCATGCCATCCCTTTATCCCTTCCTGGCTAGTGCTGGCTACCCGGGAGGTTACACGTAGCTGGCTCCAGAGAATTATTAATGCTTCTCTGAGCGAGGGATTCTTACCTCCCGCCTTGAAAGAGGCGGTGGTGAGACCTCTCCTTAAGAAGCCCTCTCTGGATCCAGCTGTTTTAGCAAACTACCGTCCAGTCTCCAACCTTCGCTTTTTAGCAAAGGTTGTTGAAAGTGTGGTGGCACGACAGCTCCCACAGTACCTGGATGAAGCTGTCTATCTAGACTCGTTCCAGTCCGGCTTCAGGCCTGGATACAGCACAGAAACAGCATTGGTCGCATTGGTTGATGATCTCTGGAGGGCTCGGGATAAGGGATGTTCCTCTATCCTGGTCCTATTAGATCTCTCAGCGGCTTTTGATACCATTGATCACGGTATCATGCTGCACCGGTTGGAGGGGCTGGGAATGGGAGGCACCGTATTACGATGGTTCTCGTCCTACCTCTCTGACAGGTCGCAGTCAGTGTTGACAGGTGGACAGAGATCGACCACGAGGCCCCTTACTTGCGGGGTGCCACAGGGGTCGGTCCTCTCGCCTCTCCTGTTCAACATTTATGTGAAGCCGTTGGGGGAGATCATCCGTGGTTTTGGGGTGCAATGTCATCTGTATGCTGATGACACTCAGCTGTACATCTCCACCACAAACCACCCCAATGATGCCCTTGAAGTGATGTCCCGGTGCCTTGAGGCCGTACGGGTCTGGATGGGGAGAAACAGGCTCCGACTCAACCCTTCCAAGACTGAGTGGCTGTGGCTACCGGCGTCCCGGTACAGCCAGTTAGTCCCATCACTAACTATTGGGGATGAGTCATTGACCCCCACAGAGAAAGCTCGCAATTTAGGCATCCTCCTGGATGCACGACTGTCTTTAGAAGATCATATAACAGCCGTGGCCAGAGGAGCTTTCTATCAGGTTCGCCTGATTCGCCAATTGCGTCCCTTTCTAGACCGAGACTCATTACGCACAGTCACTCAAGCCCTCGTCATTTCCCGACTTGACTACTGCAATGCTCTCTACATGGGGCTCCCCTTGAAGTGCACCCGGAAGCTCCAACTGGTCCAGAATGCAGCTGCGCGAGTAATTATGGGAGCAACATGGTGCTCGCATGTAACACCTCTTCTACGCGAGCTGCACTGGCTTCCGGTGGCCTTCCGAGTGCGCTTCAAGGTGTTAGTTCTTACCTTTAAAGTGCTCCATGGCTTAGGACCTGAGTACTTACGAGACCACCTGCTGCAACCGATAACCTCCCACCAACCAATACGCTCTCACAGAGTAGGCCTACTCATGGTACCATCATTAAAACAATGTCGTCTGGTGGTTCCTACGCTTTGGAACAAAATACCACCTGGAATACGAATAATCCCAGATCTTCGCAATTTCCGACGTGCCCTGAAGACCTTTCTATTTCAACAAGCAGGGCTAGCATAAACATCAAAATTCTATGCCAAGGTCTTAGTAGATACACCAAGTTGACTTAATTTATTATTTACTGTTTATGAAATATATTTACATGTATCTTAATCTGTTCACCGCCCTGAGTCCTTTGGGAGAAGGGCGGTATAGAAATCCAATAAATAATAATAATAATAATAATAATAATAATAATAATAATAGGATTCAAGAGGGTCCATAATTGTTCTTGTGTTATTTTGGATTTGTCATCTGGGGATGAAGCCATTTTGGTCGGGATGTATATAGTATTTGATAAAGGTTTTCAATCTCTGTGTTATGATGGATGTATATAGTTTGTAATCTACATTGAGGAAGGAGATTGGTCTGTAATTTTTGATTTCAGCGGGGTCCGAATCTTGTTTTGGAATTAATGTGATTATTGTCTCTTTCCATGATTGCGGGGTTGCAGCTTCCAAAAGTGCGTTGTTGAATACTTTAATTCCTATTACTTAGTGCATGTTTCATTCATCAATACTATCAACCTCTGAGGAAATAGACCTGCCAGAGAAAGAGGAGATTCATCTATCTGTGTCTCTTTGATAGAGTAGGAGCGATCAAATAAGTCTGAATGAACACATTTGAAGCACAAAGTAGAGAGGTTAAGGCAGGGATCATGTATACATAAACAAAACAGCAACATTCCTGGATAATAGGTCTATCGATCTTCTGTGGGTTCCATTATAAAGTAGGGGAGAAAACAGGCAGCAATCTCCAATTGAAAGACACATTACTCGTAGATGTCATAGTGAATGGATAGCTGGAACTGAACTAATCCTCGTCACTGGCTAATCTATCCTAGAATCATTATAAATGCAGCATCATTTGCTTGAACGAATGAATTCTTAAACAAAGATTCTTGATTTCAGATGCTGCTCACTGTGAACCCTGCCCAGAAGACCAATATCCCAACAAGGACAAGGACCAATGCATTGCCAAGAAGATCCACTTCCTTGCCTATCAAGACACCCTGGGATACACTTTAATTTCTCTCACTCTTTTTCTTTCTGTGAGCACATGTGCAGTCCTGGTGATTTTCTATAAACATCATGACACACCGATTGTCAAGGCCAACAACCGAGATCTCACCTACATCCTCCTGGTCTCCCTCCTGCTCTGCTTTCTCTGCTCCTTCCTCTTCATTGGTCAACCAGGGAAGGTCACCTGTCTCTTCCAACAATCTGCCTTTGCCATTCTCTTTTCCCTGGCGGTTTCCTCTGTGTTGGCAAAAACTGTCATGGTAATTTTGGCTTTCATGGCCACCATACCAGGGAACAAGGCAAGGAAACTTTTAGGAAAACCACTGACCAACTCCATTGTCATAGCCTGTCCCCTGATCCAAGCCCTTCTTTGTGCCACCTGGCTGGGAACCTCTCCTCCATTTTTCAATTTGGACTTCCACTCCTTGTTTGGAGAGATCATCTTGGAATGTAAGCAAGGCTCAGCTCTAATGTTTTACATGGTCCTTGCCTATCTTGCTGTTTTGGCCCTAATCAGTTTCACAGTGGCCTTTCTGGCTAGGAAATTGCCTGATAGTTTTAATGAAGCCAAGTTCATTACTTTTAGCATGCTGGTCTTTTGCAATGTTTGGATCACTTTCCTCCCCACCTACCTGAGCACCAAAGGGAAGTCCATGGTGGCTGTGGAGATCTTCTCCATCTTGGCCTCTGGAGCTGCTCTCTTGGCTTGTATCTTTTTCCCCAAATGCTACATTATTCTACTGAGGCCAGATCTGAATTGTAGAGAAAATATAGTAAGAAACAAGAATGTCTAACTAATGCCGGGATCTGCTTTTTATATTTATTTTTCTCTTTGTGGCATGTTTAGAATATGATGATTTCTAAAAAAGAATAATGTCTTCAAAGAGGAATTTCTCTATTAAAAAATTCCTTATCAAATGCCACAATTGGTTAGAATTTACCTGTGGTCAACAGCAATCAACCAGCCTTTTGTTTGTCATGCCTTCAAAATATCCTGGTGTTATCCAGTGCCTAATGTTGATGGAAAACTAGTTATTAAAGATGTATTCATTATTTCAAGGAGGACATTTTCTCATTCCATTCTTTTTAATTTAATTATTTTTTAAAATAGTGTTTTAAAAAGTTGGAATTAGTGTTCTTAGGCCTATATGGTTGTTTCCTTAGACGTCTGAGGCTTTTTAGAATTCTCTACCAGTATTCAGTTATTTTTAATAACATCTCCCTTTCCATAAAATGGCCTCTCATGTGGGAAATAGAAACAATGGAGGAATGTGTGCTAATTGGCCCATAAAATAACAATAAGCTTTCAATAAGCTTTATCAACATTTCTATGGCAACGTAACTGATATACTTTTTTATTAAGAGAATATTTATCTGTTGAAGACAGTAACAGTAGAAGAGTGGCAACATAATTGATAGTTTGTTAATTATGAATAGGTATGATTACACCACCTTATGCATAAATCATTTTCTCCTTCTTTCTCAAATGTATAAATATGAGTGCAATCTTTGGTCTTCAAGAGTTCCTCCCACTATTCTCTGGAGAAAATTTACCCTAGGCACACTCTTAACAAGCAATACTGCTGTGAGACTTGATTATTGATTTTTGGTCCTGCATTTGGAGCCTGAAAGCTTAAGCAGTTGTAATAGCTGCATAAACATGACAGATAGTGCTTGTTTAGCAACAATGATGAAATAGTAATTTTGCAACCAGAGACAATGACTGAACGATCCAAGGACAGAGGCATGGGAATAGAATGCAAAGGGCCACCAAATAAGCATCACACTTTAGAACTATTACCAAAACAACCAATTTTAACCTCATTGGACACTAACAAGACGACATATGGGACATATGGGAGTAAGGAAAATTACATGGTTTATACAGAAATCTTCAGATCTGGCTTTGCTTATGCTGTAACCACTTGACTTTCAGTAAAAGTATACCCAACTGTACAGATAGAGTCAAGGATTTTTCTTTCCTAAATGTCTAAGCTGGGACAGGCCTGACAATCTGTCCACCAGCAAGGCCAGTAAAGGCATGATGAAACCGGTGGTCCCAACTGGAGAGCCATAGATGATGCTTCCTAAATTAGAGGCTCTGTCACTTCAGGAGAGATTGAATTTTTTCCCTCCCAGATAGGTGTACGGAGAGCAAGTCCTGCCCTGCATTGACAGCAGGCTACAGCTTGTGGGCCCCTCTTTGCAAACTGCCCACCTCAGGCCATGGAATTGATCATCAAACTGAAGCCCTGGATTGGCTGCTGCATGGTGGAAACAGAAGCTGCCTGGCCCATGCGCTCACCCTTTGCATTGAACCAAAGTGGGGCAGCCCAGAGGGAGGCAAAAGGCCATCAGGATCACTCCTGCCACAGCCTGGGGTATCCACTTTGCAAAGAGGGGAGTGTCAACCATAGCAGCCAGGGAGTGGTGAATGCCATGGGTCAGCTGGGGTGAGGGGGCTGGGATGAAGGGCATGTAGGCAATTGTCCCAGACTACACATTGACAATGTTCACAGGTCTGTAAAGCATAAACAAATTATGTTCTTCATCAATGTTGAGACAGATTCGCTAAGCAAGCACTTCCAGCATGATTTTGGTAGCAGCCACCAGTGGCCTCATTCAGTTTGTGGCCCCTTGGAATATGGTGGCCGCTTCTGTCATTGCACCAGGTGGCCGTGTGACAAAGTGATTCGTTCTGCTTCCCTCTAGCTGTTTGTGCAGCATTGCAGAAAACTCTGGAGCTCCAGCGAAGGTGAAGTTTCAGGTGGGGGTCAACAACGGTGATTTCATTTCTTTATTTTATTTCTTTTATTTTATTTTCCGAGTGCAGAACATCTTACATCAAAAGGCGGAAATGTGCTATTTAAAATTGGCCTATTGATCTAAATAAACCGAAAACCAAAAACTATACAATCAATATAAAAATTAAATGCAGAAGGAATTTAAAAACCGTATGTGACATTATACAGGCCATCCTCATTCAAAGTTATAAAGGCACTGAAAAAAGTGACTTATGACTGTTTTCCACACTTATGACCATTGCAGCATTCCCATGGGCATATGGTCAAAGTTTGGGCACTTGGCAACTGCCTCATATTTATGATGGTTGCAGTGTACCAGGGTCCTCTTTTGTGACCTTCCAGCAAGCCAGGTCAAGGGGGAAACCAGATTCATTTAACAACCATGTCATGAACAGGGGGCCATGGATCCAGTTCACAGGTGGTCACAACTACGTCCTATGGACTCTGTCGACATCCTTGGGATCAACCGGATCAAACTGTTCCTAAATTATTGCGTAAGTCCTTTCCCCAGCCTTCTCCATAGGATCCACACCATCCTTGGCCTCCAACTGGGAAGAGATCCAAGCAATTTTATCAACCAGAATTCCTCTGTGAGTGTGAGAAAAAAAAATTCCCTCACAGTTGCTGTGCCTATTGGTGGCCTTTGGCTTACGTAATTGAATAGGCCAATCAGAGGGCAGCTCCTGCTTTTGAATCTCCGGGGCTTTTTCTATGCCTTCCCCAACTGTCATTAACTGTCACTAACTGTCACTAACTGTCAGTATAGAAGGAGCTGCTTGCCAGAGGCTCAACCAGTTCGGGATCAGAGGCAGAGCTGAAGTCTTCTGAGGAAGAAGGGAGAGGCTTTAGTGCTTTTTTATTGCTTTAATGGTTTTTAACCTGTAAAAATGAAGAGTTTTAATACTGTGTATGACCAGCCATACGCTAAATATATAAATCTGAGGAAGAAAGGCGCAAACTCCAATCGTACAGGGCGATTGTAGAAAGAGCTGACAAGATACTTAAGGAAGAGACTGACAACTGATATTCTGTTGAATAGGCTTTGTTTATTTTCGTCAATAAAACAGTTTAGTTTAAAAATCTTCGTGAGGCTCATTTATTTAATAGATTGTAAACATGTAAAGTTACGGTCCACCATCTTTATAACATCCTGTGAGGCCTGAAGGGAAACCTACACAGGATCCTTACCCAGAAGGTTCCAGATCATCTATAAAAAGGCCAGGGGTGTCACTCAGTGTTTTAAGAAGTGCAAAAAGAATGGAGAAATATTGACATTTTCTGGCTTGTAGTGCCATGAGGTGGGCCTTAATAGGAGCTCCAGCTCAGATATGTCAAACACCCCAGTTCCCTCCCACCCCAGTCCACACACAGGAGGGGACGAGTGCACAGGGTCCAGCCGTGTCTGGCAGAGTCACAGCCCCTGCTGGGCAGATGGGTCCAAGCACTGGGACTGCCAGGTTGGCCCTCCAAGCAGAAGGGGGAGGCAGAGCCGTGGGGGGAGGCACGTGATCAGGCCTGCTGAATGCACCAGGGCTCCCCACTCACTCACCCACTCTGTCCCACCATTTGTTTTTGCTTGCCCACAGCCATCCCAGCTGGGACTGGGCAGGCAGTTGCATGGCCCCCTTGCAGACCAAATCTTATGCCTTCTTCCATTCATCTGCTTCTACCTGCTGTTGCTGCCACCTTAGGGTTCAGCCCGTCCTTTCCAAACTTCTTCCTCCAGCTCCACTGGACACGTGGGATGAGCCTCCCACCCACTTCCCCACCCACAATGGCCCCAGTATATGGGAAGAGCAGGGAGACCCATCCCCAAGAGGTAGCCAAGACTCCCCTTCCTACTCTGCCTTGCCTCAGCCCAGCCGCAGAGCTGACCTACATGCCCAACACCAATGTACATTGAGACCCCACGTCCACCCCAGGCCACCCCCATCTCACCCCCTGCCTCGCCTTCAAGCAGTGGCATCAGCATTAGCAGAGCTCTCCAGCAGGAGCCCCACTGTCCCTCAGCCCCTCCCCACTGTCCAGGAAGCCCAGACCGGGCAAGGAGAGTGAGCACAGCAGCATCAGGAGGCAAGTGAGCCCAGGCAGCCCCTCAGGGAAGTGGGGCAAGCTGTGGAGTCCTGGTTCCCTGGGAGCTCAAAGGTCATATGACTCATGCTGCCATCTGTACCCCCACAGGGCCCGAGAGGGTCAGTGAGTCTCCTCAAGTGTATCAGCCTGGTCCCACCCACCAACATGAGGGACATCAAGCTCGCCATGCCCACCCTGGTCACACCCACCCATCCACCCACAACCCCACAGCCATGCCGCACCCAGCTCCCCTAAGGGCAACAACAATCCTGATCTGGCCCTCAATGGAATGAAGTTTGACATCCCTGCTCCAGCTCATGTTCAGTCAGCTTCATCCCTCAGGTTCCTTCAGCAGAGCTCTGGGTGTCTCTTGACCCTTTTCAGATCCCTCAATTGAATCCTGGGGCATGTTGGGAATAATGGACCAAGAGAGATTGCATGTGAGTGATCCTATCCAAGGCCTCAGTAGCTTTCCTATTCCAGATAGTGGCCAAGGCCTCAAAAGGACCATGCAGCAGAGCCTGGGGTATAATCCTCAGTTCCCTTTGGAACCCCATTAGTCACTAAGAGTGGACTGGTCAGAAAGATCTGCCTCCCTGCAGAGAGGGCCAGCATGAAAGAATCTCAAAGTCATCAGACCATGATCTGGCCAGGACAAAGGGGACCAGGATTGTTCCTCCTCAGATCAGGTTGGAAGTGGTCTGTTTTGAGTTGAGCCAAGAATGTTGGTGGCCATGTTGAGATGCCTCTAAGGCCTGCCCCTGGGATGGCAGTGGACATCTCTCAAGACCATAAGTCTGGGGAACCCCACAGTCAACTGAGAAATGCCCTCCAGAGACTCAGACACGGAGGTTGCTGGGCAGCAAGAAGGTTGGTACAGTAGTAATAATCCCAACTCGTGAATGAAACTTCAAGAAAAGGATTTCAGACCTGGCAATTTGGGGAGCAGCACCCCAAAAGACCAAAAGAGACACCAGGTTGACAATTCCTACCCTTCGGCTACAGCAACAGAAATTTGCAAGTCTTGCCAAAAAATTGCAGTTAATATCCTGAGATTCTTCCTCAAATTACATTTTTGCCTTGTGCCACTATTCCCAAGTAGCCCTGCTATGTGGCTTGAGCAAACTAGGGCACAAGCCACAAGTGTGCAGGGAGTCACTTTCATGTAAGTCAACAACACAACTTCCCCATGACTCCATTTGCTCTGTGCATTACAAGAGACACAAAGATGTTTTCCATTCTGCTGCATGAAAAGAAACTGTTGCTAAGGGGAGAGGACAATGGCTTTTCCTTATAATTATCAGAAGAACAGTTATTCTCCATGTATCCCCTGTGAATTTCCAGACACAAAGATCTTCCAGGATAAAACCTGCTTTAAAAAATTATCTCTGAGTTCACCAAATGGGGGGCAGAACGTGTCACCTTAGCCTGCCTTGCAAAGAGCTCACTCCTGGATTGGAAGAGACTCCCATGCCTTTGTTTCCTCTATGGTCACAGCCCAAACACAGGTAAGAGGAAGGATGGTTGATATAAATTCGTCCTGGTGCCATCCAGGTGGCACAGATGGTGTCTGATCTGCTAAAGCTCCAGTGAGATTTCAGGAGGAACCTTCAAATCAGTTTCTGCATAAACCTCGATTTCTGTCCTAGGAGGGAAGGTGAGAAGACTGAGGGGGCAGGAGTCATGCTCCTTCTGATGCTGATGCTCTTCTGGCTCCTGGCTCCAACTACAGCGAAGAGGCTGCAAACCATCTGTGTGCTCAGGGATTATATCTACTTAGAGGAAAACTACTACAGGCCTGGTGATCTCATTATTGGTGGGAATTTGCCCTTGGGAGCCACGTTCAGTTCTATTGTCCAAGACTTTAATAAATTGAACCATATTTCTACTACTTTTGGGTAAGTTTCAGCTGGATGGGAAACATGCAGATAATTGTTCTCTTTGCTTTACATTCAGGGACTTTTTTCAAAAAAATACTTCTTCTACTATTTGTATTGTCCTGGTGTAGTTCACATTTTGGCCTTTTCTCCATAAAGTAGAAAGCTCTTCAAATAGGCTTAATTGTCAGTCTCTTCACCAGGAAGATGATAAACAACAAAAATGAAGAAGGAAGCTATGTTTTCCTAGTGCAGAAATCAAATTATAATATTAATCTGATCAATAACTTCTCATAGAAAATTCAAATAAAAACTCTTGAAGTGTTCAGAAGTTACAAAGATCCCTCTCAGTTTTGGAATCAGCATTGCTGATGAATAATGGCCTTCGGTAAATCTATGAGGTGACTTTGTTTTTGAAAAAAGAATCTCTTTGTCTCCAGCTTGGTGTTGGCTTTGAGTTCTCTCAGGGAGAGAGAAGAGTTTATCCTTCCTTCTTCCGGATTAATCCCAAGGAATCTCCTCAATATGTGGGTCTAGTCAAACTACTCCGGTATTTCCAGTGGAATTGGGTTGGTCTTCTGGCCCCTGAAGATGACAGAGGAGAACATTTCATCTCAACTCTGACGCCAATGCTGCAGGAGAAGGAGATCTGCTTGGCCTTCACTGAAAGGTTGAAATTAGATGATCTTCAGATTAGAATAGAAAAAATGCTTCTCAAGTTACAGACTTGGTCAAAAACTGAAGTGATAATTCTGTTAGGAGACTTTGGTTGTAGTGAATCTGTACAGTCACTTTTAGCTCACCATGAAATGTTGAGCAACACAACATTGCAGAATGTTTGGATCTTAACCTCCCATTGGAAACTTAATCTGGAGGAATCTGAAGGCACATTGCTATTTCTAAAGGCTTTCCATGGAGCCTTGAATTTTAGGGACCACACCGGGGATGTCTCAGAATTCAGCCATTTTGTCCTGTCTTTAGACCCCTTGAACCCACAAGAAGACATCTTTCTCTTAGGAATGTGGGAATATGTCTTTCATTGCAAACCCCACAAACCAGGCAAGATCCCTCCAAAGGGGGGAAAACAATGCACAGGAAAGGAGAATCTCCAGAATCTGCCAAATTACGTTTTTGAAACAAGGATGACAGGTGAAAGTTACAAGATCTACAATGCCGTTTATGCTGTGGCACACGCCTTACATGTAATGTTTGGATCCAGAGCCCAACCGACCATGATGAGGCTTGGAAAGAGGATCTCAAATATCCAGTCATGGCAGGTAATTTCTTTGGCTTCCTTAGAGAGGAAGCTTCCCATATGCTTTCCTTCAATTACTGATTAAATGTCTGCATCTTATTATATCAATGCATGTTAAAAATAATTATCGAAAAATGTGAATTAATAATAATGTTTTGTTGGAAGAGTTTAGAGAGGGGGGAAGAGAAGCAAACAAAGGAGCTGTCCATCAGACCCATTGTTGCTATTAGTTGCAAAGTCATGTCCAACCCATCGCAACCCCATGGACAATGTTCACTCAGGCCTTCTCTACCATCCCCCAGAGTCCATTTAAGCTCATGCCTATTGCTTCAGTGATTCCATCCAACCACCTCATTCTCTGTCGTCCCCTTCTTCTTTTGCCCTCAATCTTTCCCAGCATTAGACTCTTCTCCAGTGAGTCCTTCCTTCTCATTAGGTGGCCAAAGTATTTGAGTTTCCTCTTCAGGATCTGGCCTTTTAAAGAGCAGTCAGGGTTGATCTCCAGGCATCAATTCTCTGGTGCTCAACCTTTCTTATGGTCCAACTTTCACAACCACACATTGCAACTGGGAAATCCATAGCCTTGACTATGTGCACTTTTGGTGGTAGGTTGATGTCTCTGCTTTTTAGTAAGCTATCTAGATTTGCCATAGCTTTCCTCCCCAGGAGCAAGCATCTTTTAATTTCTTGGCTGAGCCCCCATCTGCGGTGATCTTGGAGTACAGGAAAATAAAATCTGTCACTATCCCCATTTCTTCCCCATCTATTTGACAGGAATTGAGAGGGCCAGATGCTATGATCTTAGTTTTCTTAATGTTCAGTTTCAAGCCAACTTTTGTACTCTCTTCCTTCATGCCCATCAAGAGGCTCTATAGTTCCTCTTCACTTTCTGCCATTAGAGTGGTATCTTCTGCATATCTGAGGTTGTTGATATTTCTCCCAACAATCTTAATTCCAAGTTGTGATTCATCTAGCCCTGCCTTTCTCATGATGTGCTCTGCATATAAATTAAATAGGCAGGGCAACAGCCTTGCCTAACTCCTTTTTCAATATTGAACCAATCAGTGGTTCCATGTCCAGTTCTCACTGTTGCTTCTTGACCTGCATATAGGTTTCTCAAGAGAGAAATAAGATGGTCTGGTACTGCCATCTCTTTAAGAACATAGCTCTAACTAAATAGTCCTATTTCTAAAGGTCTCTTTTATTTCAGATTCTTGCCTATTTGAGGAATGTGCAGTTCAACAACAGTGCCAGAGATGAAGTCTCCATCTCAGAAGATGGACTGGGATCTGCTCGTTATGATCTTTTAAATTGGGTTCTCCGCCCCAATCGATCCTTTTTTCCCATAAAAGTTGGGCAAGTAAATCCTAAGGCTCCCCCAGGCCAGGATTTCACCATTAACTCTGATGGAATCATCTGGGCCACAAAGGTGAGCTGCAAGGAAATGTTGTAAGTTCAGGGAAAGATTCATTCTCTTCCTGAGATGCAGAACATCTTTCTAAAGTGAAAAATAATCAATTGAATCAGAAATTATGGCATCTGGTGAAAAATCTATTTTGCACACAACACCTTTGAGGTCTGATTTATTTCATTCCACAAAGAATTAGGCTTCGGAATGACTTCTGCTTGAAACACAGGATGCAATTAAAAGGAAGCCACAGCGATTTCCTCTCAGTTGTATCCTGACAGTTTTTTCTTTTAGAAATTCTCTTCTCCCATTACAAGACTTCCTCTGCAGGCTGAGACTCCAGTTTCACATCCATGGGTGTGTCAGGAATGCCACTGGCCTGAATCCCTCAGGACTATTCTTGATTTTTGATAGACGGTGGCAATCTGTTTCTTTAGCGGAGAATCTGAACATAGAAATAGGAAGAAGGAAGAAGAATAAAAATGGGGAAAGAATGAATGCAGCAGGTTCATTGCATAGGTCATCTCAAGTATTTCTCTTTCCTCTTTTAGAAGGTGCCCTTTGCCAGGTGTGGCATGAAGAGATGCCATGCAGGAGAGAGGAGAAGAGTTCCAGAGGGCAAGCAGGTTTGCTGCTACCATTGTGAGGGTTGTCCAGAAGGGACCTTTTCTATTCAAACAGGTAAATAAATGTCAGTCTTCCAGGATCAAAGAAGACATTCATTAAGTCATTTTTCTCATTTTAAGAAGGTTGAGATGAAACAATATTTTTCAGGAAAATCTTTCAGTTTACAGATCTAAACTGCCCTGGCCACAGAGACACCTTTCCCGATCCTCAGCAGTTCCATGCAGGATAGCTTTAGTGTTAAGAAATTTAGGAGGTTCCCTCTGGATCGTGACCCTTACTCACTTGCAAACACATCAAGCAAACAAACAAGCCAGAGAGGAGTCTTAGAAAAGCTAAAACTAGCTTAATAGAAATGAACAAACCAATAAAGCCTATAAAAATAACAATAGTCCTCTGTCTTCTTAGCAAAGGTCCAGTTAACTCTCCTGGGAGTCTCTCCATATGATATGAGCCCAGCTCTTCCTTCCTTCCTCAGAAGTAGTCCGGAGTGACTTCAGCTCAAGCGTGTGTGTGTGTGTGTGTGTGTGTGTGTGTGTGTGTGCTCAGCTCAGCTTGCATCTCAGTAAGGTGAGTAGGTCAGAGGCCTGCTCTGCTCTGCTCTGCTCTGCTCTGCTCTGAATGGCCAGGTGTGCTGTTAATGAGCAGCTGCTTAAATGCTGAGTCATGGTCAGTTAGGAAAGGTCCAGGAAAACTCAGAGCCAAAGGCTGCAGCCTGATTGGCTCATTCAAATGTTCAAGCCAGGATCCAATCAACAGATCACAGCAAACCTTGAGAGGAACTTATTCTCACATTTAGGGCAGAATTTATGAATCTCCAATTTGGATGTCCACTGCTACTCTAACATCCAATTGGCAAAACCGCCCTCCAATCTTTCCTGAGGAAGTGGGGTAGGTAGTCCAAGCTTTAATTTTTATTATTCAGAATATGCTCCTTCCGTCAGCACTATCAACCTCTGAGAAAATAGACCTGCCGGAGGAAAAGGATATTCATCCACCTATGTCTCTTTGATAGAGCAGGAGGGAACAAAAGAACGTCTGAATGAATAGATTTAAGATACAAAGCAGAAAGGTTAAGGTAGAGATAATGTACTCACAAAAAAACCATCAGCATTTCTGGATAACAGATCTATCAGGGTTGTTTGTGTTCCATTTAGAAATGGTGGAAAAAATAGGCAGGAATCTCAGATTAAAAGCCACATTACTCATGGAAGTGCACAGTGAATGGATAGCTGGAAGTTGATAAATCCTTGTCTCTGGCTAATCTATTCCCAGGATCATCATAAACAAAGGATTGTTTGCTCTTTTTAATGCCCCATCAATATCATAGGGGACATTACTCCCTTTGTAGGTAGGTCAACAGCAGAAAGTCATATGATTTATGTGGGAGGGATAATGTGCATGGGACTTGCTCAAGGAGTCCTAGACAAAGACTTTTGATTTCAGATGCAGCTCACTGTGAACCCTGCCCAGATGACCAATTTCCCAACAACGACAAGGACCAATGCATTGACAAGAAGATCCACTTCCTTGCCTATCAAGACACCCTGGGATATATTTTAGTTTTTCTCACTCTTTTCTTCTTTGGGATCACTTCTGCAGTCATGGTGATTTTCCGTAAACATCATGACACACCAATTGTCAAGGCCAACAACCGAGATCTCACCTACATCCTCTTGGCCTCCCTCCTGCTCTGCTTCCTCTGTTCTTTCCTTTTCATTGGTCAACCAGGGAAGATCACTTGTCTTATACAACAACCTGCCTTTGCCATTCTCTTTTCCCTGGCAGTTTCCTCTGTCTTGGCAAAAACTGTCATGGTGGTTCTGGCCTTCATGGCTACCAAACCAGGGAACAAGACAAGAAAACTCTTAGGAAAACCACTGACCAATTCCATTGTCATAGCCTGTCCTCTGATCCAAGCAGTCCTTTGTGCCACCTGGCTGGGAACCTCTCCCCCATTTCTTAACTTGGACTTCCACTCCTTGTTTGGAGAGACCATCTTGGAATGTAAGGAAGGCTCAGCTTTAATGTTTCACATGGTCCTTGCTTACCTAGGTCTTTTGGCCCTCATCAGTTTCACAGTGGCCTTTCTAGCTAGGAAATTGCCTGATAGTTTTAATGAAGCCAAGTTCATTACTTTCAGCATGCTGGTCTTTTGCAGTGTTTGGATCTCCTTCCTCCCCACCT
Source organism: Coluber constrictor foxii (assembly GCA_038048745.1). NCBI lineage: Eukaryota > Metazoa > Chordata > Lepidosauria > Squamata > Colubridae > Coluber > Coluber constrictor. The sequence continues at coordinate 6,426,270 of CM075958.1, read as the reverse complement.
ACCTGAGCACCAAAGGGAAGTCCATGGTGGCTGTGGAGATCTTCTCCATTTTGGCCTCTGGAGCTGCTCTCTTGGCTTGTATCTTTTTCCCCAAATGCTACATTATTCTACTGAGGCCGGATCTGAATTGTAGAGAAAATATATTAAGAAACAAGAATTTCTAACTAATGCAAAGATTGGCCTCATTTATATTTATCTTTCAGGCATATTTAGAATCTGGCTTTTTTAAAAAACTTCTTTTAAAAGAAGTTGACAAGAAGGAGGAACTTGTCCATTTAAGAATTCCTTCTCATGTGCTGCAACTGGTTACATGTCCGGTCCCATCGATCTCTATTAAGATGCTGCCATAGTGGTGGGAGAGGGAGGCTTGGGGGGGGAGTTGCACAGGGTTTCATTTGTATTTGGGATGGAACAGAAACTAATTAGCAAAATATACAAATTCTTATTACGGTATAAAATGGAAGAGGAAATAGTGAAAGATACTATGATTAAATGGGCAAGGTATTTAAATCACACAGTAGAATTAGAGAAGTGGGAAAAGATGTGGCAAATAAACATGAAATTGACATTATCAAAAGCATACAAGGAAAACCAATTGAAAATGCTCCATAGATGGCATCTACCACCAGCTAGAAAGATGATCCCCAGCAATTCACCAAAATGTTGGAAGTATAAAAGTAACTATGGAACATATTACCATCTCTGGTGGACTTGCCTGGTAGCAAAGAAATTCTGGGTCAAAGTTAAAAAGTGGCTAGAAAAAATAACACAGGTACCAATAAAGGGAGAACCAGAAACATTCTTGTTAGGAATTTTTACAGAAAACTACACAAAAGAAACAAAATATTGAATAATACATATATTAACAGAAGCCCACATAGTCCATGCACAAAATTGGAAAAAGGAAAATCCACCAACGGAAGAAGAGTAAATCAAAACATTTTTTGAATGTGCAGAGATGGACAAACTGACAAAAGAACTTGAGGAGAAAGAGGACGCAGAATACTATAAAATTTGGCATAGATGATATGAGTGGTTGGAGGACAGGAAAAATGAGAAAGAGGAATAAAGGAGAGAGAAAGAAATGTCTAAATCAAGGGGGGAAATCGGCAAATTATAATATATATGACTGGAATGTAAAGATCAAGTAAAATGTAGATGAAATAGAGAGTGTAGATAGCAATATGGAATAAGATAAAATTAAAATATGTATAAATAGTAAACACTAAGAAAGGATCACTATGAAAAAGCTGTAAAAAGGGGTTTATGGAATAAATGTTGTATGTTTGTGTTTTGTTTTAATGTGTTTAATAAAAAAAAATTAAAAAGAAAAAAAAACGGAAGGAGACTTAGATTCCCACTATGGATGAACGGCTACAGAAGCTGATGGAGTTGGCAGAAGTGGAAAAATTGATCATTTTGGTTAAAGGAAAGAATGTAAGTACCTTTGTTTCCACATGGAAACCACTTCTGAACTATGTGCTTGAGGCAGGAAAAAAAAGGAAACTTTGATTTGGGGTTTTACCAATTAGATCGATGTGTTTTTCTAGAAATGGCTATCCTATATTGTTATGGAAAAACAAAAGTTGTTGTTTTACTGAAACAGAGGTTGTTGGAAGTCAATGTTTCTTCTTTTCTTTTCCCCAATTTCTCCTCATTTTTCTCTCCCCGTTTCCCCCCTCACACACACTGTGTCTTCCTATTTACTTTTGTATTTTATCTTATAACCTAATAAAAAATGTTAAACTGCCAAAACATTATTTTTTTAAATTTGATTTATATGCTGCCCTTCTCAGGAGACTCAGGGCGGCTTACAGTGCGTTAAGCAATAGCCTTCATACTTTTGTATATTTATACAAAGTCAGCTTATTGCCCCCACAAACTGGTTCCTCAATTTACCCACCTTAGAAAGGATGAAAGACTGAGTCAACCTTGAGCCTGGAGAGTTTCGAACTGGTGTAATTGCAGGCAGCTGGATGTTAAATGTTGCCTTTAATAGGAGGCATTAGCCTCCTACGCCACTCAGGCTCTTTATTATTTGATGTGCTTATTATTTCAAGGAGGATGCCATGGAGGACTTTCAATGTGATAACCCAAACCTTGAGTTGGACACGGATGCAAAGCAGAAACCAATGCAGCTTGTAAAACAGGGCTGTGACATGGGCCATAACTAGGGGCAGATAACATTGTCCACCCTGCTTCATTCAGCACCAGCTGCAGCTTCCAAATGCCCTTCAAAGGGAGCCCCATGTACAGCCCATCGTATGAATTCAAAGGGAAGATGACCAGGGCATGAGTGACTGAGAACAGGGAATCACGATCCAGGAAAAGGTCCAACTGGCACACTCTAAGAAGTTATGCAACTAGAAAGAGTTCTGAGTCCAGGAGGGTGGGAAGGCTCCATTCCCAAGAAGCAGTTGGGACTCCCCTCCCCACTCTGACCCACCCGAACCCAGCTCCAGAGCTGACCCACCCATCCTGCACCCATGTATCTTGGGTAGTGGCCTGATTCAAGTAATTTAACAACTGGTTCTCTGCCCTAATGATTTCTTCCAACAACCAGTTTGCCAAACTGTTCAGAAAGTTAACAACCGGTTCTCCCAAAGTGATGCAAACTGATTGAATCCCACCACTGATCTTGGGGCCCCGCAGCCAGTCCCCCCCCCCTTTGCTTCCTGCTTCTCCTTGCAGCAGTGGCACCAGCAGCAGAAACAGAAGCAGCAGCAACCAGGATGAGGAGGCAAGCAGGCCCGAGCATCCCCTCAGGGAAGTGGGGCTGGGCAGGAGACTCCCTGTGCCCTGGGAACTCAAATGTTGGGCTCCTGCTGCCCAGGGCCCCAGGCAGTGCATGCTGCTGTCCAGGACCTGCCCATGTGGCCTTAGAGGGTTGGTGAGGCTCCCCCAATGGATCAGGGCCTGGCGCCCCTCCTTGTCCCACCTCCCAACATGAGGAACATTGAGCTGGCCACACCCACACTGGCCACGCCCACCCAGGCAGCTGCAACCACCCAATCAACACCATCCTGGCTCCCCGAGGGGCAAAAACAATCCTGATCTGACCCTCAATCAAATGGAGTTTTATTATGAATTATGAATTATGAATTTTGGGGAGAAATTTACAGACTAATTAGAACAATTTATTTGAAACAATCAGCCAGAGTAATAATGAATGGAGAAATGACAGAGAAGATTAATATAACTAAAGGGGTAAGATAGGGATGCCCCCTGTCACCTCTATTATTAATATTATCTGCGGAAATATTGTTAATACAAATTAGGAAAAATCAATCAATAAGGGGTTTGAAAATCAAACAGGAGGAATACAAGCTCCAAGCATTTGCAGATGGTTTAGTTTTTATCATGGAAGATCCTTGATAAAACCATTTTGATAAATGAAGTTGAAGAATTTGGTAAAGTAGCAGGGATAAAAATAAATAAGGAGAAAACTAAAATGTTACGGAAGAATTGTACAAAAAGACAACAGGAAGAATTGGAAAGGAAATTGGGGATTCAAACTGCTAAAAAGGTGAAATATTTAGGAAATTGGCTTACAGCAAAATGTTCTACAATAAAAGGAGACAATTATGATAAATTAATACAACAAATTCAAAAAGACTTACTTATTTGGGCCAAATTACAGTTATCCTTAATAGGTAGAATAGCCGTGGTAAAGATGAATGTATTACCTAAATTATTATATCTTTTTCAATCAATACCAATTAGACTAGGGAAACTGTTTTTTGAATATCTGAATAGAATGATAGGCAAATTCATTTGGCTGGGGAAAAAAGCCCGAATAAAACGTAAACCTCTGCAGGACTCCAGAACCAAAGGAGGATTTGGCCTATCCGATTGGGAATTATATTATCAGGCAGCTGCAATAACTTGGTTAAAAGATTGGATCCAATTAAGAAATAAGAGAATATTAATATTGGAAGGCCACGACTTCCAATTGGGATGGCATGCGTTCCTTTGGGAAGGGAAAATTAAGACACATCCATACTTCCAGAGACATCTAGTGCTAAACGCTTTGATCAATATTTGGAATATTATAAAGAAAAATCGTTATATGAAAGTTCCAGTTTGGATATCAACGATGGAGGCCATAATCTATCCCAATGTATTGGATTTAAATAAAGTAGTAAGATATTGGGACCTATTAGATGAAATTGGAAATTTAAAGTCAGAACAGGATCTAATAAAACAAGGAATAAAAATTGACTGGTAGCCATACTTACAGATGAAAACAAAATATTAAAAAGATAAGGAACAATTTGGCATAAACAGAGAACAATTGTAATTGATAAGATATTATTAGGATCCGGTGGGAAATGATCATAAAAATGTATAATTTTTTGTTGAAATTTAAAATGGAAGAGGAAACCATGAAAGAAACAACGATTAGTTGTTTTTGGACATAATATTCATTTGAATCAATGGGATAGAGTATGGGAGAGAAATTACAAACAAACGATGTCAGCTGCTTATAAAGAAAATCTTTACAAAATGTTCTACCAATGGCATTTGCCACCAGCGAGATTGTCCAGGATGTTCTTGAATAGGTTTCTGAATTGTTGGAGGTATGGATACAAACAAGGGACATTCTACCACATATGGTGAACCTGTCCTAAGATTAGGAAATTTGGGGATAAGATTCATAAAACATAAAATTTAAGGGATGTTTTTGTTATGAGATCGAATTGTCAATAGAAATCAAGATAATATAAATATTAAATAAGATAATAATAAGATATAAATAAGATAAGATAAAGATGTAAGTTTAAGATAGAAATATTTAGAAGTCAAATTTGTGTAAAGAGGTTCAATAGCTTAGAGATACCAATGCAGAAAAGTTGTTATTAGTATTGAAATTTTGATATGTTTGTTTTTGGTTTTATATCTTTTGTTTTGTGTGTGTGTCTGTGTTTCTTGCTTTTTTGTGTATTATGTTTCTTTTTGTATGGTGTATTTTAATCTTTGGAAATTTAATAAATATTATTATTTAAAAAGAAAAAGAAATGGAGTTTGACACCCCTGCCCTAGCTCATGTTCAGTCAGCTTCATCCCTCATGTCCCTTCAGCAGAGCTCTGGATGTCTCTTGACCCTTTTCTGCTCCCTCAATTGAGTCATGGGGCATGTTGGGAACAATGGACCAAGAGAGGTTGCATGCGAGTGATCCTATCCAAGGCCTCATTAGCTTTCCTATTCCAGGTAGTGGCCAAGGCCTCAGAAGGACCATGCAGCAGAGCCTGGGGTATAATCCTCGGTTTCCTTTGGAAGCCCATCAGTCACTAAGAGTGGACTGGTCAAAGAGATCTGCCCCCCTGCAGAAAGGGGCAGCAGAAAAGAATCTCAAAGCCATCAGGCCATGATCTCGCCCTGACAAGGATGACAAGGACAGCTCCTCCTCAGATCAGGTTGGAAATGGTCTGCTTTGAGTTAAGCCAAGAAGGATGGTGGCTATGATGAGATGCCTCTAAGACCAGCCCCAGGGATGGTAAATGGACATCTCTCAAGACCATAAGTCTGGAGAACCCCACAGTCAACTATGAAATGCCCTCCGGAGGCTCGGACACTGAGGCTGCTGTGCAGCAGGAAGGCTGGTACACTAGTAATGATCCCAACTGGTCCTGTGGGTGAATCTTCAAGAAAAGACCTGGCAATTTGGGGAGCAGCACCCCAAAACTCTGAAAATGACACCCAGATGACAACTGCTATCCTTAGGCTACAGCAACAGAAATTTGCAAGTCTTGTCAAAAAAATTGGAGTTAATATCCTGAGACGCTTCCTCAAATGACTGTATTTTTCTGACTATAAGACAAATCGGTGTATAAGATGCCCCAAGATTTCAAAGAGGTCAGTAAAAAAAAAAAAATGTTTTTGTCCTCCCCAGTCCCCAGGAGCCCTCTGCAGGCCTCCCAAACCCTCTGCGCGCCCTGTTTTTGTGAAAAAAATGGGCCCATTTTTCATGCAAGTGGACTGGGCAGGGCTTCGGGGTGACAAAAATGACTGTATTGGGTGTATAAGAGGCACCATCATTACCACCCTCTTTTAAGGGGGAAAAAGTGTATCATGCTGAAGTGCCACTATTCTGCCTTGTTCCATTATTCCCAAGTAGCCCTCCTATTAACTGACCCAACTAGGGCAAAATCCAAAATCCATCTTGTGTGCAGGGGTCACTTTCACATAGGTCAACTAGACAGTTTCCCCATGACTCCATCTGCTCTGTGAATTACAAGAAGAGACACAAACATGTTTTCCATGCTGCTGCATGAAGAGAAGCTGTTGCTAAGGGGAGAGGACAATGGCCTTTCCTTGCAATTATCAGAAGAACAGTCATTAGTCATGTGTCCCCTGTGGATTTCTAGACACAAAGATCTTCCAGGATAAAACCTGGTTTAAAAAATATCTCTGAGTTCACCAGATAGGGGGCAGAAGGTGTCACCTTAGCCTGCCTTGCAACGAGCTCACTCCTGGGTTTGAAGAGACTCCCATGCCTTTGTTTCCTCGATGGTCACAGCCCAAACACAGGTAAGAGGAAGCATGGTTGATATAAATTTGTCCTGGGGCCATCCAGGTGGCACAGGTGGTGTCTGATCAGCTAAAGGTCCAATGAGATTTCAGGATCAACTTCAGATCAGTTTCTGCATAAACCTTGATTTCTGTCCTAGGAGGGAAGGCTATAAGAATGACCGGACAGGAGGCATGCTGCTTCTGATGCTGATGCTCTTCTGGCTCCTGGCTCCAACTACAGAGAAGAAGCTAAAAACCATCTGTGAACTCAGGGATTATGTCCAATTAGAGAAAAGCTACTACAGGCCTGGTGATCTCATTATTGGTGGGAATTTGCCCTTTGGAACTATTATGATATCTCCTCTCCTAGACTTTAATACTGTGAATCTTCCAGTACATTATGCGTAAGTTTCAGTTGGGGGAGAAACATACATAAAAATGGTCTCTTTGCTTTGAATTCTGGGACCCTTTTCAGAAATAATCCTTCTACTATCTGTCCTAATGGAGTGCACATTTTGTGCTTTTCTCAATAAACTACCAAACTGTTAAAATAGGGTGGAATTCTCAACCTCTTCACAAAAAGAAGATAAAAGAAAATAATAAAAATAAAATTTGGAGGTTGCTGCCCCAATGCTCCCCCAAACAGTGAAGCAACACACAAGCTTTCCTGTAATGTTCCCCAATATTTTTCTCACTACAGGCTCGTACCTGGTAACTACCAGCAGATGCTTGCATTGATGTTTGCTGTCTCTGAAGTCAATAAAGATTTTCTTCTGCTCCCCAAATTCACCCTTGGCTTCCACATCCATGGCCATTTCCAAAGGGAGATGGATATTTCCTTAAACAGCCTCTCCATGCTCTCCTCACGAGGCCAAGTGGTTCCAGGTTACAAATGTCGTCTGCAGGACACTCTGCTCTCCGTCATTGGGGGTCTCAGCTCCAAATTCTCAAAGCTGATGGACTCCATCTTCAGCATCTTTAAGGTCCCACAGGTAAGATAGCTCCGTTAGATACAATATGGAGTAGAATAGACAAAGATCACAAGCACACACATAAGCCAAGATGAAATTAAAGGTAGTTTGGGGAATGCACATCATGAACCTGTGACACTTCATTTATTCTTCATAAAAGGGTAGCCATTATTTTACTGATGTTTATTCTCTGTATCAGGTTGTTGGTTTCTTCTCATGTCTTCTTGTCTTCTGACATACCAGAACCAGTCAAGATGTGTAAGTAGTGGCTCTCCCTAAGAAGGGAAGGAGATGAAGCTTGCCATTCAGAATGAGTCAGCCTGACTGGTAGAGGAAAAGCCACACAATGGTGACTCCCAATGTTGCCCTAAGACTTTACTTTGTCTTTAAAAGATGAATCTCATTTTTTCCAGCTCGGTGTTGGCTTTGAGTTCTCTCAGGGAGAGAGAAGAGTTTATCCTTCCTTCTTCCGAATTAATCCCAAGGAATCTCCTCAGTATGTGGGTCTAGTCCAGCTGCTTTTGTATTTCCAGTGGAACTGGGTAGGGCTTTTCGCCCCTCAAGATGACCGGGGAGAACATTTTATCTCAACTCTGATGCCAATGCTTAAGGAGAAGGAAATCTGCCTGGCCTTCACTCAAAGGTTGAAATCAGATGATCTTCAGATTATACTGAAAAAATTAATTCTCAGTTTACAGACTTGGTCAAAAACTGAAGTGATTATTCTGTTTGGAGACTCCGATTGTAGTGCCAGTATACAGACACTTTTGTTTGTCCATAAAAGAGGGAGGAAGGCAACATTTCAGAATGTTTGGATCTTAACCTCCCATTGGAAACTTAGTGTGAAGAAATATAAAAACATATTGCCATTTCTAAAGTCTTTCCATGGAGTCCTGCATTTCAGGGACCACACCGGGGATGTCTCAGAATTCAGCCATTTCCTCCTGTCTTTAGACCCCTTGGACCCACAAGGGGATGTATTTCTCCCTCCATGGTGGGAAAGAGTCTTTGACTGCAAGATTCACCAACCAGGCAAGATCCCTCCAAAGAGGGGAAAACAATGCACAGGAAAGGAGAAGGTGCAGAATCTGCCCAATTACACTTTTGAAACAAGCATGACAGGTGAAAGTTACAATATCTACCATGCTGTTTATGCTGTGGCACATGCTTTACATGCAATGTATGGATCCAGAGCCCGACCGACAGTGATGAGGCTTGGAAAGAGGATCTCCAATGTCCAGTCATGGCAGGTAATTTCTGTGGCTTCCTTAGAAAGGGAAACATATTAAAAGCAAATACTAGAAAGATATGAAATAAGAATAATGTTTTATTGGAAGAGTTTAGAATGGGGGGAGAGAAATAAACCAAATGAGCTGTCCATAAGATCCATAGAAGAAAGACCTTCATAAAGTCCTTAAAGGCTTCAGTGGTTGCCAGAGTTTCAGGAGGTAACCATGACAGGGAGTTGACAGGGAGTAGATGTCAGCTGAGACCAAAAGAACAAGATGGCTGTGTTTGAGAAAGAAGCTTCCAGAAGTCGGTGGAAGTCCTAGTTGGCATATTTGCAGAACACCCTCCGTTTCCCTCCACATGGAACCCAAATCCAACTTGTAAAAAGACACTCAATTCCTTTTAACCTTGGTTTATGTTTCTATAGTTTAACGTCCTTTGTGACCCCACCCAATTTATCCAGTTTCACATTTATTGCACTGCTCAGGTTGTTGTGTGAATGCAGCAAATTTTGGTTTACCTGAGCACATAAAGCAGGACTCAAAATACTATTAATGAGTTGTTTGTCTCAAACCCATCAGACTTTTCTGCATTAATTGGTAGACATTGAAGTTCTCTGAACAGTGGAGGGAAAAATGAGGGCAAGCCCTTCCTTTTCCCTGACTCCATTTCATCAGACATGGTTCCTGCATTGTGCTCTGTCTGAATCTCAGACAGAGAAAATCAGAGGAATTGCACTCTGTTCTCATACCGCCCCTTTTATCTGCCTCGTGAGTTTAACGTTGTGATAACAACTGCAGTATATACCCCTCCGGATGCTAACACCACCACAGCCATGAGTCACCTGTTAACTGCTATTAGCAAACAGCAACAGGCCTCCCCGGATGGAGTGCTGGTGGTTGCAGGTGATTTCAATCAAGCCAACTTAAAGACTGTCCTCCCTAAGTTCTGTCTGTATGTAGACTGTCCCACTAGAGGGCAAAATACCTTGGATCAGGTATATCGTAACATCATGCATGGATACAGGACTATGCCTTTACCCCACCTGGGACAATCAGATCATGCATCTCTGTTCTTTTTTTTTATTGAAAAAGTTTTTTTATATATAATCAAACATACAAACTTACAAACAAGTAAACATATAAACAATACATAGTCAATCAACAAAATATAGCATCTAGTACATCTTTTATACCCTCTTCTTACCCTCAGTTGTTTATCATGTCTTAATATCATTTCATTTATTGTAACATTTTCCCCAAATTCCTTAGTTCTCTATTAATACATCTACCTGTCTTTTATTTTATTAAAAATCATAAAATAAATTTTCCCCCACAACCCTCCCTCCCAACCCCCCTCCCCCCCCGAATTCCCAGAGCAAAAACAGGGCATAACATCTAACAAACCGAAGCTAACATATCCTACCTTACTATAAATTCCAGAAAAATCCCACACATTCTTTAACTCCCCTAATTAACATTCTTCAACATTTCATTTATAAGTTCTCTCATAGCATTAACTTCAAAGAAATTTTTTAAAACATGTCTTTGAGACAGTATTATTAACCATTGAACTGAATAACCTCAAACATAAACATTTTGTTATATATAGCCTTTAAAACTTCTAATATCTCATCTTAAGCATATAAAATTTCTTAATACTAAGAACCCATCATTTATTTTCAAGCTAGCCACTTTAGAACTGCAATAAGTTTTAAAAAGCTATCCAGTTTTAATTAAACCTTATCCCTCAATACATATAAACCTTTTAGAAATTCTGTTGTGTCACCTTAAACATTTAAAATTTCTTAATAAACCTTTAACTTCAGTAAAATATCAATCAAATATAATCCTAGAAAATCGATATAAATCCAAAGCTTTCAATAAAGTATCACTTGAGTTTTAGTTGGTCATTTTAATAACTCAATAACTCTTAAGAAACTATCCCTTTTTAGTTAAACATTTATATCAAACATCCATAATCTACCAAGTATGACCTTCAAAGAGTTCATCACACGTTCTTCCTTTCTTTCTGTATTTCTTCCAATCCTTCTTTTTAGATGACACTTTCTTCTTGAGCATGGCTCGTCCCCCTGCTTTTATTTTTGAAAATTTTTGAAGCATTACTCATCCTCCTGCTTTTATTTTCAAGAAATTTTGAGGTTGAAATTGCAACTGGTGTCTCTTGAGAGTCCATTCCCCTTTCAAAGTTATTCCCTTTGCTTTAAAACCCCCATCTCTACTTTTCCTGCTTGTAAAATCAGTTACTTCGTTCTCTAGGAATTGACTCTGTCCATAAAAACAAAAATTTTCATAGTATTTTGCAGTCTGCAATAATGAGTCTTTTTGATACGCTCCAACTAATTGTGTGGAAGCCTCCACCAAAACTTCTGTTTCCAAAATGCTAGATTCCACTTTGCCTCTTCTTTGTTCTCCAAAATCACATTAGGCTGTATGATTTCTTCTTCTTTCCCAGCCAGCAGATCCTTAAAATATTCCAACTTCCACTCCCGGATAGTATTTTTAATTATGTCCACTATGTCCAAAATAAAGAGATTAAAAGTTTCTTGTGAATCCTTTAAAGTCCCAATTTGTGTGTTTGCTGACTCACCCCCTCTTTCCTTAATGGCAGCCATATTTCAATTTTTATTTTATGTTTATTCAACTGTCAAATCAGAGTCCAATTATTTTCCACTATCTTGAGGAATATATGTTAGTTAAAATCCCCATCATAGTCTTTCCTGTCTTCTTCCACTTCCCCTTTAAATCTTCTTATTATTACATAGTCCAATACCTTAAAAATGTAGCAGGGGCTAACAAGCACTTTCACTGGTAAGTTTCGTTTTCCTTAGCTCCATCTTTCCCTTCCCTTTTCATATGGTGTTAAAGCTTTTACTTGCATATTTGCAAATCCCGCTGTCCTGATTTCTCTCTGCCAGCATCCAGAATCCAAATTTCTTGCAATCTTTAAGAAAAATTATTCGGATCTTTATTTGTATGCTGCTGGTGTGGTCGCGACACCATGTTCTGCCAAGCCAGGCAGGCACGTCCCTAATCCAGAGTGCTGAGAGGTTTCCAGGGAGCTCTCACCCTTCAGCCCCCAGGCTTAAAAAAGAAGAAAGCCTGGGGGTCTTGGGGAGCTCTACCCAAGCCCCTCTGCTCTTCTCTCTCCCCTTTTCCCAGGGGGAGAATATATCTCTGTTCTTGATAAATAGAAAAGTGTGTCTTTTATTAAGAGCAAGAAATGCTGCTTTCCATTCTGGTGATGCGCTACAGTATAGCGAGGCAAGACCTAAATTGAAAAGGGGTATCAAGGACACTAAAGCTACATACAGACAGAGGACTGAACATGTTTTTGAGAACTCAGACTCTGGTCGTGTATGGCAAGGTCTGTGACAAATCACAGGACAAAGCAATAAAAATAGTTTCCTGGGAGTAGCGACTCTTTGGCTGAGCAGCTAAATCAATTTGTCAGCCGCTTTGATGGTCGTGGACACAGGAACGACCATCATTCCAGCATTTACCACTGATAGTGCACCATTAACATCTACCATCGATAGACAACCACTTCTACTGCAGATCTCTGATGTGAGATGCACTTTCCAGAATGTTAATATCCAGAAGGCAGCTGGGCCTGATGGAATTCTGGGACAAGTTTTTTTTATTTTTTTTTATTTTTTTAAAATTTGATTTATATGCAGCCCTTCTCCGAAGACTCAGGGTGGCTTACAATGTGTTAAGCAATAGCCTTCATACTTTTGTATATTTATACAAAGTCAGCTTATTGCCCCCACAAACTGGGTCCTCAATTTACCTACCTTAGAAAGGATGGAAGGCTGAGTCAACCTTGAACCTGGTGAGAATCGAACTGGTGTAATTGCTGACAGCTGGATGTTAATTACAGGAGGACTCAGGAGGAAGAGAGATGTATATCTACCACTATACATAAATAGTGAGGAGGTGGAGAGGGTGGGTTGTTTTAAATTTCTGGGCACTTATATCTCGGAGGACCTCTCATGGACTATGAATGCTAACATGCTTGTGAAAAAGGCACAAAAGAGGCTGTACTTTCTGAGAATGCTCAGGAAGATAAATCTGTCTCAGCATCTACTTCTGTCCTACTATCGCACCACCATTGAGAGTGTCCTGACATAAGGCATTCTTGCATGGTATGGGAGCAGCTCTGTAGTGGACAAAAAAGCTCTACAGAGAATCATTAAAACTGCCCAGAATATTATCGGACTCCAGCTACCAGCCCTGGACAACATCTGCAAATCTCGCTGTTTGAGGAAGTTGCATAACATTCTCAGAGACTCTTCCCATCCTGCTTACAATCTTTTTGGACTGTTGCCTTCTGGCAGAAGATACAGAACAATTAAAACTCAGACCACACATTTTCTGAATAGTTTTTATCCCAGAGCTATAATTTTTTTTAAAAAAATTGATTTATATGCCGCCCTTCTCAAGGCGGCTTACAATGTGTTACAATGCGTTAAGCAATAGCCTTCATACTTTGGTATATTTTATACAAAGTCAGCTTATTGCCCCCACAAACTGGGTCCTCATTTTACCCAGCTTAGAAAGGATGGAAGGCTGAGTCAACCTTGAGCCTGGTGAGTTTCAAACTTACAGTAATTGCAGGCAGCTGATTTTAATCACAATGCTTTAGTCTGCTGAGCCACCAGGCCCTATTGCACTCAACAATGAACTAAAGGGCCACCATCAGTGAACTGTTGGACAGCACTACTTGGTCTGCTGTGTGGATGTTTGGGTGGTTTTAAAGGTGGGGAATTGTGGTGGGTGGGAGTGTGTTTGGGGATTATATGTGTGGGACCTGGTCTTTGGGAGTCAAGTAAACTTTGTTGTATGTGTATACTGTGTATACGCATACAATGACAATAAAGTTTGTTTGTTTGTTTGTTTGTTATTTATTTATTTATTTATTTATTTTTTAATAGTTGCTAAAGTGAATTTATCAGTTACAGGACCCAAGGACAAAGTAAATATTTAAAACTAAATATTTAAAAATATTTAAAACTACATGTAATCAAGTATTACAGGAGGAAAAGCATATACCGCCCTGAGTCCGCAAGGAGAAGGGCGGTATATAAATCCAATAAATAATAATAATAATAATATACGACCTCGTAGATGAACCTCACTCTGTCAAGGACCTTGGAGTACTCATCCAAAATGACCGAAGTGCCAGAGCTCACCAGAAACAACATTGCCAAAAAGGCATTAAGAGTTGTTAATCTAATCTTGCAAAGCTTCATTTCTGGTAATATTGTACTGCAAACTAGGACATACAAAACCTTTGCTAGACCAATTCTCCAATACAGCTCATCTGCCTGGATCCCACACTGTATATCAGACCTTAATACAATTGAACAAGTCCAGAGATATTTCACGAGAAGAGTACTCCACTCCTCTCCTCACAACAGAATACCTTATGCTACCAGGCTCGAAATCTTGGGATTAGACAATTTAGAACTACGCTGCCTAAATATAGTACACAAAATTATCTGCTACAATATCCTACCTGTCAATGACTACTTCAGCTTCATCCACAATAATACATGAGCACACAATAGGCAAACTCAAGGTAAACCGCTCCAAACTCGATTGCATAAAATACGACTTCAGCAACAAAATGGTCAATGCCTGGAATGCTTTACTATCCCAAACCCCCAAAAGTTTAACCTTAGACTGTCTACGGTTGACCTCACCCCATTCCTAAGAGGTCTGTAACGGGCGTGCATATGCGCACCAGTGTCTCTACCGTCCCTCTCCTAATATTCCTTTTTATTCATATCCATTTCATGTAGTCATAATCATGCTTACAGATATCTGTTATCTTATATGTATTTGAGAAATAAATAAATAAATAATAAAATATAATTAATTTTGGAATGTGGCACTAAAATCTTTCCATGTACTTATTCTGATAAAGCTTGATTTGAGGAAAACATGATACAAAGGACCAAAGAAAAACCATTTGTAGTTTCAGAGTTAAATATTTGATGTTACTGCAGATTCCTCAGTTCTCCACCAAGGGAACTCCTCTAGCATTTCAGAAATAAACTCATCTTCTCAAGTTGGTCACCATGCTCTGATAGAAGCCATAACCGTAGCTCTAACCAAATACTGCTATTTCTGAAGGTCTCTTTTATTTCAGATTCTTGCCTTTTTGAGGAATGTGCAGTTCAACAACAGTGCTGGAGAGGAGGTCTCCTTCTCAGAAGATGGAATGGGATCTGCTCGTTATGATCTTCTCAACTGGGTTTTCCTCCCCAATCAATCTTTTGTCCCCATGAAGGTTGGGCAAGTAAATCCTGAGGCTCCCCCAGGACAAGATTTCACCATTAAATCTGATGGAATCATCTGGGCCACAAAGGTGAGCTGTAAGGTAAAATTGTAAGCGCGGGGAAAGATTGATTCTCTTCCTGAAGTGCAGAAGATCTTCCTAATTTGAAAAATAATCAGTTGATTCAGAATTCATGGTAGTCATTTGGGGAAAAATCTGCTTTGCATGTAACACCTTTGAGGTCTGATTTGTGTCATTCCACAAAGGGTTAGGCTTGGGAACAACATCTGCTTGAAATGCAGGATGCAGGATGCAGCAAGCAACAGTGATTTCCATGAACCATTGATGCTCAGTTGTATCCTCATGGTTCTTTCTTTTAGAAATGCTGTGGTTCAGTCACAAGCCTTTCTCTGCAGGCTGAGATTCCAGTTCCAATCTCCAGCATCTGTTGGTAGGTTGGGAGTGCCACTGGCCTGAATCCCCCAGCAGCTGTTCCTTGTTTTTGATAGACAGTGGCAATCTATTTCTTTAGAACAAAATCTGAAAATAGAAGGAGGAATAAAGAAGGGAAATCATAATGGGGAAAAGAATAAATGCAGCAGGTTCATTGCTTAAGTAGTTTCAAATACTTCTCTTTCAGACCATCCCCTTTGCCAGATGTGGCATAAAGAGGTGCCATGCAGGAGAGAGGAGAAGAGTTCCAGAGTGAAAGCAGGTTTGCTGCTACCAATGTGAGGCTTGTCCAGAAGGGACCATTTCGAATCAGACAGGTAGAGAAGACTTCAAAAGTAGCTCTTCCAGGATCAAAGAAGACATTCATTAAATATATTCTGCTTATTATGATCATTTTTGATATGGTTGACATGCATTCATACTTTTCAGCAGAACCTTTCAGTTGGTGGATCTAAATTGCCCTGGCCACAGAAGTCACCTTTCCCAATCCTCAGCCATTCTATGCAGGATATTTTTAGGGCAGAATTTATGAATCTCCAACTTGCATTTCAACTCCTCTTCTAATATCTGATTGTGAAACCCAAATTCTAATCTTTTCCTGAGGAAGTGGGGTTTTCAGTCCAAGCTTTAATTCATATTACTTAGTGCATGCTTCATCCATCAATATTATCAACCTCTGAGTAAATAGACCTGCCAGAGAAAGAGGAGATTCATCTATCTGTGTCTCTTTGATAGAGTAGGAGCAATCAAATAAGTCTGAATGAACACATTTGAAGCACAAAGCGGAGAGGTTAAGGCAGGGATCATGTACACCTAAACAAAACAGCAACATTCCTGGATAACAGGTCAATTGATCTTCTGTGTGTTCCATTATAAAGTAGGGGAAAGAACAGGCATCAATCTCAAACTGAAAGCCACATTACTCGTGGAATTGCATAGTGAATGCATAGCTGGAACTGAACTAATCCTCCTTGCTGGCTAATCTATCCTTCAATCATTATAAGTGCAGCATGATTTCCTTGAACAAATGAATTCTTAAAGAAAGATTCTTGATTTCAGATGCAGCTCACTGTGACCCCTGCCCAGAAGACCAATATCCCAACAAGGACAAGGACCAATGCATTGCCAAGAAGATCCACTTCCTTGCCTATCAAGACACCCTTGGATACACTTTAGTTTCTGTCACTCTTTTTCTCTCTGTGAGCACATGTGCAGTCCTGGTGATTTTCTATAAACATCATGACACACCGATTGTCAAGGCCAACAACCGAGACCTCACCTACATCCTCCTGGTCTCCCTCCTGCTCTGCTTCCTCTGCTCCTTCTTCTTCATTGGTCAACCAGGGAAGCTCACCTGTCTCTTCCAACAATCTGCCTTTGCCATTCTCTTTTCCCTGGCGATTTCCTCTGTCTTGGCAAAAACTGTCATGGTGGTTCTGGCCTTCATGGCCACCAAGCCAGGGAACAGGACAAGGAAACTCTTAGGAAAACCACTGACCAACTCCATTGTCATAGCCTGTCCCCTGATCCAAGCACTTCTTTGTGCCACCTGGCTGGGAACCTCTCCCCCGTTTCTTAACTTGGACGTCCACTCCTTGTTTGGAGAGACCATCTTGGAATGTAAGCAAGGCTCAGCTGTAATGTTTTACAGTGTCCTCTCTTACCTAGGACTGTTGGCCTTCATCAGTTTCACAGTGGCATTTCTAGCTAGGAAATTGCCTGACAGTTTTAATGAAGCCAAGTTCATTACATTTAGCATGCTGGTCTTTTGCAGTGTTTGGATCTCCTTCCTCCCTACCTACCTGAGCACCAAAGGGAAGTCCATGGTAGCTGTGGAGATCTTCTCCATTTTGGCCTCTGGAGCTGCTCTCTTGACTTGTATCTTTTTCCCCAAATGCTACATTATTCTACTGAGGCCAGATCTGAATTGTAGAGAAAATATTGTAAGAAACAAGAATTTCTAACTAATGTAAAGATTGGCCTCATTTATATTTGTCTTTCAGGCATATTTAGAATCTGATTTTTTAAAAAAAGTTGACAAGGAGGAAATTGTCCATTAAAGAATTCCTTCTCATGTGCTGCAACTGGTTACATGTCCGGTCCCATAAATCTCTATTGGGATGCTGCTATACTGGTGGGAGGGTGAGGTTTGGGGGGGGGGGGGGGTTGCATAGGGTTTCATTTGCATTGCTTTGCTGTACCTTGTGGGAAATAGGGAAGGGGAAAGGAATGGGCTTTGAGCCATCTGCTTTACTCACCACTAAAGAAAGTGAAATTGAAGCACCTGGGAATTGACACTTATCACCATCTCTACTCGAGGTTCTCAAAACATCTTCGCAACTTGGGATTGGCTCAATGTTGAACTGGACATTGGGAGGGGCCTTGCTTGTAGCAGTTTAGCCTAACGCTTTGAGTGGGAAACTTCAGTTCCTGACTGCATTTCCTTTGCTATCACCATCTTTCAATAAAAGTTCCTTTTCAAATGATAATTGTTTCAAGAGTTCTGCTTTCTTGAGAAGACAGGTGAGGCCGGACCTTACATTACAATTTACCTGTGGTCAGCAACCATCATCCAGTCTTTGTTTATCATGTTTTCAAAGTGTCCTCAGTGATGTCCAGAACCCTGATTTGATGGGAAGCTTGTTCATAAAGATGTGTTTATTATTACAAGGAGAGAATTTTCTCATTTCATTCCTTCTAATTTAGTTCATTTTTAAGTTAGTATTTTAAAGGGATGGGTTGAGTGTTTTTAAGGAAATATGGTTGTTTCCTTAGATATCTAAGGGATTATAGAATTACCTACCACTATTCAATTTTATTTTATTTATTTTTTTGAAATAGTAGAGTTAAATCCCTCTCACATCTAGATCTGATATATTTCCTCATCAACGTCAGTCAGAATTTTCCCGAGATGGATGAGCAAAGTATGTCATAACTGTTTGCATTATATTAATAACCTCTCATGATATTTCATCTCTTGGACATCCTTGGTGAACGAAGGTGGTCTATGAGATCTTTGTGCACAGAGAGTCTGCAGAGGAATAATTTGACCCAGGATCACAATCTAATTTCCTTAAAGAGTATATGTTACTAGCAATATCATCCAGGGCATGAGAGTCATCCCAGCTTCCTAATGTAAGTCAGGAGGCATCTGTCAATCACACAGTCCTGTGACATGTAGCTTTTTAAAGGCGATAACCAGCTCCTCGAATGGTGCCTTGGAGGAACCTGGTAGCCATTGTAGTTCAGGCAACAGATGTCAAACATGGGTGGACATAAAAGAGTTCAATATTGTAGAACCTCTTCATTTTGGACCAGCTGCAGAGGTCAAAGGGTATTCAAGGGTAGTCCTAATGCAAGAGCATGAAATGGTAGAGAATATTCATAGCTCAGCTTAGATTGTGGCAGTGCTTTGTTCTCCAATGAGATTTGATTACTAGTTTCCGATCTTGCATATTATTCCATAGTGGTTTTCGGATGGAGGAGGCTTGAAGGATGAAGCAGTCATAATAGTCACACAAACATTACGATTAGTTCTTGTTGAGTCACTTAGAAAATGGTGGGCACTTCTGCAATTGTGCCATGCAACCATTTGACAAAGTCATCGATTCTCCTCCCCTTGTGTGGTCTATGCAGCATTGCAGAAAGCTTTGGAACTCCTGTGGAGTTTCCTGTGGAGTTTCCACTCACAACAATGTTGTTTGGTCTACTGGTTGTGAGTCACAAAGGGTCAGACACAATAGAGGGGCTGATGATGACAATGATGATGTTAATAGATCAGATTCTTGTAGAGACCATTAGCACCCAATAAGCCTCTTTTCACTTGTATTGCTTGAAATCCTGACTGTCCGTGCTTGATGGTTGATGACATTAAAGACCACCAAGAGGTCATGTTGAGCCAGAATGGAGGCACTGGCCTCATCCTGCTCCTTCCAAAGTTCATCTAAAAGTGCAACCCATGCCATTTCCATCCCATAATGGGCCTGAACTTTCACAGAAATCAAGATTTATCAAAGTTCCACCGAAATTGTCCAGTATGGTAGGACCCAGCAATTGTTTCTTGAGTATAAGCCAAACCAAGTAATCCTTCATAGGTGGGTGAACAAACCCATCTTTCAAGGATGAATTCATGTTGGGTATCTCTCACCTGTAGGTTTGTTCCCAATAACTCCTGACTTTCTGCCTCCACTCTTCCATCCCTCTTGCCTCCATCACCTCTGTTGCTCTCATGCACGTTCAGACTCTCCACAGCTCAATTTCGTTCTCTTTAACAAACTTAACCTATTGGAGGAGTGGCAGAACCTGGGCATGGAGTCAAAAGAGCAATCAGCCTAAAGTTTCTATATTGCCAGAAATGAACTTAGTCCAATCCCTCATGAAATCCATTAGCCCTTATGTAATAGCAAGATAGTGCTAAAAATTAGTTGAGAAAGTTCCTGTTCAGATAACTAGTAATACATCAGTCTAGTTGGAAGTTCATCTGTGATCCAAACGCTTTGCACCTGACAGAACATTGATAAAGATCTAGTCAGCCAAAGTCAAGGCCATCTCCACAGAAACCAGTAATGGTCGGAGGGAGTGACTTCTATGACCCGCAAAATTGCTTCATTGGGAACTGTGACTGATGATACACCTTGGGGGGGGGGAGAGAAACAGGTCAGAGGCAAGACGTGAATTGAGTGAAGTCAAAATTGGCTTCACTTGGTCCGTGCTGACATGATGCACCTAATAAACAACTGGATTTTCCTTGAAACTTTGCTTGAGGCTCATGCTTTTATTAGGGCTTTGGTCAGAACTCTGACAACCAATCCGTCAAACTGACTGAAGAAGGGTAATCCCTTAGGTATTCTGGCATTGGGACGAAATCTATACCACTTACTACCTTTAAAGGGGTTAGTCCCGTGCTACTTGAACAGCTTTATTATACCTGACCTCAGTGAATAGCAAGTGGTCTGCCCAATTGGACTCCTGGTAGTTCATGTAACACTTCAAGTATTGTTCTACCATGGCATTCGGTCTCTCTACCCTCCCATTGGTGCTCAGATGGAAGGCCAAGCTAAGGCCTTGGGGTGAGCCAATGGATCACAGACACTCCCTCCAGAATTTAGCCATGATCTGATCTGTGATTGAATTATTCTCCAAAAAGGCACACTTCTTTCTTGAGATAGATAGGTACCATACTGCTCCTTGAGCAGAAATTATTAGTCCAGGAAGATCCTAAAGTGAATAAGAGTCCTAAGCATTACAGTTCAATGTTATGATGAACCAAAGATGAAAAATTCCACTTCTGAGAGGACCAATTATGCACAGCTTCCTGTTTTTCCTAGGATTATAACTGAGACTCTCCTTTCCCATCAAACCTTCATGCATGAGGGCAAAATCTTGATAGCATCACTTGGTCAATCAGTGGTTGTACAACTGAATATTATCAGCATACAAATGATACTTGACCTCAAACTGAGAAGGCTTTCCAGATGGACCCTGAAAGTCAATGGATTTGGCTCAGTCTCACTCCTGCAACCAACACTGAATGGAACCACCTTCAGATGTAGGAGAGACTCACATAATACTAGATACCCATCCCTTCTTATCCCAGTTTCTAATTTCATCCCCTGCCATGTGGTTATTAAAAAACTGGTTATTCCATTCAAGCATTGGCATGACTGCTGACAGTTACAAGGGTACAACTGATAGCTGTATGCCACCAAACCCCATTACTCCCACACTAGCTGACCAACTGTGGCCCAGGCCAAACTCCATCTTGTTTCCAGGGGGTCAGTTTCATGGAGGTCAAATTCACAACTTCAGCATGACTCCATCTACTCTGTGCATTACAAGACACATAAACACGTTTTTTTTTCAA
Organism: Coluber constrictor foxii; assembly: GCA_038048745.1. Taxonomy (NCBI): domain Eukaryota; kingdom Metazoa; phylum Chordata; class Lepidosauria; order Squamata; family Colubridae; genus Coluber; species Coluber constrictor. Next base: position 6,404,933 of record CM075958.1, on the reverse strand, counting down.
TCTGGTGAATGAGAAACTATTGCTCCATGGGTAAAACAATTGTTTTTTCCTTGCAATTATCAGAAGTACAGTAATTCTTAGATTATACCCTGTGGATTTCTTGATTAAAAAAATCTTACATAATAATCCCTGCTTTAAAAAAAATATCTCTGAGTTCTTCAGATGGGGGCCGAATATGTCACCTTAGCCTGCCTTGCAAAGAGCTCACTCCTAGGTTTCAAGAGACTCAAATGCCTTTGTTTCCTCTATGGTCATGGCCCAAACACAGGTAAGAGGAAGCATTGTTGATATAAATTTATCCTGGTTCCATCCAGGTGGCAGAGGTGGTGTCTGCTCTGCTAAAGGTCCAGTGAGATTTCAGGAGCATCCTTCAAATGAGTTTCTGCACAAAGTTTCTTTTCTGTTCCAGGAGGGAAGAAGACAAGAAAGACGGGGCAGGAATCAGGCTACAGCTGATGCCCTTCCGGCTCCTATCTCCAACTTCTCTGAAAAGGCTGCAAATCATATGTGTGTGAAGAATGACTGGGCAGGAGTCATGCTACTGTTGAAGCTGATGCTCTTCTGGCTCCTGGCTCCAACTATAGCAAAGAGGCTGCAAACCATGTGTGTGTTGAGGGATTATATCGATTTAGATGGAAGCTACTACAGACCTGGTGATCTCATTATTGGTGGGAATTTGGCCTTGGGAAGCATTATAAAGTCTCCTGCCTTTGATTTTAATACAGTGAAGCTTGGTTTTATAAAGGGGTAAGTTTCAGCTGAAGGGGAAACATGGAGATAAATTGTTACTTTGCTTTACATTCAAGGACTTTTTTCAAAAAATGCTTCTAGTGTTTTGAACTGTCCTGGTGAAGTACATATTTTGTGCATTTCTCAATAAATTAAAAAGCTCTTCAAATAGGCTGAAATTCTCAATCTCTTCATCAGGAAGATGTTAAACAGCAAAAAATGAAGAGGGAAGCTATGCTGGCCTAGTGGAGAAGTCAAATTATAATATTAATCTGAACAGTAATTTCTGGCAGAAAATTCAGATAAAAGCTCAACACTCTTCAAGTATTCAGGAGTTACAAAAATCCCTCACAGCGTTAGAATCATCATTGGTCATGTCTAACAGCCTTTAGTAAACCTATGAAGTGACTCCAACTGTAGTCCTGTGCTCAGCAATCTTTACCACACCTGAAGAAACTGCTTCAAGAGAGACCTTAAATAATTATGGTGAAAGGGGAGCAATTGGAAAGGATTACAGTCTCTGCAACAGAATAAATATTGCTGGGATGATAGAGAGTATAAAACAGTCCACATTTATGGAAAGTCTTCTCTCCTTTCTCACAAAGACATCCAAATTTAGCCAAGGGAAATCCTTTGGGGAGAAAAACCCAAACCCAATGAAATTTGGGAGTTTCTGCCCTCAAAGGTCCCCCCCCCCAAACAGTGAAGCAAATTCTACAGCCATGCACAAGCTTTCCTTTCATGTTCTCCAATGTTCTTCTCTTTACAGATTTGCCTTAGGTAACTACCAGCAGTTCCTTGCATTGACATTTGCTGTCTCTGAGGTCAATAAGGATTTTCTCCTGCTCCCCAACATCACCCTTGGCTTCCACATCTATGGCCATTTCCAGGGGGAGATATTTATTTCCTTAAACAGCCTCTCCATGCTCTCCTCACGAGGCCAAGTGGTCCCAGATTACAAATGTGACCATCCAGACACTCTGCTCTCCGTCATTGGTGGTCTCAATGCCAAATCTTCAAGGCTGATGGCCTCCATCTTCAGCATCTTTAAGGTCCCACAGGTAAGAAAGCTCCCTTGGATACAGTATAGAATAGAATAGACAAAGATCAAAACACAAGATGAACCTAAAAGTAGGTTCTTTGTGGGGGGGGGAGTATATAGTGAGCTTGTGGCCCTTAGATTACTCTTTATTAACGGGTAGACATCATTTTAGTGCCATTTATTATCTGTATCAGGAAGGAAATCAGCAACTGGCAGATGACCTGAACGTGTTTTACTGCAGGTTTGAAAGAAAACTACACCCACCTATCTCCACAACCCCCATTTCAGACACACCAACAACAGCCAAGCTTCCTACAACTGATCCCATCCCATTGGGTTCACAACCCCTAGTGATCACAGAAAAGGAAGTGCAAGACCTATTTCACAGACAAAAGCCAGGAAAAGCTCCAGGCCCAGACAAGACAATTCCTTCTTCCTTAAAAGTCTGTGCTGACCAGTTGGCCCCCATCTTCACCCTTTATTATATATCTTTATTATATTCAATAAATCGCTAGAGATGTGCTATGTTCCTTCTTGCTTCAAACGCTCCACTATCATCCCAGTGCCGAAGAAGCCCACCATCAAGGAACGGAATGACTACAGACCAGTTGCTCTAACATCTGTAGTCATGAAAATCTCTGAAAGGCTGGTGCTGTCCCACTTGAAAACCATCACGGATCATTAGATATAGTGAATTAATGAATGAAAAGGGTGAAGTTAAATTGAAGCAAGAATTAGAAGAACAGGGTTTCAAGATGGATTGGTTTTCATATTGGCAAATACATTCTAGATATGAAGAGGATTTAAAACAGGAAGGTTTTATAATGTTATGACGAATTTAGATAAGATTTTAATGGGCTCTGATGACTATGTAATTAAAAAATTATATGGATATTTGTTAGAGGTAAAATTGGAAGAACAAGTTAAAGAATCAATGATTGCATGGGGGGAAAACTTTGGCTATGGAATTGAATTAGAGAAATAGCAAAAATTGTGGTCACAAAATTACAAAATGACAATGTCTATGGCATATAAGGAGAATTTGTATAAGATGTTTTACAGATTTACATTTACCCACGACGAGGATAGCCAGAATGTTCAAGAGCAAATCGGAGAAATGTTGGAAATGTCATTAGACTCCAGGATCATAATCCCATATGTGGTGGACATGTGAAGAAGCTAAGAGATATTGGACTAAAATATACACATGGCTGGCAAAAATGATAAAGAAACACATTGACTTTAAACCAGAAATATTTTTATTAGGGATTTTACCAGAAATATACAATAGAGATTTATAATATGTAATTGTAAATGTCTTAACAGCAGCTAGAATTGTATTTGCTAAAAATTGGAAAGGAGATAAGTTACTTACTGATGATGAAGTCATTAAGAAAATTATGGAATGTGCTGAAATGAGTAAATTGACATTTGAAATTAGATATGGGATTTGTTTTATCAATGGATAGATAATAAAACATGGAGATGAAATATGAAAGATGAGGTTGAGGTAAAGATAAAATAGGTGAAGGGTTTTTTTTCATGGGAAATAAGCTTTTGTTATAAATTGATACTTTGGAAATGAGCTTAAGCACAAAAGAATTTTTACCGATTGACACACTGTCTCTAATTGTATGGAATGATGATGGTTTTATGTTTTGTTTTTGCTGTAAAATTCAAAAAAAAATCAAAAAAAAAAAAAACCCGTCACGGATCCACTGTTAGACCCCCTGCAATTTGCATACCGAGAAATAGAATACTATTGTAAACATTTGAATTATGACTGCTTAAGAAACAATTGTACTCAGACTACACACTTCGATTGAAATTGAATTTTTATATGTTATATAAATAAAATAAATAAAACATGAAAAAAAACTTTTACTTTGTCTTTGAAAAAAGAATCTCTTTTTCTGCAGCTCGGTGTTGGCTTTGAGTTCTCTCAGGGAGAGAGAAGAGTTTATCCTTCCTTCTTCCGGATTAATTCCAGGGAATCTCCTCAGTATGTGGGTTTAGTCCAGCTGCTCCTGTATTTCCAGTGGAACTGGGTTGGTCTTCTGGCCCCTGAAGATGACAGGGGAGAACATTTCATCTCAACTCTGACGCCAATGCTCCAGGAGAAGGAGATCTGCCTGGCCTTCACTCTCATGCTGGAATTATATAATATTAAAATCGCTCAGAAGATGTTTATTCTCAATTTCCGCACCTTCTCTGAAAGAGAAGTGTTTATTCTGTTTGCAGACTCAGTTGTTACTCTCACTGTAATAGGGACGGTACTTCTTTTTGAACAACAAAGAAAAGTATCATTTAGAAAAGTTTATATCTTCACTTCGCAATGGAAACTTGGCATGAAAGAAGCTGAACACACATTGCAATATATAAAGCGTTTGCATGGGGCCTTGCATTTTAGGGACCACTCCAGGGATGTCTCTGGATTCAGCCACTTCCTCCTGTCTTTAGACCCCTTGAACCCCCAAGGAGATGTCTTTCTCCCTCAATGGTGGGAAATAGTTTTTCGTTGCAAGTTCCATAAATCAGGAAAGATCCCTCCAAAGGGAGAAAAACAATGTACAGGAAAGGAGAATCTCCAAAATGTGCCACATTATACTATTGAAAAAAGAATAACAGGAGAAAGTTACAATATCTACAATGCTGTTTATGCTCTGGCACACGCTTTACATGCAATGTATGGATCCAGAGTTGGACCATCCATGATGAGGCTTGGAAAGAGGATCTCAGATCTCCAGTCATGGCAGGTAATTTCTGTGGCTTTTGACTTAGTCCACATAGATTGGAAGCTCCCCATACGAATTTCTTCAGTTCCTGATTAAATGTCTGCGTCTTCCCATACCAATTCACCTGAGACCCTGCCCTTTTTTTTAGTTTACCTTTTGTTGGGCTTCTCAGCTTACTGTGTGGAAAGAGCTTCTGATAAATAATGGATGGACACTAACCAAGGAGAGAAGCAACCTAGAACTAAGGAGAAATTTCTTAAGGAACGGTTTCCTTTGGGAAGTCGAGGGTGCCCCATTGCTGGAGGCATTGAAGAAGAGACAGGATAGTCACTTGTCTAAAACTGTAGAAGGTCTGTTGCTTGAGCATGGGTTGGATTAGATGACCTCCAATGCCCCTTCCAACACTGTGATTCTGTTTCTATGACAATCACAGCACAGAGCAAGATTCAAAGGGGTCCTAAGGGGTTCCTGGTCTGAAATTCATCAGAATTTTCTGCATCAAAGGCTAAAATGTTTGACCTCTCTGAATAGTGAAGAGACCATCCAGGTCAGATGCTTCCTTCCACATGGCCCAGTAGATTAAACCTGGTTTCTGCTGCCTTTGACAATGAGCCAGAGAAAACGAGTGAAATTTTCCATGGTTCCGATAAAAATGATTTATTCACTTCAAACATTCATTTATCAGTCAACAAGACTTCGGAACCATTTCAAAGTGCACATAGCAAAGTATCACAAGAGGAAAACCCTAAAACTAAATTTAGAATGTGGAACTAAAATTCTTGTGTTTTAGTGAAATTAGAGTTGGAAACCACGCCCAGTGATGAAGGGAAAACTTACTTTCAAAGTAAAATACACCCAATTCTTCAGATCTCCACCAAGAGGCGGAACTATGATGTCCCATTTGTAGCTCTAGCACAAATACTCCTATTTCTGAAGGTCTCTTTTATTTCAGATTCTTCCCTATTTGAGGAATGTGCAGTTCAACAACTGTGCTGGAGATGAGGTCTCCATCTCAGAAGATGGACTGGGATCTGCTCGTTTTGATCTTCTTAACTGGGTTTTCCTCCCTAATCGATCATTTGTCCCCATGAAGATTGGCCAAATAAATCCTGAGGCTCCCCCAGGCCAGGATTTCACCATTAAGTCTGATAGAATTGTCTGGGCCACAAAGGTGAGCTGCAAGGAAATGTTGTAAGTTCAGGGAAAGATTCATTCTCTTCCTGAGATACAGAACGTCGTCCTAACTTGAAAAATAATCAATTGAGTCAGAAATTATGGCAGTTATTTGGTGAATAATGTGTTTTACATGTAACACTTTTGAGGTCTGATTTGGGTCATTCCACCAGGGATTAGGCTTGGGACAGGGGTGAAATGTAAAATTTGTTACTACCGGTTCTGTGGGCGTGGCTTGGTGGGGGAGATAATGTGACTAGGTGGGCATGGCCAATTTTTAAAAAAAACGTTTCAAAGCATTTTTTCTAGTGTTTTGAAAAGCCTCTGCCGATCAGGCAACTCAGCTGGGATCGTCAGAGACTTTTCAAAGCATTTTTTAAAATCACATCTTTCGCCAAGAGTTTGCAGAAAAAATACTCTTAAAAGTTAAAGAAAAAAAAGCCTCTGATGATCGTGCAGCTCAGCTGGGCATGGTGGAGGGGGGGGAACAGGGATTTTTGCTATCAAAAGTTCTCCGAACCAACCACTGCCATCGCTACCAGATCGGGCGATCCGGTCCGAACTGGGAGCATTTCACCCCTGGCTTGGGATCAACATCTGCTTGAAATGCAGGATGCAATTACAGCAAGCAACAGTGATGGAACTCAGTTGAACCCTCATGGTTCTTTCTTTTAGAAATGCTGCGGTTCAGTCACGAGCCTTCCTCCTCATGATGAAACCCCAGTTCCTATCTCCGGCATCTATTGATGTCTCAGGAGTGCCAGTGGCCTGAATCCCTCAGGAGCTGTTCCATATTTCTGATAGATGGTGGCACTGTGTCTCTTTAGAAGAGAATTTGAACATAGAAGTAGGAATGGGGAAAAGAATGAATGCAGCAGATTCGTTGCTTAAGTGATAACAAATACTTCTCTTTCAGACCATCCCCGTTGCCAGGTGTGGAAGGAAGAGGTGCCATGCAGGAGAGAGGAGGAGAGTTCCAGAGGCCGAGCAGGTTTGCTGCTACCACTGTGGCGCTTGTCCAGAAGGGACCATCTCTAATCAGACAGGTAGAGCAGACTTCAAATTTAAATCTTCCAGAATCAAGGAAGACATTCATAAAATCAGTATATTTTTGTTATTCTGACCATTTTTGATAAAATTGACATACACTGATACTTTTCAATAGAATCTTCCCATTGATCTAAACTGCCCTAGCCGCAGAGGTCACCTTTCTCGATCCTCAGCAAGGATAATTTGAGGGCACAATTTATCAATCCCCAACTTCCATTTCTGCTTCTACTTATACATCCAATTGGGAAACCATCTTTCAATCTTTTCCTGAGGAAGTGGGGAACGCAGTCCAAGGTTTTATTTGGTCATTTAGAGGATGCTTCTTCCAGCATCTCTATCAACCTCTGAGGAAATAGACCTGGCAGAGAAAGAGGAGATCCATCTATTTATGTCTCCTCGATAGGGCAGAAAGGGAGGAATGTACAGATTTTTAAAAAGTTTTTTATATTTTGATTTTATACATCTCATTTCATGAATGGTTTGATTCCTGGGTTTCATATATTTCAATATAAATAATCATAATATTATTCTTAATAATTACAGCCCATTTTCATTTTTAATTTTACTAACATATAGTTTCTACTGTCATCTTTCAACTCTAAAGCTTCTCATAATTCTATCATACGTCATATCATCTTAATATCTGTTTTTACTATTTTCCCCCTCATATTTCCACTTCTATTTTAGCCCACTTTTTTCCCCTTTCCCCTATCATTCTAATAATCAAAGACGTGATCTTTCCTTTTTTCATTATTTAATGTTCCAGTATATCAAACATGATCTTTCTCTAGCTTTTCGTTAATAATCACATTTTTTTAAATATACATATTATCTCCAATCATTTATTTCTTCTGTTCATTATGTTACTACCAGTAGTGAGTTGCTCCCGGTTCGCATGGGTTCTATAGAACCAGTAGTAAAACCAGTGGGAGGCTCTGCCCACTGACTCCGATGTCATCAAAATGCTTCTGCGCATGGGCAAAAGCTTCTGTGCATGAAGCTTCATCTCCTTATGTTGTTCTTTTATAAAATCCTTCATGTCTTGGTGTGTCAGCTTCATATCATTATCTCCACTTATTTCCATTTTACAGTCAGTCCAATTTAAAAAAAAAATCCAAGGGTTATCCACGTCCCTTCCAATCACTTTTATTTCTTCAAAAGTTTTGTATTTTGAAGTAAGTTTGAAGTAACTCCTTATAATCCAACAAAGATAAAAAATTCCCATAGATGCACAGTTCTCTTCTTAGCAGCAGATGGCGCTCATGATTCAGATTGGTATTGCCTCTCTGCATAGTGCTGATTATCCAATTTTAATTATTTTAGATTGTAAATCCAATAAGTGGGTGAATGAATAATAATAAAATTTGATAGTCATAAAATATAAACAGTTTCCAGATCAAGTTCCATTCAAGTATTCTTTAAAAAATACCTTTTCAATGTCATGTCTTCACTTTGAGAGTTCAATTTTTTAACTTAGTTTTCTTTAAAAAGTTTGTCTTCTTAAATATATATAAATATATTTTTATATATATCTGTCTGCTTATTCTGCAGCTAGCAAATAGTTCCAGTATTTTCCCCCTCCAATTTCTTGGGGATATTCTTTTGCCCAGTTCACAAGTCACTCACTTTCTCTGCTCCTGCCCAGTCTTGGGTATTCAGGTTGTCTTCAGTTTCACGGCAGCCATGTTTGCTGCCGCTGCTCCTTGTCATTAGCTTTCCTTGTCAGGGAAGGGAAGGGAGACGCGATTCCCCTCTACCTGCTAGGCTGTCCTCCTTTGTTTCACCACCCCTCCAGGGTGGTTATGGTCCCGATTTGAACCCTCCAATAATGAGGGGTCGGAGCTGACCATGAAGCTCGCGGATCAGGCTTCCGAAGGCATAGGAAGTACAGCTGGAAGTCAGGAATAAAAAAGAGTAACATTTCTGAATAATGGATCTGCCGTTCTTCTATGTGTTCAATTATAAAATGGTGGAAAAAACAAGCAAGAATCTGATTAAAAGCCACATTACTCATGGAAGTGCACAATGAATGGACAGCTGGAACTGAATAAATCCTTGTCTCTAGTTAATCTATCCCCAGGATCATCATAAATGAAGGATGATTTGCTCTTTTTGATGCCCCATAAATAGAACAGGGGATTATTTCATTACTCCCTTTGTAGGTAGGCAACACTCCTACGATTTATGCAGGAGGGAAAATGTGCATAGTAGCTGCTCAAGAAATCCTTAGATAAAGACTTTTGATTTCAGATGCTGCTTCCTGTGAACCCTGCCCAGAAGACCAATTTCCCAACAAGGACAAGGACCAATGCATTGCCAAGAAGATCCACTTCCTTGCCTATCAAGACACCCTGGGATACATTTTAGTTTTACTTGCTCTTTTCTTCTCAGTGATCACTTCTGCAGTCCTGCTGATTTTCTATAAACATCATGATACACCGATTGTCAAGGCCAACAACCAAGATCTCACCTACATCCTCCTGGTCTCCCTCCTGCTCTGCTTCCTCTGCTCCTTCCTCTTCATTGGTCAACCAGAGAAGATCACCTGTCTCTTCCAACAATGGCGAGGGGAAAAATAAGAATTAGTTACAAGAGACTGCAAGATGCTAAGGAAAGAAGAGGTTTGGGTTTTCCAGACCTGAAATTGTATTTTGAAGCATGTTGTCTGGCCTGGTTAAAAGAGTGAGTGAACTTCCATAATAAGAGGCTATTTGAATTAGAAGGCCATGAGTTAAGATTTGGATGGCACCGTTGTTTATTCTATGATAAAGTTAAGTTAATGTTGGTTTTAATAATCACTTTGCTAGACGTGCCATACTAAGAGTTTGGAATAAATATAAAACAAGGTTCTATACGAAGTTACCTCTTTAAATGTCCCCCCAAGAAGCTTTTTTAAGAAAGAAATGGTGGCAAAGTCAGACTGTTGGATATGTGGTAAAATATTATCTTTCAACTCTGGTGAAGCTACATTATAGTTGAGGGAAGATCTTGAATTATGCTTACCATCGGTTTATATATCAAGAACTGAAAGAATGGTTTAAATCAAATAAAAATTGTTGTGGGTTTGATTTTGCTAAAAATGAACTGGAAATATTATTGTATGGGAGGGATGAGCATATTATTGCTAAGTTTTATAAAACGTTATTGAAATTGAATTTGGAAAGTGAACATGTTAAACATTGTATGATTCAGTGGGCAAGGAATTTTGGATATAATGTGATGCTTGAACAATGGGAAAATATGTGGATGAAAGCTTTAACATTTACACTAAATTTAAAAGAAAAGTTTTATAAGATGATGTATCGCTGGCATTTAAAACCGGATAAGTTATCCAGAATCTGTAAAGGTATTTCAAATGAATGTTTTATCTAGCTTTGTTTCCACATGGAGACCCCTTATGGACTTTGTGCTTGAAGTGGTAAAAATGAAACTTTGCTTTTCGGTTTTACCGATTAGATTGATATGTTTTTCTAGCAAAGGCTAATTTATATTATCATGGAAAAACAAAAAGTTATGGTTTGATGTTAATGATTTTTTTTTATTGCACCAGAGGGAGTCGGAAATCCACGTTTCTTCTTTTCTTTTCCCCAATTTCTCCTCATCTTTCACTCCCTGCCCCCCTCCCCCACTGTGTCTTTCTATTTACTTTTGTATTTTATCTTGTAGCCTAATAAAAACTGTTAAACTGCAAAAAGATTTGTTTAGTATTTCAAAGAGGATGCCATGGAGGACTTTCAATGTGATAATCCAAACGGATGCAAAGCAGAAACCAATGCAACCTGTAAAACAGGGCTATGACATGGGCCATTCTAGGGGCAGATATTGTCCACCCTGCTTCATTCAGCACCAGCTGCAGCTTCCAAATGCTCTTCAAAGGGAGCCCCATGTAGAGCCCATTGGATGAATTCAAAGGGAAGATGACTCCAGGGCATGAGTGACTGAGAACAGGGAATCACAATCAGGGAACAGGGAAGCAGCTGGGACTCTCCTCCCCTCTCTGCCCCACCTGAACCAAGCTCCAGAGCTCACCCACAACCCCTGCACTCCTGTATTTCCCAGCCCCACAGCCAGGCCACCCCTGGCTTTGCTTCCTGCCTCGCCTTGCAGCAGTGGCGCCACCAGCAGCAGCAGCCAGGATCAGCAGGCAAGCAGGCCCGGGCATCCCTCAGGGAAGTGGGGCTGGGCAGTAGAGTCCCGGTGCCCTGGGAACTCAGTGTTGGGTGCCTGCTTCCCAGGGCCCCAGGCAGCCCATGTCCTGCTGCAATCCAGGAAATGCCCCTGTGACCTAAGAGAATCGGTGAGGCTTTGCCAGTGGATGAGGGCCTGGCGCTTATCCTGGTCCCACCGCCAACATGAGGGATGTTGAGCATCAATGTCCACCCTGGCCATGCCCACCCAGGCAGCTGCAACCACCCAGTCACCCCACCCCGGCCCCCCAAGGGCAACAACAAACCTGACCTGACCCTCAATGAAATGGAGTTGGACACCTCTGCTCTAGCTCATGTTCAGTCATCTTCATCCCTCATGTCCCTTCAGCAGAGCTCTGGATGTCTCTTGATCCTTTTCAGCTCCCTCAACTGAGTCATGGGAACAATGGACCAAGAGAGGCTGCATGTGAGTGAGGCCTCAGTAGCTTTCCTACACAACACCATCTCTCAAAAAACAATTATCACATTATTTTTTTAAAGCATAAAAAAAATTAGCAATTTACCCAAAATTAGGCGAAGTAACAAGGCAGGCAGGGAAGCCTCTGGGAAGCCTCCTGGGAGTAACCCCCCCCCCCAGTAGGTAGTAAAAAAAAATGCTTAAAAAAAAAGGTTCAGAGGATCAGGCAGCAGAGCTGATTGTCAGAACCTTTTTTTTAACTTTTTAAAAACAATTTTTACTACCTATTACCCAAACAGGTAATTAAAAAATGCTTTAATTTTTTTTAAAAAAAGGTTCAGACAATCATCTGTGCCACACAATCATCAGAATGTTGTTGGTTTTTTTTTACTTTTAAAAGCATTTTTTTTACTGCCTGTTCGGGCGAATCAGAAGCATTTTCACTAGCGGTTCGGGAGACCCACCAGAAACCGGCAGCATTTCACCCCTGATCCAGGATCCTCTCGAGGTGCAGCCCTGTCACTTTCTCAGTCACCCTCTCCTAAAAGAGGAGGAAGGAGACTGGATGAAATGATCAGCATGGTGGTATAGAACAACAGAGCTGGAAGGGACCTTGGAGGTCTTCTAGTCCAACCCCTGCTTAGGCAGGAAACCCTACACCACTTCAGACAAAGGGCTCTCCAACCTCTTCTTAAAAACTTCCAGTGTTGGAGCATTCACAACTTCTGGAGGCAAGTAGTTCCACTGATTAATAGTTCTCACTGTCAGGAAATTTCTCCTTAGTTCTAAGTTGCTTCTCTCCTTGATTAGTTTCCACCCTTTGTGTCTTGTCCTGCCCTCAGGTGCTTTGGAGAATAGTTTGACTGCCTCTTCTTTGTGGCAACCCCTGAGATATTGGAAGCCTGCTATCATTCTCCCCAAGTCCTTCTTTTCATTAAACTAGACATACCGGGTTCCTGCAACCGTTCTTCATATGTTTAAGCCTCCAGTCCTCTAATCATCTTTGTTGCTTTTCTCTGCAATCTTTCTAGAGTCTCAATATCTTTTTTACATTGTGGCGACCAAAACTGGATGCCGTATTCCAAGTGTGGCCTTACCAAGGCCTTATCAAGTGGTATTAACACTTCACGTGATCTTGATTCTATCCCTTAAATTCTATTAGTGTTCAAGAAAGGTTTCTTGAGGAGAGGTTATAACAGCAGTTCTTTAAAGTCCCTGGGAAGACCCTCTTCCTCGAGGATTAACGGTCATTAGGATCCACCCCCATGTCGCCTTCCAGGTGGCCTTGACCAGCCAAGAAGGACATGGATCTAGTTCACAGGTGGTCACATCTACATCTCTAGGATGACTTCCTTGGGTTCAATTGGATCAAACTGTTCCTAGATAACTGGGTAAGTCCTTTCCACAGCCATCTCCATACGATCTATACCATGCTTGGCCTCCAACTGGGAACAGATACTAGCAATTTTATCAACCAGATGCACAGAGAATTGCTCTGTGAGGCCTGAAGGAAAACCTACATGTGACTCTTACCCAGAAGGTTCTGGATAATCTTTTAAAAGCCATGGGTGGCACTCAGTGTAATAAAAAGTGCAACAAGAATGGATAAATTTTGCACCTTCTACTTCCATGGGGTAGGCCTTAATAGAACTTCTAGCTCATGTTGAATCAGATTCATCTCTCATGTTCCTTCAGCAGAGCTCTAGATGTGTTTTTATGCTTTTTTTTCAGTCTTTTGAATCGTGGGGCATTTTAGGAGCAATGGATCAGGAGAGGTTGCATGCAAGTGATCCTATCCAAGGCCACAATAGCTTTCCTATTTCAGGCAGTAACCAAGGCCTCAGCAGAACCATGCATCAGAGCCTCAGGTATAATCCTCAGTTTCCTTTGGAACCCATCAAGTCTATCAAGTCATTAAGGGTGGACCAGTCAAATAGATCTTGTCTCCCTGCAGAGAAGGGCAGCATAAAAGAATCTGAAAGTCATCAGGCCATGATCTGGCCAGGACAAAGAGGACAAGGGTAGCTCCTCCTCAGATCACGTTCTAGTAGCCTGTCAAGAAAACCATGTTGGGTGTGTCATCGTTGTTTTGACTTGAGCCAGGAATGATGGTGGCCATGGTGAGATGCCTCTAAGGCCAACCCCAGGGATAGCAAATGGACATCTCTCAAGACCATAAGTCTGGGGAACCCCACAGTCAACTGTGAAATGTTCTCCAGAGGCTCAGACACGGAGGTTGCCGTACAGCAGGAAGGTTGGTACGGTAGTAATGATCCCAACTGGTCCTGTGAATGAATCTTCAAAAAAAGAATTTCAGACCTGGCAATTTGCAGAGCAGCACCCCAAAAGAAATGCCCGGATGACAATTGCTACAGCAACAGAAATTTGCAAGTCTTTCCATAAAATTGGCAAAAAGTTAATATCCTGAGATTCTTCCTTAATTTCCATTTCTGCCTTGTGTCACTATTCCCAAGTAGCCTTCAGATTATCAGACCCAACTAGGGCATAAGCCAAAATCCATCTTGTGTGCAGGGGTCACTTTCACATAGGTCAACTAGACAGCTTCCCCGTGACTCCATCTGCTCTGTGAATTACAGGAAGAGACACAAACATGTTTTCCATTCTGCTGCATGAAGAAAAAGCTGTTGCTAAGGGGAGAGGACAATGGCTCTTCCCTGCAATTATCAAAGAACAGTCATTCTCCATGTATCCCCTGTGGATTTCTAGACACAAAGATCTTCCAAGATAAAATTTGCTTTAAAAATATCTCTGAGTTCATCAGATGGGGGGCAGATCGTGTCACCTTAGCCTGCCTTGCAAAGAGCTCACTCCTGGGTTGGAAGAGCCTCACATACCTTTGTTTCCTCTATGGTCACAGCCCAAACACAGGTAAGATGAAGCATTATTGCTATAAATCATTGATGGTGCCATCCAGGTGGCACAGGTGGTGTCTGCTGGACTATTGTTCCAGTGAGATTTCAGGAGCAACCTTCAAATCAGTTTCTGCACAAAGTTTCTTTTCTGTTCTAGGAGGGAAGAAGACAAGAAAGATGGGGCAGGAGTCATGCTATTCCTGATGCCCTTTTGGCTCCTATCTCCACCTTCTCTGAAAAGTCTGAAAACCATATGTGTGTGAAGAATCACCAGGCAGGAGTTATGCTACTGCTGATGCTGATGCTCTTCTGGCTCCTGGCTCCAACTACAGCGAAGAGTCTGAAAACCATATGTGAGCTCAGGGGTTATATTGATTTAAAGGAAAGCTACTATAGGCCTGGTGATCTCATTATTGGTGGGAATTTGCCTTTGGGAACCATTGTAATATCTGTTGTCCCAGCCTTTGATACAATGAATTTTCCTATAGATAGTGGGTAAGTTTCAACTGGAGGGGAAATATGCAGATAATTCTTTTCTTTGCTTTAAATTCAGGGAGGTTTTTTCAGAAATACTTCTAGAGTCTGTACTATCCTGGTGCAGTGCACATTTTATGCTTTTCCCAATAAAATAGCAAGCTGTTGAAATATGTTGGAATTATCAATCTCTTCATCAAGAAGATGATAAACAACAAAAATGAAGAGGGAAGCTGTGCTGGCCTGGTGAAGAAGTTGAATTGTAATATTAATCTGAATGTCAAGTTTCCGAAAGATGCCCTAATTAATTCATGAGCCATGATCCAAACTTCAAAGGAAATATGGTGATTTATTAGGAGCAACATTCCGGCAATACTCGGATGCAGTCAGGACTGATCCCACATAGATTTACGTTCCCCTATGACCCTGTCTCTCCCCTCCCCCATGGCCATGTCATAAATCACATTCTCCAATTAACCGCTTTGGCTGGCTGTGAAACCTAACACCCTCCTTCTGATTGCAGTCAGAAAAAATGTATGGAATTCACTTCAGTTCTCCCTCCCTCCTGCTCATGGCAACTTGAAAGTTTTGCAGGTTGACACTGAGCAGTAACTTCTGATAGAAAATTCAAATGAAAGCTCAGCACTCTTCAAGTGTTCAGGATACAAAAATCCCTCTCAGTGCTGGAATCAGCATTGCTCATGAATAACGGCCTTCAGTAAACCTATGAGGTGACCCCCACTGTACTCCTGTGCTCAGCAATCTGTACCCCACCTGAAGAAGCTGCTCCAAGAGAGACCTGAAAGAATTACATTGAAATGGGAGCAGTTGTAAAGGATTTCAGCTACTGAAGCAAAGTGAATATGGCAGGGATGATAGAGAGTATAAAACAATCCATGATATTTATGGAAAGGCTTGTCTCCTTTCTCACAAAGTCATCCAAGTTCAGCCAAGGGAAATCCTTTGAAAAAAACCCAAACCCAGTAAAATTTGGGAGTTTCTGCTCCCAAAATTTCCCCCAAACAGTGAAGCAAATTCTACAGCATGCACAAGATTTCCTGTAATGTTCTCCAATGTTTTTCTCACTACAGACTCATCATCAGTAACTACCAGCAGTTCCTTGCATTGATGTTTGCTGTCTTCCACGTCAATAAGGATTTTCTTCTGCTCCCCAACATCACCTTTGGCTTCCACATCTATGGCCATTTCCAGAGGGAGATATTTATTTCCTTAAACAGCGTCTCCATGCTCTCCTCACAAGGCCAAGTGGTTCCAGGGTACAAATGTGATCTGAAGGACACTCTGTTCTCCATCATTGGTGGTCTCAGTGCCAAATCCTCCAGGCAGATGGCCTCCATCTTCAGCATCTTTAAGGTGCCACAGGTAAGGCAGGTCTCTTGGATATAGTATGGAGTAGACAAACTCTCGGCTTTCCAATCCACATCTATGTGAACACTGAAACAATCAAAGCCAGTTCACCATGTTTTGATGATCAGTGTTTGGTTTAATTCACTATACATGGAAATCAGGAAAAGACGAGTATGCACCATACAAAGTCAGCACTGAGAGCAACCGCCTCTCAGCGCAATTTAAACAAGCTGCACCACCCGCGTCCCACCCATGTAATGCGTCTCAGCTGTTCGGAGTTTTCGGCAGCCACTTCCTGCTCGTTCTATCCAGCATATGGGATCATGATGCTCCTGAAGCCATGATGATGTTGATTCGTCGGCCACATATCCCCTCATCTCACACCCGTTCTACCATCACCAGTAGTTCATTAGTGCCTCCACCACAACCGAAAACTAGCCACCTAGCACATCCCCTCCTGGAAAGATTGCAGGAGCGTTGTGTGTGTGAACATTCTTGTGACAAGCCATGGTGGGGCTCGACACAAACATCAGAAGCATTCTCAGAAGTGAAAGAGGTAGATTTTTCTGGGAGGGGGCATAGAACGAGCATGTGACATCAAAATGTGTTGCTGGGAGATCTTCCTAAAAAGGGAAGGAGATTAAGCTTGCCACTAAAAATGAGTCAATCTGACTGCTGGGGCCACAAACCACACAATGGTGACCCCTAAACTCAAATATTTAACTTTACTTTGTCTTTGAAAAAAGAATCTCTTTTTCTCTAGCTCGGTGTTGGCTTTGAGTTTTCTCAGGGAGAGAGAAGAGTTTATCCTTCCTTCTTCCGGATTAATTCCAGGGAATCTCCTCAGTATGTGGGTTTAGTGCAGCTGCTTCTGTATTTCCAGTGGAACTGGGTTGGTCTTATGGCCCCTGAAGATGACAGGGGAGAACATTTCATTTCAATTCTGATGCCAATGCTCCAGGAGAAGGAGATCTGCCTGGCCTTCACTGAAAGATTGAAATTAGATAATATTCAGATTATAGTGAAAACATTACTTCTCAATTTACAGACTTGGTCAAAAACTGAAGTGATTATTCTGTTTGGAGACTTTGATTGTAGTGCCAGTATACAGACAATTTTGTCTCTCCAGGAAAAAGTGAGCAAGACAACATTGCAGAATGTTTGGATCTTAACCTCCCATTGGAAACTTAGTTTGCATGAATCTGAAGAAACATTGCTACTTCTAAAGTCTTTCCATGGAGTCTTGCATTTCAGGGACCGCACCGGGGATGTCTCAGAATTCAATCATTTTGTTCTGTCTTTAGACCCCTTGAACCCACAAGGGGATGTCTTTCTCCCTCCATGGTGGGAAATAGCCTTTGGCTGCAAGATGCACCAACCAGACAAGATCCCTCCAAAGGGGGAAAAACAATGTACAGGAAAGGAGAATCTGCAGAATCTGCCCAATTACACTTTTGAAACAAGCATGACAGCTGAAAGTTACAACATCTACAATGCCATTTATGCTGTGGCACATGCTTTACATGCAATGTATGGATCCAGAGCCCAACCGACCGTGATGAGGCTTGGAATGAGGATCTCCAATGTCCAGTCATGGCAGGTAATTTCTGTGGCTTCCTTAGAAAGGAAAATGTATTAAAAGCAAATATTAGAAAGAGATGAAATAAGAATAATGTTTTGTTGGAAGAGTTTAGAGGGGGAAGAAGAGAAGTAAATCAAATGAGTTGTCCATAAGATCCATAGAAGAAAGACCTTCATAAAGTCCTTAAAGGCTTCAATGGTTGCCAGAGTTTCAGGACGTAACCATGACAGGGAGTAGATGTCAGCTGAGACCAAACGAACAAGATGGATGTGTTTGAGAAAGAAGCTTCCAGAAGTCAGTAGAAGTCCTACTTGAGACAGTTGCATAACACCCTCTGTTTCCCTCTGCATGGAACCGAAATCCAACTTGTAGAAAGACACTCAATTCGTTTTAACCTTGGTTTATGTTTGCATAGTTTAACATCCTCTGTGACCCCACACAATTTGTCCAATTTGACATTTATTGCACTGCTCAGCTTGTTGTGTGAATTCAGAAAGTCTTGGTCCATCTGAGCACATAAAGCAGGACTCAAAATTGTCTTAATGTGTTGTTTGTCTGAAACCCATCAGACTTTTCTGCATTAATGGATAGTTGTTGAACTTCTCTGAACAGTGAAGAGACAAACCAGAGCAAGCCCTTCCTTTTCCCTGACTCCATTTCATCAAACATGTGCTCTGCATTGTGCTCTGTTCAATTCTCAGATGGAGAAAATCAGAGAAACTGTACTCTGTTCTCATACAAATTATTTCATTGTTGCTAAAGTGAATTGATCAGTTACAAGACCCCAGGACAACGTAAATATTTAAAACTACATGTAACCAAGTATTACAGGAAAAACAGCATATACAACCTCATAGATGACCTTCACTCTATCAAGGACCTTGGAGTACTCATCTCAAATGATCTAAGCACCAAAGCCCACTCTAACAGCATTGCCAAAAAAGCATTAAGAGTTGTTAATCTAACCTTGCGAAGCTTCTTCTCGGTAATATTGTACTGCAAATTGGGGCATGCAAAACCTTTGCTAGACCAATTCCCAAATGCAGCTCATCTGCCTGGACCCCACACTGTATATCAGACATTAATACAATTGTACAAGTCCAGAGATATTTCATGAGAAGAGTACTCCACTCCTCTGCTCACAACAGAATACCTTATACCACCAGGCTCGTAATCTTGGATTAGACAATTTAGAACAACGCTGCTTTGGTCTGACCTAAGCATGGTACACAAAATTATCTGCTACAACATCTTATTTGTCAATGACTACTTTAGCTTCAACTGCAATAACACAAGCACACAATAGATACAAACTCAAGGTAAACTGCTCCAAACTCGATTGTGTAAAATACGACTTCAGCAACAGAGTGGTCAATGCCTGGAATGCTCTACCTGACTCTGTGGTTTCTTCCCCAAACCTCCAAAAGTTTACCCTTAGATTGTCTACTCTTGACCTCACCCCATTCCTAAGAGGTCTGTAACGGGTGTGCATAAGAGCACCAGCATGCCTGCTGTCCCTGTCCTAATGTCCCTTTTTATTCATATCCATTTCATGTATTCATAATCATGTTTATACTTATATGTGTTATCTTATACATATTTGAGAAATAAATAATAAATACATAAATACATAAATACATAAATACATAAATACATAAATACATAAATACATAAATAAATAAATAAATAAATAAATAAATAAATAAATAAATAAATAAATAAATAAATAAATAAATAAATAAATATTAATTTTGGAATGTGGCACTAAAATCTTTCAATGTACTTATTCTGATGAAGCTTGATTTGAGGCAAACATGATACAAAGGACCAAAGAAAAACCATTTGTAGTTTCAGAGTTAAATATTTGGCGTTACTGCAAATTCCTCAGTTCTGTACCAAGGGAACTCCTTAATTTTTTCAGAAATAAACTCATCTTCTCAAGTTGGTCACCATGTTCTGATAGAAGCCATAACTGTAGCTCTAACCAAGTACTCCTATTTCTAAAGGTCTCCTTTCTTTCAGATTCTTCCCTATTTGTGGAATGTGCAGTTCAACAACAGTGCTGGAGATGAAGTCTCCTTCTCAGAAGATGGACTGGGATCTGTTCGTTACGACCTTCTCAACTGGGTTTTCCTCCCCAATCGATCTTTTCTCCCCATGAAGGTTGGGCAAGTAAATCGTGAGGCTCCCCCAGGCCAAGATTTCACCATTAAATCTGATGGAATCATCTGGGGCACAGAGGTGAGCTTTAAGGTAATATTGTAAGTGCAGGGAGATTCATTCTCTTCCTGAGTTACAGAAGATCTTTCTAAGTGGAAAAATAATCAATTGAGTCGGAAATTATGGACGTCATTTGGTGAAAAATCTGTTTTGTATCTAGCATATTTGGGGTTTGATTTGTTTCATTCCACAAAGGGTTAGGCTTGGGAGCAACATCTGTTCCAAATGCAGGATGGAAATACAGCAAGCAACATGGATTTCCATGGATCATCGATGCCTTTTAGAAATGCTGTGGTTCAGTCACAAGCCTTCCTCTGCAGGCTGAGATCCCAGTTCCAATCTCCAGCATCTGTTGGTAGGTTGGGAGTGCCACTGGCCTGAATCCCCCAGCACCTGTTCCTGGTTTGTGATAGACAGTGGCAATCTATTTCTTTAGAACAGAATCTGAAAATAGAAGGAGGAATAAAGAAGGGAAATAGGAATGAGTAAAAGAATGAATGCAGCAAGTTCATTGCTTAAGTAATTTCAAATACTTCTCTTTCAGACCATCCCCTTTGCCAGATGTGGCAGAAAGAGGTGCCATGCAGGAGAGAGGAGAAGAGTTCCAGAGGGAAAGCAGGTTTGCTGCTACCAGTGTGAGGCTTGTCCAGAAGGGACCATTTCTAATCAGACAGGTAGACAAGACTTCAAAAGTAGATCTTCCAAGATCAAAGAACACATTCATTAGATCTATTTTGTCTTTTGTGATCATTTTTGATATGGTTGACATGCATTCATACTTTTCAGCAGAACCTTTCAGTTGGTGGATCTAAATTTCCCTGGCCACAGAAGTCACCTTTCCCAATCCTCAGCCGTTCCATGCAGGATAGTTTTAGGGCAGAATTTATGAATCTCCAACTTGCATTTCAACTCCTCCACTAATATCTGATTGTGAAACCCAAATTCTAATCTTTTCCTGAGGAAGTGGGGTTTTCTGTCCAAGCTTTAATTCTTTTTTTAAAATATTTTTTTATTACATATATAAACACACAAAATACACACACACACACATACACATACAAATGCGACAAATACGACATTAAGATAAATAACATCTAAATGTAATGTCTGATTTCCTCCGACATCAATAACCTAAATTCCTCTATATGTATTCCTTCCTCTCGCCTTATATAACGATATTATTTTTAAATATTATTTATGCGTTGTTATATCTTATTTGGTACAGAATTTTGTTTTACTCTTTTAGGATCCTCTTTTGGTTTTGGTTTTCCCTCTGCCAAACCAAGTAGTAGTCAGATTCTTCCTTTCCTTGAATTTCCTTGGTGAGTCTGTCCATCTCAGCACATTCCATGACTTTAGATATTATTCTATCTTGTGTTGGGACTTCTTCCAGCTTCCAATTTTGTGCATAAGTGATCCTTGAGGCGGTCAAAATATGTGTGATCAAATATATTATTTCTCTGTCATAATTACCTGTAAATATGCCTAATCAATATGTGTCCTGTCTTAGTAGTACTTTTTGAGCTGTTATTTGTTCCAATTGGGTTTTGATATTATTCCAGAATTGTTTGGCTTTGGGACACGACCACCACATGTGGTAGTATGTCCCTTTTTGTGCTTTGCATTTCCAGCAGAGTAAAGATGTATTGGGGAACATTTTGGAGATCCGTGCCGGTGGGAGATGCCATCTGTAAAACATCTTGTAGATATTTTATTTATTTATTTATTTATTCAAATTTGTATACCGCCCTACTCCCAGATGGGATTCAGGGCGGTGAACAGCCAAAATAAGATACAATAATATAAAAGTTAAAAATCATTTAAAACAAATTAAATAATTTGGCTCGAACAATTTAAAAATCCAATTGTATAAAATATTTAAGACCCAATATAAAAAGAGGTTAAGCCAGACCAGCTTGTTCAAATAAAAACTTTTTTAAAAAATTTATAAACTTTGTTGATAAATGTTAAAATCATACAAACTACATATAATAAACATAAAACAAAGACAAAAACAGAAAAAAAAAACCACTAAAACATTATGTATATTCATTCATTGAAGCTTTGGATTGTAGTGATGTTTCTATTTACACAGTCTTTCATAATTCCCATAGATCTTAAGTAATTTGTTATTAACCTTTTTGACCTCGTTTATCTCCATCTTACTAAGACAACTGTTTGTGATAAGTGTTACTATAATTTAAGAACATCGTAAATATAAGATTGATTACATTCTACTACACCTCTAATTATTCCCTGTATGTGTTTTTTCTCTGGTAGCCCTGATCCAGTGGTACCATTTGTCCCAAACTTTATAAAATTCAATTTCCTCTTTCTCCTTTAATTCTTTTGTCAATCTGTCCATTTCTGCACATTGAGTTATCTTTTCTTTTATCTCATCCTCCGATGGAATTTTTTCAGATTTCCAATTATTCGTGCCACTGTTAAAACGGGGTAGGGTTTAGTAAGAATTCCTAATAAAAAGGTTTTCGGTCTTTTATCAATTTGTATGTTAGTAATTTGTTCTATCCACCTCTTAATAATGGACCAGAATTTTTTCGCTGCCCA
Source organism: Coluber constrictor foxii (assembly GCA_038048745.1). Classification (NCBI taxonomy): domain Eukaryota; kingdom Metazoa; phylum Chordata; class Lepidosauria; order Squamata; family Colubridae; genus Coluber; species Coluber constrictor. Next base: position 6,382,514 of record CM075958.1, on the reverse strand, counting down.
GCACGTCCACCACAAGTGGTAAAATGTGCCTTGTGGATATTTACACTTCCAGCATGCCGGACTCATTTTCGGGTTTATTTTGGCCAATCTAGATGGCGACATATGCCACCTATAGAACATCTTCAGCTGGTTTTCCTTGTATGCCATAGCCAGGGTTATTTTTGTGTTCCTTTTCCAGAGTTCTTCCCATTTTTCCAATTCTATTGAGTATTTAAAATTCTGCATCCATTTGACCATAGTATGTTTGATTATCTCCTCTTCCATCTTATATTTTAACAGAAATTTGTAGATTTTACTAATTAGTTTTTCTCCGAAATCTAGCAAAATAATATCTAATTCCTGCTTTTCCTTACATATCTGATATTTTTTTGTGTATTCTTTGTGTCTGGATTGGATCTGCGTAAATGTCCACCAATCAATTTCCTTATTTAGCTCAAGTTCTAATTGTTGTTTCAATTTAAGTTTCCCTTGATGATCAATTAATTCTTTATATCTTGGGGTCTAATAAATTTGGACGTTTTAATGCTTCTACCGGAGAAAGCCATAATGGAATGTTAGTATAATGTTGTTTTGTGATTTTCAGCCAGATTAGTAATAAAGCATGCCTGAGTGTATGCCTTTTAAAATATGTATGAGACTTATATTTTTCTTCCCATAAAAAGGAATGCCATCCCGCTTGCAAATCATGGCCTTCTATAGATAATATCCTATTATTGTTTAATTCCATCCCTTCCTTAATCCAAACTATTCCTGCTGCTTGGTAATGAAGTTCCCAGTCAGGGAGTGCTGTTCCTCCTCTTTCCTTAGCATCTTGCAGCAATTTGAGTTTTATTCTGGGTCTTTTTCCCTGCCAGATACATTTGGATGTGATCTTATTTAAATCCACAACAAAAAATTTCCCTAAGTTAATTGGAACCACCTGGAATAAATACAACAATTTTGGTAATATATTCATTTTTATGATAGAAATTCTGCCCATTAATGAAATTTGCATTTTTTTTCCAATTGTCCAAATCTTTTTTTAACTGAATAATTAATTTATCATAGTTATATTCTTTTATGGAGGAGGTTCTTGATGATAGCCAAACACCTAGATATTTAACTTTGTTGGTTACTTGGATTTGGGCCCTATTTTCCAATTCATTCTGTTGAGTTTTTGTCAAGTTTTGAACTATTAGTTTAGACTTGTTCTTATTTATCTTTAACCCTGCCACCTCTCCGTACTCTTCTATCTTCTCAAAAAGTTTCGGTAATGATTCTAGGGGCTCTTCTGCTATGAGAACTAAATCATCAGCGAAGGCTTGAGTTTTATACTCTTCTTGTCTTACTTTTAATCCTTTCATATCTTGATCCTCCCTAATTTTTTTTAACAAAATCTCCAACGATAAAATCTACAATAGAGGAGATAATGGGCACCCTTGTCTTACTCCTTTTGTTATGTTGATTTGATTGGTCATCTCCTCATTAATAATTACCTTCGCCGTTTGTTTGGTGTACAATTTCCCTATGATATTTTCCAGATTTAATAAAAACATTTTTAAGGCGCGGCGAAAAGTATGCAGGTCCTGTAACCTCCTTATCTCAGGGGGGAGCTCGTTCCAGATGGTAGGTGCCCCCACAGAGAAGGCTCTCCCCCTGGGGGCCACCAGTTGACACTGTTTGACCGACGGCACCCTGAGGAGCCCCCCTCTATGGGAGCGGACTGGTCGGTGAGAGGCTGTTTGTAGCAGAAGGCGGTCCCGAAGATACCCTGGTCCTAAGCCATGGAGCACTTTGAAGATGGTAACCAAAACCTTCCGCACCCGGAAGACCACCAGGAGCCAGTGCAGCTCGCACAGGAGGGGGGTCACATGGGAGCGCCACATCGCTCCCATCACCACCCACGTGGCCGTATTCTGGACCAGTTGGAGCCTCCGGGTGTTCCTCAAGGGGAGCCCCATGTAGAGAGCATTACAGTAGTCCAGGCATGCGGTGACAAGGGCATAAGTGACCGTGTGTAATGAATCCTGATCTAGAAAGGGACGCAATTGGCGAATCAGGCGAACCTGATAGAAACTCCTCCCGGACACGGCCGTCATATGCCCTTCTAAAGACAGCCATGAATCCAGGAGGACGCCCAAGTTGCAAGCCCCATCCGTGGGGGATAATGACTCGCCCCCAATAGTCAGAGATGGCGCCAGCAGACTATATCAGGATGTCGGAAACTATAGCCACTCGGTCTTGGAAGGGTTGAGCTTGAGTCTGTTCCTCCCCATCCTCCCCGTTTCTTTCTATGGTACTGATAGCATTAGTTTGCTGTTAATTTTCCATAGTTTTTCCCATTTGTTTAGTTCTATATGGTATCCGAAATTCATTGCCCACATAATCATATTTTCCTTGACTATCTCCTCCTCTAATTTATATGCCAGTAAGAAGTTATAGATTTCTGTTATTACTTTCTCATTGAGGCCCAATAAGATTTTGTCCAGTTAGTTTAGTTCTTTTTGGATTCCAAATTTCTCCATATCTGTTTTGTGTCTGGATTTTAATTGTAAGTAATGGCCACCAATCCATTTCAAGACCTTGAGTTCTTAAGTGTTCTATTGTTTTTAATTTTCCTTCTTCATTTAAGAGATCCTGGTATGTTTTCATTTTATTTGTGTCCATTGTATTTGGATAGATTTGTGCTTCCATTGTAGAGATCCAATGTGGTATCTTATCATAGTGAATCTTTCTAATTTTGTTCCAGGTTTTGATCAGGGTATTTACTCACAATATGTCTATGGAATTGTTCTTGTTTTGTGGGTTTGTCTTCCCATAGGTATGCATGTCATCCCTTTATCAAGTCGAAACCTTCCAATGTTAATGTTCGTCTGTTCTTCAATTCAATCCAATCCTTTATCCATGTTAATGCTGACGCTTTATAATAAATCTGCAAATCAGGAAGTCCCATTCCTCCTCTATCTCGTTTATCCTGTAAGTGCTTTAATTTGATTCTTGCCTTTTTTTTTTCTGCCATATGTATTTTAGTATCATCCTGTCCAAATCTTTAAAGTATGTTCTGACCGGGTTTATTGAAATCACCCTGAATAGGTACAGCACTCTTGGTAAAATATTCATTTTGATAGTGGCAATTTTACCTAAAAAAGATAACTGGAGTTTTGTCCACTTTTCCAAGTCTTTTTCTACTTGTTTAGCCAGTTTAGTATAATTGTCTTCCTTCAGTGTTGATATTTTGTTGGTGAGCCACACTCCTATGTCTTTGACCTCTTTTGTTGTTTGCATTCTAGCATATTTTCCAAACCTTTTTCTTGGTGTTTGGTGAGATTCTTTGTTAAAATTTTAGTTTTTTGTTTGTTGATTTTCAAGCCGTCCACTTCTTCATATTGCTGTATTTTAGTCAGTAATTTTAGTACTGATTGTAGCAGTTTTTCTAAGATAAGTACTATGTCATCATCAAAGGCTTGCAATTTATACTCCTGATTTTTTATTTTTAATCCCGTTATTTCTGTATCTTTTCTGATTTCTTCTAATATTATTTCCAAGGTTAATATAAACAATATGGGGAATAGGGGCATCCTTGTCTCACCTCTCTTTTTATGTCAAATTGTCCTGTTGTCTCACCATTAATTAATATTTTTGCGGTTTGGGTACTGTATATCCTTTTAATCATCTTTACAAATATTTCTCCAAATTTCATCTTTTACAGTTGTGCAATGAAGAATGTCCAATTAAGGTTATCAAACGCTTTTTGTGCATCCAGGAAGATTAAGGCTAGCTGTTTGTCCAGTCTTTGCTCGTAGAATTCAAGGGTGTCCATAATTGTTCTTGTGTTATTTTGGATTTGTCGTCTGGGGATGAAGCCATTTTGGCCTCCATTTTGGTCAGGATATTATAGTATTTGATAAAGGTTTTCAGTCTCTGTGTTATGATGGATGTATATAGTTTGTAATCTGCATTGAGGAGGGAGATTTGTCTGTAATTTTTGATTTCAGCGGGGTCCGAATCTTGTTTTGGAATTAATGTGATTATTGTCTCCTTCCATAATTGCGGGGTTGCAGCTTCCAAAAGTGCTTTGTTGAATACTTTAATTCTTATTACTTAGTGCATGTTTCATCCATCAATACTATCAACCTCTGAGGAAATAGATCTGCCAGAGAAAGAGGAGATTCATCTATCTGTTTCTCTTTGATAGAGTAGAAGCGATCAAATAAGTCTGAATGAACACATCTGAAGCACAAAGCAGAGAGGTTAAGGCAAGGATAATGTACACATAAACAAAACAGCAACATTCCTGGATAACATGTCTATTGATCTTCTGTGGGTTCCATTATAAAGTAGGGGAGAAAACAGGCATCAATCTCAAATTGAAAGACACATTACTCGTAGAATTGCATAGTGAATGGGTAGCTGGAATTGAACTAATCCCCGTCATTGGCTAATCTATCCTAGAATCATTATAAATGCAGCATGATTTGCTTGAATGAATGAATTCTTAAACAAAGATTCTTGATTTCAGATGCTGCTCACTGTGAACCCTGCCCAGAAGACCAATATCCCAACAAGGACAAGGACCAATGCATTGCCAAGAAGATCCACTTCCTTGCCTATCAAGACACCATGGGATACACCTTAGTTTCTCTCACTCTTTTTCTCTCTGTGAGCACATGTGCAGTCCTGGTGATTTTCTATAAACATCATGACACACCGATTGTTAAGGCCAACAACAGAGAACTCACCTACATCCTCCTGGTCTCCCTCCTGCTCTGCTTTCTCTGCTCCTTCCTCTTCATTGGTCAACCTGGGAAGATCACCTGTCTCTTCCAACAATCTGCCTTTGCCATTCTCTTTTCCCTTGCAGTTTCCTCTGTGTTGGCAAAAACTGTCATGGTGGTTCTGGCCTTCATGGCCACCAAGCCAGGGAACAAGGCAAGGAAACTCTTAGGAAAACCACTGACCAACTCCATTGTCATAGCCTGTCCTCTGGTCCAAGCATTTCTTTGTGCCACCTGGCTGGGAACCTCTCCTCCATTTCTCAACTTGGACTTCCACTCCTTGTTTGGAGAGACCATTTTGGAATGTAAGGAAGGTTCAGCTTTAATGTTTTACATGGTCCTCACCTATCTAGCTTTTTTGGCCTTCATCAGTTTCACAGTGGCCTTTCTGGCTAGGAAATTACCTGATAGTTTTAATGAAGCCAAGTTCATTACTTTTAGCATGCTGGTCTTTTGCAGTGTCTGGGTCTCCTTCCTCCCCACTTACCTGAGCACCAAAGGGAAGTCCATGGTGGCTGTGGAGATCTTCTCCATTTTGGCCTCTGGAGCTGCTCTCTTGGCTTGTATCTTTTTCCCCAAATGCTACATTATTCTACTGAGGCCGGATCTGAATTGTAGAGAAAATATAGTAAGAAACAAGAATGTCTAACTAATGCCGGGATCTGCTTTTTATATTTATATTTCTCTTTGTGGCATGTTTAGAATATGATGATTTCTAAAAAAGAATAATGTCTTCAAAGAGGAATTTCTCCATTAAAAAATTCCTTATCAAATGCCACAATTGGTTAGAATTTACCTGTGGTCAATAGCAATCAACCAGCCTTTTGTTTGTCATGCCTTCAAAATATCCTGTTGTTGTCCAGTGCCTAATGTCGATGGAAAACTTGTTATTAAAGATATATTCATTATTTCAAGGAGGACATTTTCTCATTCCATTCTTTTTAATTTAATTATTTTTTTAAAATAGTGTTTTAGAGTTGGAATTAGTGTTTTTAGACCTATATGGTTGTTTCCTTAGACATCTGAGGCTTTATAGAGTTCTCTACCAGTATTCAGTTATTTTTAATAACATCTCCCTTTCCATAAAATGGCCGCTCATGTGGGAAATAGAAACAATGGAGGAATGTGTGCTAACTGGCCCATAAAATAGCAATTCTCTGGCTTTCAATAAGCTTTATCAACATTTCTATGGCAACGTAACTGATATACTTTTTTATTAAGAGAATATTTCTCTGTTGAAGATAGTAACAGTAGAAGAGTGGCAACATAATTGATAGTTTGTTAATTATGAATAAGTATGATTACAACACCTTATGCATAAATCAGTTTCTCCTTCTTTCTCAAATGTATAAATATGAGTGCAATCTTTGGTCTTCAAGAGTTCCTCCCACTATTCTCTGGAGAAAATTTACCCCGGGCACACTCTTAACAAGGAATACTGCTGTGAGAATTGATTATTGATTTTTGGTCCTGCATTTGGAGCCCGGAAGCTTAAGCAGTTGTAATAGCTACATAAACATGACAGATAGTGCTTGTTTAGCAACAATGATGAAATAGTAACTTTGCAACCAGAGACAATGACTGAACAATCCAAGGACAGAGGCATGGGAATAGAATGCAAAGGGCCACCAAATAAGCATCAAACTTTAGAACTATTACCAAAACAACTAATTTTAACCTCATTGGAGACTGACAAGATGACATATGGGACATATGGGAGTAGGGGAAATTACATGGTCTATACAGAAATCTTCAGATCTGGCTTTGCTTACACAGTAACCACTTGACTTTTAGTAAAAGTATACCCAACTCTACAAATAGAGTCAAGGATTTTTCTTTCCTAAATGTCTAAGCTGGGACAAGCCTGGCATTCTGTCCACCAGCAAGGCCAGCAAAGGCATTATGCAACCGGTGGTCCCAACTGGAGAGCCATAGATGATGCTTCCTAAATTAGAGGCTCTGTCACTCCAGGAGAGATTGAATTTTTTCCCTCCCAGATAGTTGTACAGAGAGCAAGTCCTGCCCTGCATTGACAGCAGGCTACAGCTTGTGGGCCCCTCTTTGCAAACTGCCCACCTCAGGCCATGGAATTGATCATCAAACTGAAGCCCTGAATTGGCTGCTGCATGGAGGGAACAGAAGCTGCCTGGCTCATGTGCTCACCCTTTGCATTGAACCAAAGTGGGGCAGTTCAAAGGGAGTCGAAAGGCCATCATGATCACTCCTGCCACAGCCTGGGGTATCCAGTTTGCAAAGAGGGGAGCATCAACCATTGCAGCAAGGAAGGGGTGAATGCCATGGGTCAGCTGGGGTGAGGGCCTGGGATGAACGGCATGTAGGCAATTGTCCCAAACTACACATTGACAAAGTTCACACCCTGTGGAATGATCTACCTCCTGGGATACGATTGATCCCGGACCTCCGGACCTTCCGTAAGGCCCTGAAGACTTACTTATTCCAACAAGCTGGCCTAGCCTAAATGGTTTTTTAATGGGGTTTTCTATAGATTTGGGGTTTAAAAATTGGGATTTTATGGATTTGGGGTTTTAAATTGGGAAGCTGAGGATTTAATTCATTTTAGTTTTTATAACTTTTGTATTATATATCTTTTAATTCTGGCTGTTCACCGCCCTGAGTCCCTTTTGGGAGAAGGGCGGTACATAAATTTGAAATAAAATAAACTAAAGAAGTCTCTAAAGCATTAAAAAATAATGTTCTTCATCAATGTTGGGACAGATTCCCTTAGCAAGCACTTCCAGCATGATTTCGGTAGCAGCCACCAGTGGCCTCATTCAGTTTGTGGCCCCTTGGAATATGGTGGCCGCTTCTGTCATTGCACCAGGTGGCCGTGTGACAAAGTGATTCGTTCTGCTTCCCTCTGGCTGTTTGTGCAGCATTGCAGAAAACTCTGGAGCTCCAGCGAAGGTGAAGTTTCAGGTGGGGGTCAACAGCAGTGATTTCATTTCTTTATTTTATTTTCCGAGTGCAGAAAATCTTACATTGAAAGGAGAAAATGTGCTGTTTAAAATTGGCCTATTGATCTAAATAAACCAAACTATACAATCAATATAAAAATTAAACGCAGAAGGAATTTAAAAACCGAATGTGACATTATACAGGCCATCCTCATTCCAAGTTACAAAGGCACTGAAAAAAGTGACTTATGACTGTTTTTCACACTTATGACCATTGCAGCATTCCCATGGGCATGTGGTCAGAATTTGGGCGCTTGGCAACTGGCTTATATTTATGACGGTTGCAGTGTCCCAGGGTCCTCTTTTGCGACCTTCCAACAAGCCAGTCAAGGGGGAAACTAGATTCATTTAACAACCGTGTCATGAACAGGGGGGCATGGATCCAGTTCACAGGTGGTCACAACTACATCCCATGGACTCTGTCGACATCCTTGGGATCAACCGGATCAAACTGTTCCTAAATTATTGCGTAAGTCCTTTCCCCAGCCTTCTCCATAGGATCCACACCACGCTTGGCCTCCAACTGGGAAGAGATCCAAGCAATTTTATCAACCAGAATTCCTCTGTGAGTGCAAGAAAAAAAAATTCCCTCACAGTTGCTGTGCCTATTGGTGGCCTTTGGGTTACGTAATTGAATAGGCCAATCAGAGTGCAGCTTCTGGTTTTGAATCTCCGGGGCTTTTTCTATGCCTTCCCCAACTGTCACTAACTGTCACTAACTGTCAGTATAGAAGGAGCTGCTTGCCAGCAGGCTCAACCAGTTCGGGGTCAGAGGCAGAGCTGAAGTCACCAAAGCCTCTCCCTTCTGAGGAAGAAGGGAGAGGCTTTCGTGCTTTTTTATTGCTTTAATTGTTTTTAACCTGTAAAAATGAAGAGTTTTAATACTGTGTATGACCAGCCATACGCTAAATAAATAAATCTGAGGAAGAAAGGCCCAAACTCCAATTGTACAGGGCGATTGTAGAAAGAGCTGACAAGATACTAAAGGAAGAGACTGACAATTGATATTCTGTTGAAAAGGCTTTGTTTATTTTCGTAAATAAAACAGTTTAGTTTAAAAATCTTCGTGAGGCTCATTTATTTAATAGATTGTAAACATATAAAGTTACGGTCCACAATCTTTATAACATCCTGTGAGGCCTGAAGGAAAACCTACACATGACCCTTTCCCAGAAGGTTCCAGATCATCTTTAAAAAGGCCATGAGTGTCACTCGGTGTTATAAGAAGTGCAAAAAGAATGGAGAAATAGTGACATTTTGAGGCTTGTACTGCCATGAGGTGGGCCTTAATAGAAGCTCCTGCTCAGATATATCAAACACCCCAGTTCCCTCCCACCCCAGTCCACACACAGGAGGGGACGAGTGCAGAGGGTCCAACAGAGTCTGGCAGAGTCACAGCCCCTGCTGGGCAGGTGGGTCCAAGCACTGGGGTTGGCAGAAGTGGAGGCAGAGCAGAAGTGGAGGCAGAGCCATGGGGGGAGGCACGTGATCAGGCCTGCTGAATGCACCAGGTGGCTCCCCACTCACTCACAGACTCTGTCCCACCATTTGTTTTTGCTTGCCCACGGCCATCTCAGCTGGGACGGGACAGGCAGTTGCATGGCCCCCTTGCAGACCAAATCTTATGCCTTCTCCCATTCATCTGCTTCTACCTGCTGTTGCTGCCACCTTGGGGTTCAGCCCGTCCTTTCCAAACTTCTTCCTCCAGCTCCATCAGATACATGGGATGAGCCTCCCACCCACTTCCCCACCCACAATGGCCCCAGTATATGGGAAGGGCAGGGAGACCCATCCCCAAGAGGTAGCCAGGACTCCCCTTCCTACTCTGCCTTACCTGAGCCCAGCCCCAGAGCTGACCTACAAGCCCAACACCAATGTACATTGAGACCCCATGTCCACCCCAGGACACCCCCTGCCTCCCCTTCAAGCAGTGGCATCAGCATTAGCAGAGCCCTCCAACAGGAGCCCCACTGTCCCTCAGCCCCTCCCCCCAGTCCAGGAACCCATCAGGGAAGTGGGGCAGGGCTGTGGAGTCCTGGTGCCCTGGGAGCTCAAAGGTCATATGACTCATGCTGCCATCTGTACCCCCACATGGCCCGAGAGGGTCAGTGAGTCTCCTCTGGTGGATCAGCCTTGTCCCACCCACCAACATGAGGGACATCAAGCTTGCCATGCCCACCCTGGTCACACCCACCCATCCACCCACAACCACACAGCCATGCCGCACCCGGCTCCCCTAAGGGCAACAACAATCCTGATCTGGCCCTCAATGAAATGGAGTTTGACACCCCTGCTCCAGCTCACATTCAGTCAGCTTCATACCTCAGGTTTCTTCAGCAGAGCTCTGGATGTCTCTTGACCCTTTTCAGATCCCTCAATTGAATCCTGGGGCATGTTGGGAACAATGGACCAAGAGAGATTGCATGCGAGTGATCCTATCCAAGGCCTCATTAGCTTTCCTATTCCAGGTAGTAGCCAAGGCCTCAGAAGGACCATGCAGCAGAGCCTGGGGTATAATCCTCGGTTTCCTTTGGAAGCCCATCAGTCACTAAGAGTGGACTGGTCAAAGAGATCCAGCCTCCCTGCAGAGTGGGGAAGCAGAAAAAAAATCTCAAACTCATCAGGCCATGATCTGGCCGGGACAAAGGGGACCAGGATAGTTCCTCCTCAGATCAGGTTGGAAGTGATCTGCTTTGAGTTGAGCCATGAATGATGGTGGCCATGTTGAAATGCCTCTAAGGCCATCCCTGGGGATAGCAATTTGACATCTCTCAAGACGATAAGTCTGGGGAATCCCACAATCAGCTGTGAAATGCCCTCCAGAGGCCCAGACATGAAGGCTGGTACAGTAGTATTGATCCCAACTGATCCTGTGAATGAATCTTCAAGAAAAGAATTTCAGACCTGGCAATTTGGGGAGCAGCACCCCAAAAGACCAAAAGAAACACCCAGATGACAATGGCTACCCTTAGGCTACAGCAACAGAAATTTTCAAGTCTTGCCAAAAAATGCAATTAATATTCAGAGATTCTTCCTCAAATTATATTTTTGCCTTGTGCCACTATTCCCAAGTAGCCCTCCTATGATCTGACCAAAGTAGGGCATAAGCCAAAATCCATCTTGCATGCAGGTGTCACTTTCACGTAGGTGAACAACACAGTTTCCCATGTTTTCCATCTGCTCTGGGAATTACAAGAGACACAAAGATGTTTTCCATTCTGCTGCATGAAGAGAAGCTGTTGCTAAGGGGAGAGGACAATGGCTTTTCCTTATAATTATCAGAAGAACAGTTATTCTCCATGTATCCCCTGTGGATTTCCAGACACAAAGATCTTCCAAGATAAAACCTGCTTTAAAAAATATCTCTGAGTTCACCAGATGGGGGGCAAACGTGTCACCTTAGCCTGCCTTGCAAAGAGCTCAATCCTGGGTTTGAAGAGACTTGCATGCCTTTGTTTCCTCTATGGTCACAGCCCAAACTCAGGTAAGAGGAAGCATGGTTGATATAAATTTGTCCTGGTGCCATCCAGGTGGCAGAGATGGTGTCTGATCTGCTAAAGCTCCAGTGAGATTTCAGGAGGAACCTTCAAATCACTTTCTGCATAAACCTCGATTTCTGTTCTAGGAGGGAAGGTGAGAAGACTGAGGGGGCAGGAGTCATGCTCCTTCTGATGCTGATGCTCTTCTGGCTCCTGGCTCCAACTACAGCGAAGAGGCTGCAAACCATCTGTGTGCTCAGGGATTATATCTACTTAGAGGAAAACTACTACAGCCCTGGTGATCTCATTATTGGTGGGAATTTGCCCTTGGGAGCCACGTTCAGTTCTATTGTCCAAGACTTTAATAAATTGAACCGTATTTCCACTCCTTTTGGGTAAGTTTCAGCTGGATGGGAAACATGCAGATAATTGTTCTCTTTGCTTTACATTCAGGGACTTTTTTCAAAAAAAATACTTCTACTACTATTTGTATTGTCCTGGTGTAGTTCACATTTTGGCCTTTTCTCCATAAAGTAGAAAGCTCTTCAAATAGGCTGAATTGTCAGTCTCTTCACCAGGAAGATGATAAACAACAAAAATGAAGAAGGAAGCTATGTTTTCCTAGTGCAGAAATCAAATTATAATATTAATCTGATCAATAACTTCTCATAGAAAATTCAAATAAAAACTCTTGAAGTGTTCAGAAGTTACAAAGATCCCTCTCAGTTTTGGAATCAGCATTGCTGATGAATAATGGCCTTCAGTAAATCTATGAGGTGACCCCCACTGTAGTTCTGTGCTCTGCAATTTTTACCACATCTGAAGAAGCTGCTCCAAGAGAGATCTGAAATAATTACGTTGAAAGGGGAGCAGTTGGGAAGGATTGCAGTCACTGCAGCAAAGTGAATATGGCAGGGATGATAGAGAGTATAAAACAGCCCATGATATCTATGGAAAGGCTTGTTTCCTTTCTCACAAAGGCATCCAATTTAACCAAGGGAAATCCTCTGAAAAAAACCCAACCCAATGAAATTTGGGAGTTTCTGCCCTCAAAAGTCCCCCCAAACAGTAAAGCAAATTCTACAGCCATGAACAAGCTTTCCTGTAATGTTTGCCAATGTTTTGCTCACTACAGACGCATCTCCAGTAACTACCAGCAGTTCCTTGCATTGATGTTTGCTGTCTCTGACGTCAATAAGGATTTTCTTCTGCTCCCCAACATCACCCTTGGCTTCCACATCTATGGCCATTTCCAGACTGAGATATTTATTTCCTTAAACAGCCTCTCCATGCTCTCCTCACGAGGCCAAGTGGTTCCAGGATACAAATGTGACCAGCAGGACACTCTGCTCTCTGTCATTGGGGGTCTTATCTCCAAATTCTCGAGGCAGATGGCCTCCATCTTCAGCATCTTTAAGGTCCCACAGGTAAGAGAGCTCCACTGGATACTATATGGAGTAGACAAAGAACAAAACACACACATTAGCCAAGAGGAAATTAAAGGTAGTTTGGGGGAGGCACATCATGAGCCTGTGACTCTCCATTTATTCTTCATAAAAGGATAGCCATCATTTTAGTGACATTTATTTCCTGCATCAGCTTGTTGGTTTCTTCTCTTGTCTTCTGACATATCACAATCAGTCAAGATGTGTAAGTGGTGGCTCTCCCTAAGAAGGGAAGGAGATGAAGCTTGCTAGTGAGGGTCAGTCAGCCTGACTGGTAGAGCAAAAGCCACAGAATGGTGACTCCTAAAGTTGCCATAAGACTTTACTTTGTCTTTGAAACATGAATTTCATTTTTTGCAGCTCGGTGTTGGCTTTGAGTTCTCTCAGGGAGAGAGAAGAGTTTATCCTTCCTTCTTTCAGATAAATTCCAAGGAATCTCCTCAGTATGAGGGTCTAGTCAAACTATTCCTGTATTTCCAGTGGAACTGGGTTGGACTTTTCGTCCCTGAAGATGACAGGGGAGAACATTTCATCTCAACTCTGAGGCCAATGGTCCAGGAGAAGGAGATCTGCCTGGCTTTCACTGAAAGGATGAAATTTGATGATCTTCAGATTAGATTAGAAAAAATGCTTCTCAAGTTACAGACTTGGTCAAAAACTGAAGTGATTATTCTGTTTGGAGACTATGGTTGTAGTGATACTGTACAGACACTTTTATTTTTACATGAAAAATTGAGCAACACAACATTGTATAATGTTTGGATCTTAACCTCCCATTGGAAACTTAGTCTGGAGGAATCTGAAGACATATTGCTAAAGCCTTTTCATGGAGTCCTGCATTTTAGGGACCACACCGGGGATGTCTCAGAATTCAGCCATTTCCTCTTGTCTTTAGACCCCTTGAACACACAAGAAGACATCTTTCTCTCAGTAGTGTGGGAACATGTCTTTCATTGCAAACTCCATAAACCAGGCAAGATCCCCCCAAAGGGGGGAAAACAATGCAAAGGAAAGGAGAATCTGCAGAATCTGCCCAATTATGTTTTTGAAACAAGCATGACAGGTGAAAGTTACAAGATCTACAATGCCGTTTATGCTGTGGCACACGCCTTACATGTAATGTTTGGATCCAGAGCCCAACCGACCATGATGAGGCTTGGAAAGAGGATCTCAAATATCCAGTCATGGCAGGTAATTTCTTTGCCTTCCTTAGAGAGGAAGCTTCCCATATGCTTTCCTTCAATTACTGATTAAATGTCTGCATGTTATTATATCAATGCATATTAAAAACAATTATTAGAAAAATGTGAATTAAGAATAATGTTTTGTTGGAAGAGTTTAGAGGGGGGGGGAAGAGAAGCAAACAAAGGAGCTGTCCATCAGACCCATTGTTGCTATTAATTGCAAAGTCATGTCCAACCCATCGCAACCCCATGGACAATGTTCACCCAGGCCTTCTCTACCATCCCCCAGAGTCCATTTAAGCTCATGCCTATTGCTTCAGTGATTCCATCCAACCACCTCATTCTCTGTCGTCCCCTTCTTCGTTTGCCATCAATCTTTCCCAGCATTAGACTCTTCTCCAGTGAGTCCTTCCTTCTCATTAGGCGGCCAAAGTATTTGAGTTTCATCTTCAGGATCTGGCCTTCTAAAGAGCAGTCAGGCTTGATCTCCTCCAGAACTCACTGGTTTGATCACCCTGCAGTCCAAGAGACTTGCAGGAGTCCTCTCCAGCACCATAGTTCAAAGGCCTCAATTCTTTGGTGCTCAGCTTTTCTTATGGTCCAACTTTCACACCACACGTTGCAACTGGGAAAACCATAGCCTTGACTATGTGCACTTTTGGTGGCAGGGAGATGCCTCTGCTTTTTAGTAACTTATCTAGATTTACCATAGCTTTCCTCCCCAGGAGCATACGTCTTTTGATTTCTTAGCTGCAGTCCCCATCTGCGGTGATCTTAGAGCACAGGAAAATAAAATCTGTCACTACCTCCATTTCTTCCCCATCTATTCACCAGGAATTGAGAGGGCTGGATGCTATGCTATCAATGCATATTAAAAACAATTATTAGAAAAATGTGAATTAAGAATAATGTTTTGTTGGAAGAGTCTGGGGGCGGGGGGGAACGAGAAGCAAACAAAGGAGCTGTCCATAAGAACCATTGCTGTTGTTGTTGTTTTATAAATAATTTTTATTAAACAATTTTTCTTTAAAAACAACCTAAAAAACAATCACAAATACCTAAAAACAAAACAAAACAAAACACAGCAAACAATATATACTATCTAAGGTCATTTTACAGCTTTCTGTATCGGCATAAGTATTTTGCTTTTGTGGTTCTCTATTCTATCATGTCTATTTACTTCTCGATAGTAGTATAATAACGTTACATCACCGTATATATTAACACATATAGTAGTATTCCTTATTCTTGTCTACCAATTTATATTCATTTATATTTACAGCTCTTTGTCGAATGTTGTTCAATTACTCCAATTTAGGTTTCATGAGTACTAAGTTAAACATTTCCTGTTTTGGTTTCTATTTTCGAGCCAACTGTACATTTCATTCCATACTTCATAATAGTCCGAATCATCCCTCTCTTTTAGCTCCATAGTCATTTTATCCATTTTTGTGCATCCAATAATTTTTTGATTGCTATTTTGTCTGAGGGTAAATTATTTTGTTTCCAGTTTGTGCAAATATGATTCTTGCTGCACTGGGGATGTGTAGTGTGATGTATTGAAGTTTTTATATTCATTTTCGGGTCCAGTATTCCTAATAAAAATAGTTCCAGTTTCAAATCTGTTTTTTTTCTCTGTAATTTCTTCCAGCCATTTTTGAATTTTGCACCAATATTTCCTTGTGATGGGGCACGTCCACCACATGTGATGGAATGTTCCAAATTTGTGATTACATCTCCAGCATTTGGGGGATAAATTTGGGTACATTTTGACCAATTTCGCTGAGGGCAAATGCCATCTATAAAACAATTTATAGAGGTTTTCTTTGTAGGCGGCTGCTGTTGTAAGTTTATAATTCCTTGTCCATAGTTTGTCCCACTGTTCTAATTCTTACTGTCCTCTACCATCCCCTGGAGTCTATTTAAGCTCACACCTACTGCTTCAGTGACTCCATTTAGTCACCTCATTCTCTGTTGTCCCCTTCTTCTTTTGCCCTCAATCTTTCCCAGCATTAGGCTCTTCTCCAGTGAGTCCTTCCTTCTCATTAGGCGGCCAAAGTATTTGAATTTCATCTTTAGGATCTGGCCTTCTAAAGAGCAGTCAGGCTTGATCTCCTCCAGAACTCACTGGTTGGATCACCCTGCAGTCCAAGAGACTTGCAGGAGTCCTCTCCAGCACCATAGTTCAAAGGCCTCAATTCTTTGGTGCTCAGCTTTTCTTATGGTCCAACTTTCACACCACACGTTGCAACTGGGAAAACCATAGCCTTGACTATGTGCACTTTTGGTGGCAGGGAGATGCCTCTGCTTTTTAGTAACTTATCTAGATTTGCCATAGCTTTCCTCCCCAGGAGCATACGTCTTGATTTCTTAGCTGCAGTCCCCATCTGCGGTGATCTTGGAGCACAGGAAAATAAAATCTGTCACTGCCTCCATTTCTTCCCCATCTATTTGAGAGGAATTGAGAGGGCCAGATGCTATGATCTTAGCTTTCTTAATGTTCAGTTTCAAGCCAACTTTTGCACTCTCTTCCTTCACCCACATCAAGAGGCTCTGTAGTTCCTCTTCACTTTCTGCCATTAGAGTGGTACCTTCTGAATATCTGAGTTTGTTGATATTTCTCCCAACAACCTTAATTCCATCTTGTGATTCATCTAGCCCTGCCTTTCTCATGATGTGCTCTGCATATAAGTTAAATAGGCAGGGTAATAGTATAGAGCCTTGCCTAACTCCTTTCTCAATTTTGAAGCAATAAATGGTTCCATGTTCAGTTCTCTCTGTTGCTTCTTGACCCGCATATAGGTTTCCCAAGAGACAAATAAGATGGTCTGGTACTCCCATCTCTTTAAGAACTTGCCACAATTTGCTTTGATCCACACAATCCAAGGCTTTAGCATAGTCAATGTAGGAGAAGTAGATGTTTTCTGGAACTCCCTAGCTGAATCTCCATGATCCAGCATATGTTGGCAATTTGATCTCTAGTTCCTCTGCCTCTTCGAAATCCTGCGTGTACTTCTGGTAGTTCTCGATCCACTTAATGCTGGAGCCTAGCTTGTAGGATTTTGAGCAAAACTTTACTAGCATGTGAAATGAGTGCAATGGTGTGGTAGTTTGAACATTCTTTGGCATTGCTCTTCTTTGGCATTGGAATGTAAACTGACTTTTTCCAATCCTGTGGCCACTGTTGAGTTTTCCAAATTTGCTGACAAATTGAGTGTAGCACTTTTACTACATTCTCTTTTAAGATTTTGAATAGCTTAGCTGGAATACTGTCACCTTCATTAGCTTTATTGTTGTTCAGATTTCCTAAGGCCCATTTGACTTCACATTCCAGGGTGTCTGGCTCGAGGTTAGTGACCACTCCATTGTGGTTATCAGGGATGTTAAGCTCGTTCTTGTACAGTTCCTCTGTGTAATTTTGCCCTCTCTTCTTAATCTCTTCTTCCTCTGTTAGGTCCCTGCCATTTTGGTCCTTTATCATGCCCATCTTTGCATGAAACATTCCCTTCATATCTCCAATTTTCTTGAAGAGATCTCTGGTCCTCCCAATTCTATTGTTTTCTTCTATTTCTTTGCACTGTTCATTTAAGAAGGCATTCGTATCTTTTCTAGCTATTCTCTGGACTTCTGCCTTCAATTGGGTGTATCTTTCTCTTTCTCCCTTACCTCTCAGGGTTCCAAGTAACATCTCAAATGAATGAAAACTCCAAGGCTTGAGTTTCCTTAAAGTTGTATTTCATTAGAGATGTCATATTGGGACATGTGGGAAAACCCGAATCTGAAAGTTTCCAAGTTCTCTTCACCCACAGAAAAGTTCAAATCCCTGCCCAACACCCACATGCCCATCACATGGTCCAATCAAACATCATTTCAGTTGAAGATGGCTCCCAATTCCAGCCTTCCAGGTGCAGGGCAAGTTGTCCTTGACTTTTGAGAAAGGAATCTTATTATTATTATTATAAATCACTCATGCTCCATACAATCCCCCCTCCCAATTTCCCACAGTAGTCAATGTAGCAGGTCTGAAGGCCTAATACAAAAGATGGGTTCCAGACCTGACATTGCCTTTCACTTCCCTTCTTTCTCAGCTATTTATAAAGCTTCCTCAGAGAACCATTTTGCTTTCTTGAATTTCTTTTTCTTAGGGATGGTTTTAGTTGCTACCTCTTGTACAATGTTGCAAACCTCTGTCCATAGATCCTCAGGCACTCTGTCTATGAGATCTAATTCCTTAAATCTATTTGTCACCTCTACTGTATATTCATCAGGGATATGATTTAGTACATGCCTGAGTGGCCTAGTGCTTTCCCCTACTTTCTTCAATTGAAGCCTAAATTTTGCGAAGAGAAGCTCGTGATCTGAGCCACAATCAGCTCCTGGTCTTTTTTTTACTGACTGTAAAGAGCTTCTCCATCTTTGGCTGCAGAGCACATAGTCAATCTGATTTCTGTGTTGACCATCTGGTGATGTCCATGTGAAGAGTCATCTCTTGGGTTCTTGGAAAGGAGCATTTGCTATGACCATCCTATTCTCTTGACAAAATTCTATCATCCTGTGCACTGGTTCATTTTGTACTCTAAGGCCAAACTTGCCTGCTATTCCAGTTATCTTTTGGCTTCCTACTTTAGCATTCCAATCCCCCATGATGATAAGGACATCATTGTTGGTGTTAATTCTATAAGATCCTGTAGGGCTTCATAGAACTGGTTAACTTCATCCTCTTAGCACAGTGGTTGGGGCATAGACTTGAACTACTGTCATGTTCAATGGTTTGGCTTGGATTCAAACAGAGATCATTCTATCATTTCGAAGATTGTATCCCAGTATTGTTTTTTCTACTCTTTTATTGACTGTAAAGGCTACTCCATTTCTTCTGAGGGATTCTTGACAGCAGTAGTATACCTGATGGTCATCAGAATTAAATTCACCCATTCCTGTCCATTTTAGTTTGCTGATTCCTAAGATGTAAATGTCCAGTCTTGTCATCTCTTGTTTGACCACATTCACTTGCCTTGATTCATGGATCTTATATTCCAGGCTCCTATGGAGTACAGATATTTATAGCATTGGACTTTCTTTCACCACCAGACACATTCACAGCTGAGCTTCCTTTTGGATTTGGCCCAGTTGCTTCATTCTTCCTGGTGCTACTAGTACTAGCCCTCTGCTCTTCCCCGGTAGCATATTGGACACCTTCTGACCTGAAGGGCTCATCTTCCAGCATCATATCTTTCTGCCTTTTGGTACTACTCTCCATGGGGTTTTCATGGCAAAGATACTGGAGAGGGTTGCCATTTCCTTCTCCAGTGGATCACATTTTCTCAGAGTTCTTTACTATGACCTGTCCATCTTGGGTGGCCCTGCATGGCATAGCTCATAACTTCATTGAGCTACACAAGCCCCTTCACCATGACAAGGCAGTAATCCATAAAGAGAGCCATAACTGTAGCTCTAACTAAATAGTCCTATTTCTAAAGGTCTCTTTTATTTCAGATTCTTGCCTATTTGAGGAATGTGCAGTTCAACAACAGTGCCGGAGATGAAGTCTCCATCTCAGAAGATGGACTGGGATCTGCTCGTTATGATCTTTTAAATTGGGTTCTCCTCCCCAATCGATCCTTTGTTCCCATAAAAGTTGGGCAAGTAAATCCTAAGGCTCCCCCAGGCCAAGATTTCACCATTAACTCTGATGGAATCATCTGGGCCACAAAGGTGAGCTGCAAGGAAATGTTGTAAGTTCAGGGAAAGATTCATTCTCTTCCTGAGATGCAGAACATCTTCCTAACATGAAAAATAATCAATTGAATCAGAAATTATGGCATCTGGTGTAAAATCTGCTTTGCACACAACACCTTTGAGGTCTGATTTATGTCATTCCACAAAGAATTAGGCTTCGAAATGACTTCTGCTTGAAACACAGGATGCAATTAAAAGGAAGCAACAGTGATTTCCTCCCAGTTGTATCCCGACAGTTTTTTCTTTTAGAAATTCTCTTGTCCCATCACAAGACTTCCTCTGCAGGCTGAGACTCCAGTTTCAATCTCCCACATCCATGGGTTTGTCAGGAATGCCACTGGCCTGAATCCCTCAGGACTATTCCTGATTTCTGATAGACAGTGGCAATCTATTTCTTTAGAAGAGACTCTGAACACAGAAGTAGGAACAAGGAAGGGAAATAGGAATGGGGGAAAGAATGAATTCAGCGGGTTAATTGCTTAGATCATCTCAAGTGTTTCTCTTTTCTCTTTCAGAAGGTGCCCTTTGCCAGGTGTGGCATGAAGAGGTGCTATGCAGGAGAGAGGAGAAGAGTTCCAGAGGGAAAGCAGGTTTGCTGCTACCAGTGTGAGGCTTGTCCAGAAGGGACCTTTTCTAATCAGACAGGTAGACAAGACTTCAAATGTTAATCTTCCAGGATCAAAGAAGACATTCATTAAGTCATTTTTGTCATCTTAAAACAATATTTTTCAGGCAAATCTTTCAGTTTACAGATCTAAACTGCCCTGGCAACAGAGACACCTTTCCCGATCCTCAGCAGTTCCATGCAGGATAGCTTTTGGGCAGAATTTATGAATCTCCAACTTGGATGCTCACTGCTACTCTAACATCCAATTGGAAAAACCACCTTCCAATCTATCCTGAGGAAGTGGGGTGTGAGGTCCAAGCTTTAATTTTTATTATTCAGAATATGCTCCTTCCGTCAGCACTATCAGCCTCTGAGGAGACAGACCTAGCAGGGAAAGAGGATATTCATCTACCTATGTCTCTTGGATAGAGCAGGGGGGAACAAAAGAAATGTGAATGAACAGATTTGAAGTAGAAAGCAGAGAGGTTAAGGCAGGGATAACGTACTCACAAAAACCCAGCAGCATTTCGGGATAACAAATTTCTCAGTGTGTTGCATTTAAAAATGGTGGAATAAATAGGCAGGAATCTCAGATTAAAAGCCCCATTACTCATGGAAGTGAATGGACAGCTGGAACTGGATAAATCCTTGTCTCTGGCTAATCTATTCCCAGGATCATCATAAACAAGGATTATTTGCTCTTTTTAATTCCCCCATAAATAGCTTAGGGGACATTACTCCCTTTGTAGGTAGGTCAAAAGCAAAAAGGCAACACTCATATCATTTATGTGGGAGGAATAATCTGCATGGTACTTGCTAAAGGAATCCTTAGACAAAGACTTTTGATTTCAGATGATACTCACTGTGAAGCCTGCCCAGAAGACCAATTTCCCAACAAGGACAAGGACCAATGCATTGCCAAGAAGATCCACTTCCTTGCCTATCAAGACACCCTGGGATACATTTTAGTTTTTCTCGCTCTTTTCCTCTCTGTGATCACTTCTTCAGTCCTGGTGATTTTCTATAAACGTCATGACACACCGATCGTCAAGGCCAACAACCGAGATCTCACCTACATCCTCTTGGCCTCCCTCCTGCTCTGCTTCCTCTGCTCCTTCCTCTTCATTGGTCAACCTGGGAAGGTCACCTGTCTCTTCCAACAATCTTCCTTTGCCATTCTCTTTTCCCTGGCAGTTTCCTCTGTCTTGGCAAAGACTGTCATGGTGGTTCTGGCCTTCATGGCCACCAAGCCAGGGAACAGAACAAGGAAACTCTTAGGAAAACCACTGACCAACTCCATTGTCATAGCCTGTCCTCTGGTCCAAGCCCTTCTTTGTGCCACCTGGCTGGGAACCTCTCCCCCATTTCTTAACTTGGACTTCCACTCCTTGTTTGGAGAGATCATCTTGGAATGTAAGCAAGGCTCAGCTGTAATGTTTTACAGTGTCCTCTCTTACCTAGGACTTTTGGCCTTCATCAGTTTCACAGTGGCATTTCTAGCTAGGAAATTGCCTGACAGTTTTAATGAAGCCAAGTTCATTACTTTTAGCATGCTGGTCTTTTGCAGTGTTTGGATCTCCTTCCTCCC
Organism: Coluber constrictor foxii; assembly: GCA_038048745.1. Classification (NCBI taxonomy): domain Eukaryota; kingdom Metazoa; phylum Chordata; class Lepidosauria; order Squamata; family Colubridae; genus Coluber; species Coluber constrictor. The sequence continues at coordinate 6,360,746 of CM075958.1, read as the reverse complement.
CACCTACCTGAGCACCAAAGGGAAGTCCATGGTGGCTGTGGAGATCTTCTCCATTTTGGCCTCTGGAGCTGCTCTCTTGGTTTGTATCTTTTTCCCCAAATGCTACATTATTCTACTGAGGCCAGATCTGAATTGTAGAGAAAATATTGTAAGAAACAAGAATGTCTAACTAATGTAAAGATTGGCCTCATTTATATTTGTCAGACATATTTAGAATCTGATTTTTTTTAAAAAAAAAAGTTGACAAGAAGGAAATTGTCCATTAAAGAATTCCTTCTCATGTGCTGCAACTGGTTACATGTCCAGTCCCATAAATCTCTATTGGGATGCTGCTATACTGGTGGGAGGGGGAGGTTTGGGGGGGGGGTTGTTTAGGGTTTCATTTGCATTGCTTTGCTGTATCTTGTGGGAAATAGGGAAGGGGAAAGGAATGGGCTTTGAGCCATCTGCTTTACTCACCACTAGAGAAAGTGAAATTGAAGCACCTGGGAATTGACAGTTATCACCATCTCTACTCGAGGTTCTCAAAATATCTTCGCACCTTGGGATTGGCTCAATGTTGAACTGGACATTGGGAGGGGCCTTGCTTGTAGCAGTTTAGCCTAACGCTTTGAGTGGGAAACTTCAGTTCCTGACTGCATTTCCTTTGCTATCACCGTCTTTCAATAAAAGTTCCTTTTCAAATGATAATTGTTTCAAGAGTTCTGCTTTCTTGAGAAGACAGGCGAGGCCGGACCTTACATTACAATTTACCTGTGGTCAGCAACCATCATCCAGTCTTTGTTTATCATGATTTCAAAGTGTCCTCAGTGATGTCCAGAGCCCTGATTTGATGGGAACCTTGTTCATAAAGATGTGTTTATTATTACAAGGAGAGAATTTTCTCATTTCATTCCTTCTAATTTAGTTCATTTTTAAGTTAGTATTTTAAAGAGATGGGTTGAATGTTTTTAAGGAAATATGGTTGTTTCCTTAGATATCTGAGGCATTATAGAATTACCTACCACTATTCAATTTTATTTTATTTATTTATTTGAAATAGTAGAGTTAAATCCCTCTCACATCTAGATCTGATATATTTCCTCATCAATGTCAGTCAGAATTTTCCCAAGATGGATGAGCAAAGTATGTCATAACTGTTATGTAATATTTCATCTCTTGGACATCCTTGGTAAACGAAGGGGGTCTATGAGATCTTTGTGCACAGAGAGTCTGCAGAAGAATAATTTGACCCAGGATCACAATCTAATTTCCTTAAAGAGTATATGTTACTAGCAATATCATCCAGGGCATGAGAGTCATCCCAGCTTCCTAATGGAAGTCAGGGGGCATCTGTCAATCACACAGTCCTGTGACATGTAGCTTTTTAAAGGTGATAAGCAGCTCCTCGAATGATGCCTTGGAGGAACCTAGTAGCCATTGTAGTTCAGGCAACAGATGTCAAACTTGGGTGGACATAAAAGAGTTCAATGTTGTAGAACCTCTTCATTGTGGACCAGCTGCAGAGGTCAAGGGATCTTCAAGGGTAGTCCTAATGCAAGAGCATGAAATGGTAGAGAATATTCATAGCTCAGCTTAGATTGTGGCAGTGCTTTGTTCTCCAATGAGATTTGATTACTAGTTTCCGATCTTGCATATTATTCCATAGTGGTTTTCGGATGGAGGAGGCCTGAAGGATGAAGCAGTCATAATAGTCACACAAACATTACAATTAGTTCTTGTTGAGCAATGATGATGAAAAAGTAACTTTGCAACCTATCACATTGACAACATTCGGAGGTTTGTAAAGCATACAAAAACTGAAGTCATAATTCTTGCAACAGTTTCACTTAGCAAACACTTCTGGCATTATTTTGAAAGCAGCCACCACTGATCCCATTTAATTATGGTCACTTAGAAAATGGTGGACACTTCAGTAATGGAGCCATGCAGCCATTTGACAAAGTCATTATTTTTCCTCCCCTTGTGTGGTCTATGCAGCATTGCAGAAAGCTTTGGAACTCCTGTGGAGTTTCCACTCACAACAATGTTGTTTGGTCTACCGGTTGTGAGTCACCAAGGGTCAGACACAATAGAGGGGCTGATGAAGACAATGATGATGTTAATAGAGCAGATTCTTGTAGAGACCGTTAGCACCCAATAAGCCTCTTTTCACTTGTATTGCTTGAAATCCTGACTGTCCGTGCTTGATGGTTGATGACATTAAAGACCACCAAGAGGTCATGTTGAGCCAGAATGGAGGCACTGGCCTCATCCTGCTCCTTCCAAAGTTCATCTAAAAGTGCAACCCATGCCATTTCCATCCCATAATGGGCCTGAACTTTCACAGAAATCAAGATTTATCAAAGTTCCACCAAAATTGTCCAGTATGGTAGGACCCAGCAATTGTTTCTTGAGTATTAGCCAAACCAAGTAATCCTTCATAGGTGGGTGAACAAGCCCATCTTTCAAGGATGAATTCATGCCGGGTATCTCTCAGCTGTAGGTTTGTTCCCAATAACTCCTGACTTTCTTTTCCACCCCTCTTGCTTCCATCATCTCTGTTGCTCTCATGCACGTTCAGAGTCTCCTCAGCTCAATTTCATTCTGTTTAACAAATTTAACCTATTGGAGGAGAGGCAGAACTTGGGCATGGAGTCAAAAGAGGAATCAGCCTGAAGTTTCTACATAGCCACAGATGAACTAAATCCAATCCCTCATGAATTCCATTAACCCTTATGTAATAGCAAGATAGTGCTAAAAATTAGTTGAGAAAGTTCCTGTTCAGATAACTAGTAATACATCAATCTAGTTGGAAGTTCATGTGTGATCCAAACACTTTGCACCTGACAGAACATTGATAAAGATCTAGTCAGCCAAAGTCAAGGCCATCTCCACAGAAACCAGTAATGGTCGGAGGGAGTGACTTCTATGACCCGCAAAATTGCTTCATTGGGGACTGTGACTGATGATACACCTTGGGGGGAGAGGGAAACAGGTCAGAGGCAAGACGTGAATTGAGTGAAGTCAAAGTTGGCTTCACTTGGTCCGTGCCGACATGATGCACCTAATAAACAACTGGATTTTCCTTGAAACTTTGCTTGAGGCTCATGCTTTTATTAGGGCATTGGTCAGAACCCTGACAACCAATCCGTCAGACTGATTGAAGAAGGGGGATCCCTTGGGTATTCTGGCATTGGGACGAAATCGATACCACTTACTACCTTTAAAGGGGTTAGTCCCATGCTACTTGAAGAGCTTTATTGTACCTGACCTCGTTGAATGGCAAGAGGTCTCCCCAATTGGACTCCTGGTAGTTCATGTAACACCTCAAGTATTGTTCTACCATGGCATTCAGTCTCTCTACCCTCCCATTGGTGCTCAGATGGAAGGCCAAGCTAAGGCCCTGGGATGACCCAATGGACCATAGAAACTCCCTCCAGAATTTAGCCATGATCTGCACTGTGATTGACTTATTCTCCAAGCAAGCACACTTCTTTCTTGAGATAGATGGGTACCATGCTGCTCCTTGAAGAGAAACTATTAGTCCAGGAAGATCCTAGAGTGAATAAGAGTCCTAAGCATTACAGTTCAATGTCAAGCTGAACCAAAGATGAAAAATTCCACTTCTGGGACAACCAATCATGCACAGCTGCCTGTTTTTGCTAGGATTCAAACTGAGACTCTCCCTTCCCATCAAATCTTCATGCAGGAGGGCAAAACCTTGATAGCACCATTTGGTCAATCAGTGGTTGCACAACTGAATATTATCAGCATACAAATGATACCTGACCTCAAACTGAGAAGGCTTTCCAGATGGACCCTGAAAGTCAATGGATTTGGCTCAGTCTCGCTCCTGCAATCAACACTAAATGGAACCACCTTCAGATGAAGGAGAGACTCACATAACACTATATACCCATTCTTTGTTATCCCAGTTTCTAATTTCATCCCCTGCCATGTGGTTATTAAAAAACTGGTTATTCCATCCAAGCATTGGCTCACAGTTACAAGGGTACAACTGATAGTTGTATGCCACCAAACCCCATGACTCTCACACTAGCTGACCAACAGTGGCCCAGACCAAACTCCATCTTGTTTCCAGCGGGTCAGTTTCATGGAGGTCAAATTCACAACTTCAGCATGACTCCATCTACTCTGTGCATTACAAGACACATAAACACGTTTTTCCATTCTGCTGAATGAGAAGCTATTGCTCCATGGGTAGAACAATTGCTTTTCCTTGCAATTATCAGAAGTATAGTAATTCATAGTGTGTCTCCTGTGGATTTCTCGATACAAAATCTTACAAAATAAACCCTGCTTTAAAAAAATATCTCTGAGTTCATAGCAAAGAGCTAATTCCTGGATTTTAGGAGACTTGAATGCCTTTGTTTCCTCTATGGTCATGGCTCAAACACAGGTAAGATGAAGCATTCTTGCTATAAATCTATGCTGGTGCCATCCAGGTGGCACAGGTGGTATCTGATCTTCTAAAGGTCTAGTGAGATTTCAGGAGCAACCTTCAAATCAGTTTCTGCACAAACTTTATTTTCTGTTCTAGGAGGGAAGAAGACAAGAAAGACGGGGCAGGAGTCATGCTACAGCTGATGCCCTTGCAGCTCCTATTTCCAACTTCTCTGAAAAGGCTGCAAACCATATTTGTGTGAAGAACGACTGGGCAGGAGTCATGCTACTTCTGATGCTGATGCTCTTCTGGCTCCTGGCTCCAACTACAGCAAAGAGGCTGCAAACCATGTGTGTGTTGAGGGATTATATTGTTTTAGGTAGAAGGTACTACAGACCTGGTGATCTCATTATTGGTGGGAATTTGCCCTTTGGAATCATTATAAAGTCTCCTGCCTTTGACTTTAATACAGTGAAGCTTGTTTTTGAAAAGGGGTAAGTTTCAGCTGAAGGGGAAACATGGAGATGAATTATTTCTTTGCTTTACATTCAGGGACTTTTTTCAAAAAATACTTCTAGTGTTTTAAACTGTCCTGGTGTAGTGCATATTTTATACTTTTCTCCATAAATTAGGAAGCTCTTAAAATAGGCTGCAATTCTCAATCTCTTCATCAGGAAGATGATAAACAAGAAAAATGAACAGGGAAGCTGTGCTGGCCTAGTGAAGAAGTCAAATTGAAGCTCAACACGCTTCAACTGTTCAGCAGTTATAAAAATCCCTCTCAGCACTGGAATCATCATTGCTCATGTCTAACCATCTGCAGTAAATCTCTGAAGTGACCCCCACTGCAGTCCTGTGCTCAGCAATCTTTACCACACCTGAAGAAGCTGCTCCAAGAGAGACCTTAAATAATTACATTGAAAGTGGAGCAGTTGGAAAGGATTACAGCCACTGCAGCAAAGTGAATATGGCAGAGATGATAGAGAGTATAAAACAGTCTATGATATCTATGGAAAAACTTCTCTAGTTCCTCACAAAGTCACCCAAGTTTAGCTAAGTGAAATTGTTTGAAAAAAACCCAACCCAATGAAATTTGGGAGTTTCTGTCTTCCAATGTCCCTCAAATAGTGAAGCAAATTCTACAGCCATGCACAAGCTTTCCTGTAATGTTCTCCAATGTTTTTCTCACTACAGACCTATTCTCAGTAACTACCAGCAGTTCCTTGCATTGATGTTTGCTGTCTCTAAGGTCAATAAGGATTTTCTTCTGCTTCCCAACATCACCCTTGGTTTCCACATCTATGGCCATTTCCAGAGGGAGATAGATATTTCCTTAAATAGCCTCTCCATGCTCTCCTCACGAGGCCAAATGAAGGTTCCAGGTTACAAATGTGACTCGCAGGAAACTCTGCTGTCCATCATTGGGGGTCTCAGTGCCAAATCCTCAAGGCAGATGGCCTCCATCTTCAGCATTTTTAAGGTCCCACAGGTAAGAGAGCTCCATTGGATACAGTATGGAATACACAGAGATCAAAACACACAAGATGAAACTAAAAGTAGTTGGGTTTTTTTTGTTTTTGTTTTTTTGTGGGATGGGAGCATATAATCAGTTTGTGGCCCATAGATTACTCTTTATTAAAGGGCATCATTTTAGTGCCATTTATTCTCTATATTAGGTTGTTGGTTTCTTCTCTTGTCTTGTGACATAACACAACCAAAAAAAATGGCTAAGAAGGGACAAAGATGAAGTTTGCCTATCAAAGTGAGTCTATCTGAGGGCCATCAACCACACAATGGTCACTACTAAAGTCACCAGAAAACATTTACTTTGTCTTTGAAAAAAGAATCTCTTTTTCTCCAGCTCGGTGTTGGCTTTGAGTTCTCTCAGGGAGAGAGAAGAGTTTATCCTTCCTTCTTCCGGATTAATCCCAGGGAATCTCGTCAGTATGTGGGTTTAGTCCAGCTGCTCCTGTACTTCCAGTGGAACTGGGTTGGTCTTCTGGCCCCTGAAGATGACAGGGGAGAACGTTTCATCTCAACTCTGAAGCCAATGCTCCAGGAGAAGGAGATCTGCCTGGCCTTCACTCTAATGCTGGAATTAAATAATATTGAAATCGCTCAGAAGACGTTTATTCTCAATTTCCGCACCTTCTTTAAAAGAGAAGTGTTTATTCTGTTTGCAGACTCAGTTGTTACTCTCACTGTAATAGGGACAGAACTTTTTTTTAAACAACTCACAAAAGTCTCATTTAGAAAAGTTTATATCTTTACTTCACATTGGAAACTTGGTATGGAAAAATCTGAAGACACATTACAATATGTAAAGCTTTTTCATGGGGTCTTGCATTTTAGGGACCACTCCAGGGATGTCTCTGAATTCAGCCACTTCCTCCTGTCTTTAGACCCCTTGAACAACCAAGGAGATGTCTTTCTCGTTATATGGTGGCAATTTGTCTTTGGCTGCAAGTTCCATAAATCAGGAAAGATCCCTCCAAAGGGAGAAAAACAATGTTCAGGAAAGGAGAATCTGCAGAATCTGCCCAATTACATTTTTGAAAAAAAAATGACAGGTGAAAGTTACAATATCTACAATGCCGTTTATGCTCTGGCACACGCTTTACATGCAATGCATGGATCCAGAGTTCGACCGACCATGATGAGGCTTGGAAAGAGGATCTCAGATGTCCAATCATGGCAGGTAATTTCTGTGGCTTTTGACTCAGTCTGCTGACACTTTAATTGGAAGCTCCCCATATGAATTTCTTCAGTTCCTGATTCAATATGCACGTACTCCCATACGAATTCATCTGAGACCCTGCCCTTTTTTTAGTTTATCTTTTGTTGGGCTTCTCAGCTTGCTGTGTGAAAATAGTTTCTGATAAATAATGGATGGAAATAACCAAGAAGAGAAGCAACCTAGAACTAAGGAGGAATTTCTTAAGGAACAGTTTACCTTTAGAAGTTGTAGGTGCCCCATTATTGGAGTCATTGAGGAAGAGACAGGATAGCCACTTGCCTAAAACTATAGAGGGTCTCTTGCTTGGGGTTGGACTAGCAGACCTCCAATGCCCCTTCCAATACTATGATTTTGTTTCTATGACAACCACAGCACAGAGCAAGATTCAAAGGGGTCCTAATGGGTTCCTGGTCTGAAATTCATCAGAATTTTCTGCATCAAAGGCTAAAATGTTGGACCTCTCTGGATAGTGAAGTGTCCAACCAGGTCAGATGCTTCCTTCCACATGGCCCAGTTGATCAAACCTGGATCCTGCCTTCTGCTGCCTTTGTCAATTATCCAGAAAATCAGCGGAATTTTCCATGGTTCTGATAGAAACAATTTATTCATTTCAAACATTCATTTAATAGATAACAAGAATTTGGGCAAAACAAACTATTGAAAAGTGCATGGAGCCAAGTCTCACAAAAATCAAAAATTAAATTTATATTGTCGAACTAAAACTCTGTTTTGATCTAATTGAAGTTGGAAATCATGCCCAGTGATAAAGGGGAAACTTTTAGTTTCAGAGTTAAATACACCTGATTCCTCAGATCGCCATCAAGAGATGGAAATAACTTTTCAAATAAAAATTTATCTTCTCAAGATGGCCATTATGTGATGATAAAAGCCATGATGTCCCATTTGTAGCTCTAGCCAAATACTCCAATTTCTATTATTTCAGATTCTTGCCTATTTGAGGAATGTGCAGTTCAACAACAGTGCTGGAGATGAGGTCTCCTTCTCAGAAGATGGACTGGGATCTGATCGTTTTGATCTTCTCAACTGGGTTTTCTTCCCCAATCGATCTTTTGTCCCCATGAAAGTTGGGCAAGTAAATCCTGAGGCTCCCCCAGGCCAGGATTTCACCATTAACTCAGATGGAATTGTCTGGGCCACAAAGGTGAGCTTCAAGGAAAGGTTGCAAGTTCAGGGAAAGATTCATTCTATTTTATTTATTTATTTATTTAATCAAGGAAGTATTTTACGACAGATACAAGTGTAAACATATTATAAATACATGAAAAGGATATGAATAAAAAAATTTGGACAGGGATGATAGGCATGCTGGTGTGCTTATGCACACCCCTTACACATCTCTTAGGAATGGCATAAGGTCTATAGCAGACAGTCTAAGGGTGAGGCTTGGGAACAACCTCTGCTTGAAACGCACGATGCAATTAGAGCAACCACAGTGATGTCTATGGACCAGTTATGCTCAGTTGTATCCTCATGGTTCTTTCTTTCAGAAATGCTCTCGTCCCATCATAAACCTTCCTCTGCAGGCTGAGATTCCAGATCCAATCTCCCACATCCATGCGTGTGTCAGGAATGCCCCTGGCCTGATTACCTCAGGATTGTTCTTGATTTTTGGTAGACGGTGGCAATCTATTTCTTTAGAAGAGATTCTGAACATAGAAGTAGGAACAAGGAAGGGAAATAGGAATGGGGGAAAGAATGAATGCAGTTTATTGCTTCACTCATCTCAAGTATTTCTCTTTTCTCTTTCAGAAGGTGCCCTTTGCCAGGTGTGGCATGAAGAGATGCCATGCAGGAGAGAGGAGAAGAGTTCCAGAGGGCAAGCAGGTTTGCTGCTACCAATGTGAGGCTTGTCCAGAAGGGACCTTTTCTAATCAGACAGGTAGACAAGACTTCAAATGTTAATTTTTCAGGATCAAAGAAGACATTTCTTTGTTATTGTGTAATTTTTGATAAGATTGACATAAAATCATACCTTTCAGCAAAACCTTTCTGTTTACAGATCTAAACTGCCACAGAGGCACTTTTCCCGATCCTCAGCAGTTCCATGCAGGATAGCTTTTGGGCAGAATTTATGAATCTCCAACTAGGATTTCCATTGCTACTCTAACATCTAATTGGAAAAACCGCCTCCCAATCTTTCCTGAGGAAGTGGGCTGTGCAGTCCAAGCTTTAATTTTTATTATTCAGAATATACTCCTTCCATCAGCACTATCACCCTCTGAGGAAATAGACCTGCCAAGGAAAGAGGAGATCCATCTATTTATGTCTGTTTAATAGAGCAGGAGGGAGAGAAAAAAAGTCTTAATGAACAGATTTGAACTAAAAAGCAAAGAGGTTAAGGCAGGGATAATGTACTCACAAACAAAATGGCAGCATTCCTGAATATCAGATATGTTGTTCTTCTGTGGGTTCCATTATAAAATAGGAGAAAAAAACAGGCAGGAATCTCAAACTGAAAGCCACATTACTCATGGAAATGCACACTTAATGGATAGCTGGACCTGAACAAATCCTTGTCTCTGGCTAATCTATCCCCAGGATTATCATAAATGGAGGATGATTTACCCTTTTTGATGTCCCATAAATTGTACAGGGAGTCCTTTCATCTTTCCCTTTGTAGACAGACCAACAGCAGAAAGAGGAAGTCAAACTACCTCTGTAGGAGGGATAATGCATGTGGCAGATAATCCTGAAATTCTTAGCCAAACACTCTTGATTTCAGATGCAGCTCACTGTGAAGCCTGCCCAGAAGACCAATTTCCCAACAAGGACAAGGACCAATGCATTGCCAAGAAGATCCACTTCCTTGCCTATCAAGACACCCTTGGATACAGTTTAGTTTCTCTCACTCTTTTTCTCTCTGTGACCACTTCTGCAGTCCTGGTGATTTTCTATAAACATCATGACACACCAATTGTCAAGGCCAACAACAGAGAACTCACCTACATCCTCCTGGTGTCCCTCCTGCTCTGCTTCCTCTGTTCCTTCCTTTTCATTGGTCAACCTGGGAAGGTCACCTGTCTCTTCCAACAATCTTCCTTTGCCATTCTCTTTTCTCTTGCAGTTTCCTCTGTGTTGGCAAAGACTGTCATGGTGGTTCTGGCCTTTATGGCCACGAAGCCAGGGAACAGGACAAGGAAACTCTTAGGAAAACCACTGACCAACTCCATTGTCTTAGCCTGCCCCCTGATCCAAGCCCTTCTTTGTGCCACCTGGCTGGGAACCTCTCCTCCATTTCTCAACTGGGACTTTCACTCCTTGTTTGGAGAAATCATCTTGGAATGTAAGCAAGGTTCAGCTGTAATGTTTTACAGTGTCCTCTCTTACCTAGGATTTTTGGCCCTCATCAGTTTCACTGTGGCATTTCTAGCTAGGAAACTGCCTGATAGTTTTAATGAAGCCAAGTTCATTACTTTTAGCATGCTGGTCTTTTGCAGTGTTTGGATCACTTTCCTCCCCACCTACCTGAGCACCAAAGGGAAGTCCATGGTGGCTGTGGAGATCTTCTCCATTTTGGCCTCTGGAGCTGCTCTCTTGGCCTGTATTTTTTTCCCCAAATGCTACGTTATTCTACTGAGGCCCGATCTGAATAGCAGAGAAAATATAGTAAGAAACAAGAATTTCTAACTAATGTAAAGATTGGCCTCATTTATATTTGTGTTTGTGGCAGGTTTAGAATGTGATAAGATTTCTAATAAATGATGACATGAAGGAGGAATTTGTCCATAAAAGAATTCCTTATGAAGTTCTTCAACTGCTTACAATATTCCTGTGGTCAGTTTTTTGTTTTTTGTCTTTTCAAAGTGTCCTTGGTGAGGTCCAGTGCTCTGTATGGAAGGAAAACTTGTTCTTAAATATGTGTTTATTATTTCTGATATTTCTAAGTTTATATGGCAAGGGGAAAAATAAGAATTAGTTACAAGTGACTGCAAGATGCTAAGGAAATAGGAGGTTTGGGTTTTCCAGACCTGAAATTGTATTTTGAGGCTTGTTGTCTGGCCTGGTTAAAAGAGTGAGTGAACTTCCATAATAAGAGATTATTTGAATTAGAGGGCCATGAGTTAAGATTTGGATGGCACCGTTATTTATTCTATTTTAAAGTTAAAGTTAATGTTGATTTTAATAATCACTCTGCTAGATGTGCCATACTAAGAGTCTGGAATAAATATAAAAGAAGGTTCTATATGAAGTTGCCTCTTTGGATGTCCCCGCAAGAAGCTTTTTTAAGAAAAGAAACGGTGGCAAAGTCAGACTGTTGGATATGTGGTAAAATATTATCTTTCAACTCTGGTGAAGCTACATTATAGTTGAGGGAAGATCTTGAATTATGCTTACCATCGGTTTACGTATCAAGAACTGAAAGAATGGTTTAAATCAAATAAAAATTGTTGTGGGTTTGGTTTTGCTAAAAATGAACTGGAAATATTACCGTATGGGAGTGATGAGCGTATTATTGCTAAGTTTTATAAAATGTTATTGAAATTGAATTTGGAAAGTGAACATGTTAAACATTGTATGATTCAATGGGCAAGGAATTTTGGATATAATGTAATGCTTGAACAATGGGAAAATATGTGGATGAAAGCTTTAAAATTTACACTAAATTTAAAAGTAAAGTTTTATAGGATGATGTATCGCTGGCATTTAACACCGGATAAGTTATCCAGAATCTATAAAGGTATTTCAAATGAATGTTTTATCTAGCTTTGTTTCCACATGGAGACCCCTTATGGACTTTGTGCTTGAAGTGGTAAAAATGAAACTTTGCTTTTCGGTTTTACCGATTAGATTGATATGTTTTTCTAGCAAAGGCTAATTTATATTATCATGGAAAAACAAAAAGTTATGGTTTGATGTTAATGATTTTTTTTATTGCACCAGAGGGAGTCGGAAATCCATGTTTCTTCTTTTCTTTTCCCCAATTTCTCCTCATCTTTCACTCCCTGCCCCCCTCCCCCACTGTGTCTCTATTTACTTTTGTATTTTATCTTGTAGCCTAATAAAAATTGTTAAACTGCAAATAGATGTGTTTTTTATTTCAAAGAGGATGCCATGGAGGACTGTCAATGTGATAACCCAAACCTTCAGCTGGACACAGATGCAAAGCAGAAACCAACGCAGCTTCTAAAACAGGGCTATGACATGGGCCATTCTAGGGGCAGATAACATTGTCCATCCTGCTTCATTCAGCACCAGCTGCAGCTTCCAAATGCTCTTCAAAGGGAGCCCCATGTAGAGCCCATTGGATGAATTCAAAGGGAAGATGACCAGGGCATGAGTGACTGAGCCCAGGGAAACACGATCAGGGAACAGGGAAGCAGCTGGGACTCCCCTCCCCTCTCTGCCCCACCTGAACCAAGCTCCAGAGCTCACCCACAACCCCTGCACTCATGTATTTCCCAGCCCCACAGCCAGGCCACCCCCGCTTTGCTTCCTGCCTCGCCTTGCAGCAGTGGCGCCACCAGCAGCAGCAGCCAGGATCAGCAGGCAAGCAGGCCCGGGCATCCCTCAGGGAAGTGGGGCTGGGCAGTAGAGTCCCTGTGCCCTGGGAACTCAGTGTTGGGTGCCTGCTTCCCAGGGTCCCAGGCAGCCCATGTCCTGCTGCAATCCAGGAAATGCATGTGAGGCTTTGCCAGTGGATGAGGGCCTGGCGCTTATCCTGGTCCCACTGCCAACATGAGGGATGTTGAGCACCCATGCCCACACTGGCCATGCCCACCCAGGCAGCTGCAACCACCCAGTCACCCCCACCCCAGCCCCCCAAGGCAACAACAAACCTGACCTGACCCTCAATGAAATGGAGTTTGACACCCCTGCCCTAGCTCATGTTCAGTCAGCTTCATCTCTCATGTCCCTTCAGCAGAGCTCTGGATGTCTCTTGACCCTTTTCAGCTCCCTCAATTGAGTCATGGGAACAATGGACCAAGAGAGGCTGCATGTGAGTGAGGCCTCAGTAGCTTTCCTACACAACACCATCTCTCAAAAAACAATTATCACATTATTTTTTTAAAGCATAAAAAAAAACTAGCAACTTACCCCAAATTAGGCAAAGTAACAAGGCAGGCAGGGAAGCCTCTGGGAAGCCTCCTGGGAGTAACCCCCCCCCCCCCAGTAGGTAGTAAAAAAATGCTTTAAAAAAAGGTTCAGAGGATCAGGCAGCAGAGCTGATTGTCAGAACCTTTTTTTTTAACTTTTTAAAAACAATTTTTACTACCTATTACCCAAACAGGTAATTAAAAAATGCTTTAATTTTTTTTTAAAAAAAGTTCAGACAATCATCTGTGCCACACAATCATCAGAATGTTTTTTTTTTACTTTTAAAAACATTTTTTTACTGCCTGTTCGGGCGAACCCGTAGCATTTTCACTACCGATTCGGGAGAACCACCAGAAACCGGCAGCATTTCACCCCTGATCCAGGATCCTCTCGAGGTGCAGCCCTGTCACTTTCTCAGTCACCCTCTCCTAAAAGAGGAGGAAGGAGACTGGATGAAATAATCAGGATGGTGGTATAGAATAACAGAGTTGGAAGGGACCTTGGAGGTCTTCTAGTCCAACCCCTGCTTAGGCAGGAAACCCTACACCACTTCAGACAAAGGGTTCTCCAACCTCTTCTTAAAAACTTCCAGTGTTGGAGCATTCATAACTTCTGGAGGCAAGTTGTTCCACTGATTAATTGTTGTAACTGTCAGGAAATTTCTCCTTAGTTCTAAATTGCTTCTCTCCTTGATTAGTTTCCACCTTTTGTGTCTTGTGCTGCCTTCTGGTGCTTTGAAGAACAGTTTGACTGCCTCTTTGTGGCAACCCCTGAGATATTGGAAGACTGCTATCATGTCTCCCCTAGTCCTCCGCTTCATCAAACTAGACATTCCCAGTTCCAGCAACCGTTCTTCATATGTTGTAGCCTCCAGTCCCCTAATCATCTTTGTTGCTTTTCTCTGCAATCTTTCTAGAGTCTCAACATCTTTTTTACATTGTGGCGACCAAAACTGGATGCCGTATTCCAAGTGTGGCCTTACCAAGGCCTTATCAAGTGGTATTAACACTTCACGTGATCTTGATTCTATCCCTTAAATTCTATTAGTGTTCAAGAAAGGTTTCTTGAGGAGAGGTCATAACAGCAGTTCTTTAAAGTCCCTGGGAAGACCCTCTTCCTCAAGGATGAATTAATGGTCATTAGGATCCACCCCCTTGTCGCCTCCCAGGTGGCCTTGACAAGCCAAGAGGGGCATGGATCTAGTTCACAGGTGGTCACATCTACACCCCTGGGATGACTTCCTTGGGTTCAATTGGATCAAACTGTTCCTAGATAACTGGGTAAGTCTTTTCCACAGCCATCTCCATAGGATCTATACCAGTGGTGGGATTCTGCCGGTTCCAGGGGGTTCGGCCGAACCCTTTGTTAAATTGCTGGCTTGCCCCGCCCCTTGCCCTGCCCCTCCGCACCACAATTTATTGCCAATAAATAGTGGTGGGCGAGGGGCGGGCGAGCCAGCAATTTAACAAAGGGTTTGGTGTTTTTTTGTAATTTTATTGGCCCGCGGAGCTTCAGCATAGGCTAATTAGCCCTTGATTAGATCGGCTCCTGACTCTCAGCTGCTTGCTGGAGCTCTGCTGCTTGCTAGAGCTAGCTTTGCTGAAAAAGGAAACTGAAGATAAATTGGTTTTGCTGTTGCTGCAACGTTGGAAAATTAGGCAGGCAGATTGCTTTTCTTTTTCCTCACCAAAAACGGTAAGTGCAAACAATGGGAAATTTAGGGCAAAAGAGGCGAGTTCAAGATTTTAAAACACAAAAGAAAAAAAGCTCTATTTAACTAGGGAATTGTAATAATTGAGATACTATTAATTGTATATTGTGTTGAAAGCAGAAATGGTTAAGTTGTGGTTTGGAGGAATATATGGGGGAAATTATTTGGTTTATTATTATTGGTAAATATAATTAATTGATTTGTAAGAAATTGGATTGCATGGAAATAATTGGAATATTCATGTTCATATTGATTAATATACAAAAAAGGTAGTTATATAACTAATTGATTTATATTAAAATGTTGAATTTATATTAAACAACTGTAATATTACATAATTAACCAATGTGAGGATGGATATAAAAATAGATGACAATGGGAAGGGGTATAATATAGAATAGAAGGGAAAAAATGAATTTGATTAAGAGTAGAGATGAGGATGAAGGGTAATATTGTTTTTTTACAAAAATAGATGAGGAATAAATATGGCAAAAAGGAAATATAGAAATTGTAAATTTAATTGAAATGACTAAACACTGTTTAAATTTGTGAACCGGCCAAATACTCTGTTCAAAGAAAATACATTGTATGTTTGTATGTGTGTTTCTAATTATTGTTATTTATTCATATTTGTTCTCTTTTATTCTTTAAAGTTTAACAATTCATTCTTTATCTTAATATCTTTATATTTGTTTGGGGTTGCCTTTCTTCCCTTTCATCTTTTTTATTGTTCAGCAATCTTTCTCCTCAAACCTACCACCTCTCTCTTTTCTTTCCTTCTTACTTTCTCTTCCTCCCCCTCTTCTTCTCCTCCCTACTTCCTCTTCCTTTCTCCTTCTCCTCCTCTCTTCCTCCCTCTCTTACCCTCACTCCTATTCTAATTTCCCTTCCCTTCCTTCATCCCTCTCTATTGCTGTATCCTTTTATGCATATGGACTACTCAGAGGGCGGAAAAAGTTATTTTTAACTGGTCCTCACACTTTTGACCAGTCCTCAAATTTACGACTGTCCTCACTTTTTACATTTTTTGCCCTATCTTATCACCATGGTGTAGAGAAGCAGTTGTGAAATGATGACATGGTTGTTAAGAATGCTGCACGGGCATAAATGTGAGGATGGTCATAAGTGTGAGGACCAGTCAAAAGTGTGAGGACCTGCCAGAAATCACTTTTTTCAGCCCTCTGGATAGTCCTTTTGTGCATATGGACTACTCAGAGGGCTGAAAAAGTTATTTTTGACTGTTCCTCGCACTTTTGACCAGTCCTCGAACTTACGACTGTCCTCACATTTTACGTTTTTTGCCCTATCTTATCACCATGGTATAGAGAAGCAGTTGTGAAATGACTGACACGGTTGTTAAGAATGCCGCAACGGGCATAAATGTGAGGATGGTCATAAGTGCGAGGATTGGTCAAAAGTGCGAGGACCATTCAGAAATCACTTTTTTCAGCCCTCTGAGTAGTCCTTTTGTGCATACACAGTCACATGACCAGCTAGACACGCCCACCCAGTCACATGATCACCAAGCCACACCCCCAACTAAACCACGCCCACAGAACCGGTTGTTAAAAAAATTGAATCCTACCACTGATCTATACCGTGCTTGGCCTCCAACAGGGAACAGATCCAAGCAACCAGATGCACAGAGAATTCCTCTGTGAGGCCTGAAGGAAAACCTACATGTGACCCTTACCCAGAAGGTTCTGGATAATCTTTAAAAAGTCCATAGGATGTCATTTAGTGCAATAAGAAGTGCAACCAGAATGGAGAAATATAGACATTTTGCACTTTCTACTTCCATGAAGTAGGCCTTAATAGAAGCTCTAGCTCATGTTGAATCAGATTCATCTCTCATGTTCCTTCAGCAGAGCTCTAGATGTGGTTTTATGCTTTTTAATTCAGTCTTTCGAATCATGGGGCATTTTAGGAGCAATGGATCAGGAGAGGTTGCATGCAAGTGATCCTATCCAAGGCCACAATAGCTTTCCTATTTCAGGCAGTAACCAAGGCCTCAGCAGAACCATGCATCAGAGCCTCAGGTATAATCCTCAGTTTCCTTTGGAACCCATCAAGTCTATCAAGTCATTAAGGGTGGACCAGTCAAATAGATCTTGTCTCCCTGCAGAGAAGGGCAGCATAAAGAATCTCACAGTCATCAGGCCATGATCTGGCCAGGACAAAGAGGACAAGGGTAGCTCCTCCTCAGATCACGTTCTAGTAGTCTGTCAAGAAAACCATGTTGGGTGTGTCATTGTTGTTTTGACTTGAGCCAGGAATGATGGTGGCCATGGTGAGATGCCTCTAAGGCCAGCCCCAGGGATAGCAAATGGCCATCTCTCAAGACCATAAGTCTGGGGAACCCCACAGTCAACCGTGAAATGCCCTCCAGAGGCTCAGACATGGAGGTTGCCGTACAGCAGGAAGGTTGGTACGGTAGTAAAGATCCCAACTGGTCCTGTGATTGAACCTTCAAGAAAAGAATTTCAGACCTGGCAACTTGCAGAGCAGCACCCCAAAAGAAATGCTCAGATGACAATTGCTACAGCAACAGAAATTTGCAAGTCTTTCCATAAAATTGGCAAAAAGTTAATATCCTGAGATTCTTCCTTAATTTCCATTTCTGCCTTGTGTCACTATTCCCAAGTAGCCTTCAGATTGTCTAACCAAACTAGGGCATAAGCCAAAATCCATCTTGTGTGCAGGGGTCACTTTCACATAGGTCAACTAGACAGCTTCCCCATGACTCCATCTGCTCTGTGAATTACAGGAAGAGACACAAACATGTTTTCCATTCTGCTGTATGAAGAAAAAGCTGTTGCTAAGGGGAGAGGACAATGGCTCTTCCCTGCAATTATCAAAGAACAGTCATTCTCCATGTATCCCCTGTGGATTTCTAGACACAAAGATCTTCCAAGATAAAATTTGCTTTAAAAATATCTCTGAGTTCATCAGATGGGGGGCAGATCGTGTCACCTTAGCCTGCCTTGCAAAGAGCTCAATCCTGGGTTGGAAGAGACTCACGTGCCTTTGTTTCCTCTATGGTCACAGCCCAAACACAGGTAAGAGGAAGCATTGTTTACATAAATTTGTCCTGGTGCCATCCAGGTGGCACAGGTGGAGTCTGATCTGCTAAAGTTCCAGTGAGATTTCAGGAGCAACCTTCAAATCAGTTTCTGCACAAAGTTTCTTTTCTGTTCTAGGAGGGAAGAAGACAAGAAAGATGGGGCAGGAGTCATGCTATTGCTGATGCCCTTTTGGCTCCTATCTCCACCTTCTCTGAAAAGTCTGAAAACCATCTGTGTGTGAAGAATCACCAGGCAGGAGTTATGCTACTGCTGATACTGATGCTCTTCTGGCTCCTGGCTCCAACTACAGTGAAGAGTCTGAAAACCATATGTGAGCTCAGGGGTTATATTGATTTAAAGGAAAGCTACTATAGGCCTGGTGATCTCATTATTGGTGGGAATTTGCCTTTGGGAACCATTTTAATATCTGTTGTCCCAGCCTTTGATACAATGAATTTTCCTATAGATAGTGGGTAAGTTTCAACTGGAGGGGAAATATGCAGACAATTCTTTTCTTTGCTTTAAATTCAGGGAGTTTTTTTCAGAAATACTTCTAGAGTCTGTACTATCCTGGTGCAGTGCACATTTTATGCTTTTCCCAATAAAATAGCAAGCTGTTGAAATATGCTGGAATTCTCAATCTCTTCGTAAAGAAGATGATAAACAACAAAAATGAAGAGGGAAGCTGTGCTGGCCTAGTGAAGAAGTTGAATTGTAATATTAATCTGAATGTCAAGTTTCCGAAAGATGCCCTAATTAATTCATGAGCCATGATCCAAACTTCAAAGGAAATATAGTGATTTATTAGGAGCAACTTTCTGGCAGTACTCGGATGCAGTCAGGACTGATCCCACGTAGATTTACGTTCCCCTATACTCTGCCTCTCCCCTCCCCCATGGCCATGTCGTAAATCACATTCTCAAATTAACTGCTTTGGGTGGCTGTGAAACCTAACACCCTCCTTCTGATTGCAGTCAGAAATAATGTATGGAATTCACTTCAGTTCTCCCTCCCTCCGGCTCATGGCAAATTGAAAGCTTTGCAGGTTGACACTGAGCAGTAACTTCTGATAGAAAACTCAAATGAAAGCTCAGCACTCTTCAAGTGTTCAGGATACAAACATCCCTCCCAGTGCTGGAATCAGCATTGCTCATGAATAACGGCCTTCAGTAAACCTATGAGGTGACCCCCACTGTACTCCTGTGCTCAGCAATCTGTACCCCACCTGAAGAAGCTGCTCCAAGAGAGACCTGAAAGAATTACATTGAAATGGGAGCAGTTGTAAAGGATTTCAGCTACTGAAGCAAAGTGAATATGGCAGGGATGATAGAGAGTATAAAACAGTCCATGATATTTATGGAAAGGCTTGTCTCCTTTCTCACAAAGTCATCCAAGTTCAGCCAAGGGAAATCCTTTGAAAAAAACCCAAACCAGGTAAAATTTGGAAGTTCGTGCTCCCAAAATTTCCCCCAAACAGTAAACCAAATTCTACAGCATGCACAAGTTTCCCTGTAATGTTCTCCAATGTTTTTCTCACTACAGACTCATCATCGGTAACTACCAGCAGTTCCTTGCATTGATGTTTGCTGTCTTCCACGTCAATAAGGATTTTCTTCTGCTCCCCAACATCACCTTTGGCTTCCACATCTATGGCCATTTCCAGAGGGAGATCTATGTTTCCTTAAACAGCCTCTCCATGCTCTCCTCACAAGGCCAAGTGGTTCCAGGGTACAAATGTGATCTGAAGGACACTCTGTTCTCCATCATTGGTGGTCTCAGTGCCAAATCCTCCAGGCAGATGGCCTCCATCTTCAGCCTCTTTAAGGTCCCACAGGTAAGGCAGGTCTCTTGGATATAGTATGGAGTAGACAAACTCTCGGCTTTCCAATCCACGTCTATGCAAATGCGGAAACAATCAAAGCCAGTTCACCATGTTTTGATGATCAGTGTTTGGTTTAATTCACTATACATGGAAATCAGGAAAAGACGAGTATGCACCATACAAAGTCAGCACTGAGAGCAACCACCTCTCAGCGCAATTTAAACAAGCTGCACCACCCGCGTCCCACCCTCGTAATGCGTCTCAGCTGTTCGGAGTTTTCGGCAGCCACTTCCTGCTCGTTCTATCCAGGATATGGGATCATGACGCTCCGGAAGCCATGATGATGTTGATTCGTCGGCCACATATCCCCTCATCTCACACCCGTTCTACCATCACCAGTAGTCCATTAGTGCCTCCACCACAACCGAAAACTAGCCAACTAGCACATCCCCTCCTGGAAAGATTGCAGGAGCGTTGTGTGTGTGAACATTCTTGTGACAAGCCATGGTGGGGCTCGACACAAACATCAGAAGCATTCTCAGAAGTGAAAGAGGTAGATTTTTCTGGGAGGGGGCATAGAACGAGCATGTGACATCAAAATGTGTTGCTGGGAGATCTTCCTAAAAAGGGAAGGAGATTAAGCTTGCCACTAAAAATGAGTCAATCTGACTGCTGGGGCCACAAACCACACAATGGTGACCCCTAAACTCAAATATTTAACTTTACTTTGTCTTTGAAAAAAGAATCTCTTTTTCTCTAGCTCGGTGTTGGCTTTGAGTTTTCTCAGGGAGAGAGAAGAGTTTATCCTTCCTTCTTCCGGATTAATTCCAGGGAATCTCCTCAGTATGTGGGTTTAGTGCAGCTGCTTCTGTATTTCCAGTGGAACTGGGTTGGTCTTATGGCCCCTGAAGATGACAGGGGAGAACATTTCACATCAACTCTGATGCCAATGCTCCAGGAGAAGGAGATCTGCCTGGCCTTCACTGAAAGGTTGAAATTAGATAATATTCAGATTATAGTGAAAACATTACTT
Organism: Coluber constrictor foxii; assembly: GCA_038048745.1. Taxonomy (NCBI): domain Eukaryota; kingdom Metazoa; phylum Chordata; class Lepidosauria; order Squamata; family Colubridae; genus Coluber; species Coluber constrictor. Next base: position 6,339,934 of record CM075958.1, on the reverse strand, counting down.
CTCAATTTACAGACTTGGTCAAAAACTGAAGTGATTATTCTGTTTGGAGACTTTGATTGTAGTGCCAGTATACAGACAATTTTGTCTCTCCAGGAAAAAGTGAGCAAGACAACATTGCAGAATGTTTGGATCTTAACCTCCCATTGGAAACTTAGTTTGCATGAATCTGAAGACACATTGCTACTTCTAAAGTCTTTCCATGGAGTCTTGCATTTCAGGGACCGCACCGGGGATGTCTCAGAATTCAATCATTTTGTTCTGTCTTTAGACCCCTTGAACCCACAAGGGGATGTCTTTCTCCCTCCATGGTGGGAAATAGCCTTTGGCTGCAAGATGCACCAACCAGACAAGATCCCTCCAAAGGGGGAAAAACAATGTACAGGAAATGAGAATCTGCAGAATCTGCCAAATTACACTTTTGAAACAAGCATGACAGCTGAAAGTTACAACATCTACAATGCCATTTATGCTGTGGCACATGCTTTACATGCAATGTATGGATCCAGAGCCCGACCGACCGTGATGAGGCTTGGAATGAGGATCTCCAATGTCCAGTCATGGCAGGTAATTTCTGTGGCTTCCTTAGAAAGGAAAATGTATTAAAAGCAAATATTAGAAAGAGATGAAATAAGAATAATGTTTTGTTGGAAGAGTTTAGAGGGGGAAGAAGAGAAGTAAATCAAATGAGTTGTCCATAAGATCCATAGAAGAAAGACCTTCATAAAGTCCTTAAAGGCTTCAATGGTTGCCAGAGTTTCAGGACGTAACCATGACAGGGAGTAGATGTCAGCTGAGACCAAACGAACAAGATGGATGTGTTTGAGAAAGAAGCTTCCAGAAGTCAGTAGAAGTCCTACTTGAGACAGTTGCATAACACCCTCTGTTTCCCTCTGCATGGAACCGAAATCCAACTTGTAGAAAGACACTCAATTCGTTTTAACCTTGGTTTATGTTTGCATAGTTTAACATCCTCTGTGACCCCACACAATTTGTCCAATTTGACATTTATTGCACTGCTCAGCTTGTTGTGTGAATGCAGAAAGTCTTGGTCCATCTGAGCACATAAAGCAGGACTCAAAATAGTCTTAATGTGTTGTTTGTCTGAAACCCATCAGACTTTTCTGCATTAATGGATAGTTGTTAAACTTCTCTGAACAGTGAAGAGACAAACCAGAGCAAGCCCTTCCTTTTCCCTGACTCCATTTCATCAAACATGTGCTCTGCATTGTGCTCTGTTCAATTCTCAGATGGAGAAAATCAGAGAAACTGTACTCTGTTCTCATACAAATTATTTCATTGTTGCTAAAGTGAATTGATCAGTTACAAGACCCCAGGACAACGTAAATATTTAAAACTACATGTAACCAAGTATTACAGGAGGAACAGCATATACAACCTCATAGATGACCTTCACTCTATCAAGGACCTTGGAGTACTCATCTCAAATGATCTAAGCACCAAAGCCCACTCTAACAGCATTGCCAAAAAGGCATTAAGAGTTGTTAATCTAACCTTGCGAAGCTTCTTCTCGGTAATATTGTACTGCAAATTGGGGCATGCAAAACCTTTGCTAGACCAATTCCCAAATGCAGCTCATCTGCCTGGACCCCACACTGTATATCAGACATTAATACAATTGTACAAGTCCAGAGATATTTCATGAGAAGAGTACTCCACTCCTCTGCTCACAACAGAATACCTTATACCACCAGGCTCGTAATCTTGGATTAGACAATTTAGAACAACGCTGCTTTGGTCTGACCTAAGCATGGTACACAAAATTATCTGCTACAACATCTTATTTGTCAATGACTACTTTAGCTTCAACTGCAATAACACAAGCACACAATAGATACAAACTCAAGGTAAACTGCTCCAAACTCGATTGTGTAAAATACGACTTCAGCAACAGAGTGGTCAATGCCTGGAATGCTCTACCTGACTCTGTGGTTTCTTCCCCAAACCTCCAAAAGTTTACCCTTAGATTGTCTACTCTTGACCTCACCCCATTCCTAAGAGGTCTGTAACGGGTGTGCATAAGAGCACCAGCATGCCTGCTGTCCCTGTCCTAATGTCCCTTTTTATTCATATCCATTTCATGTATTCATAATCATGTTTATACTTATATGTGTTATCTTATACATATTTGAGAAATAAATAAATAAATAAATAAATAAATAAATAAATAAATAAATAAATAAATAAATAAATAAATATTATTAATTTTGGAATGTGGCACTAAAATCTTTCAATGTACTTATTCTGATAAAGCTTGATTTGAGGTAAACATGATACAAAGGACCAAAGAAAAACCATTTGTAGTTTCAGAGTTAAATATTTGGCGTTACTGCAAATTCCTCAGTTCTCCACCAAGGGAACTCCTCAATTTTTTCAGAAATAAACTCATCTTCTCAAGTTGGTCACCATGTTCTGATAGAAGCCATAACTTTAGCTCTAACCAAGTACTCCTATTTCTAAAGGTCTCCTTTCTTTCAGATTCTTCCCTATTTGTGGAATGTGCAGTTTAACAACAGTGCTGGAGATGAGGTCTCCTTCTCAGAAGATGGACTGGGATCTGTTCGTTACGACCTTCTCAACTGGGTTTTCCTCCCCAATCGATCTTTTCTCCCCATGAAGGTTGGGCAAGTAAATCGTGAGGCTCCCCCAGGCCAAGATTTCACCATTAAATCTGATGGAATCATCTGGGGCACAGAGGTGAGCTTTAAGGTAATATTGTAAGTGCAGGGAGATTCATTCTCTTCCTGAGTTACAGAAGATCTTTCTAAGTGGAAAAATAATCTATTGAGTCGGAAATTATGGACGTCATTTGGTGAAAAATCTGTTTTGTATCTAGCATAAATTGGGTTTTGATTTGTTTCATTCCACAAAGGGTTAGGCTTGGGAGCAACATCTGCTTCAAATGCAGGATGCAAATACAGCAAGCAACATGGATTTCCATGGATCATCGATGCCTTTTAGAAATGCTGTGGTTCAGTCACAAGCCTTCCTCTGCAGGCTGAGATCCCAGTTCCAATCTCCAGCATCTGTTGGTAGGTTGGGAGTGCCACTGGCCTGAATCCCCCAGCACCTGTTCCTGGTTTGTGATAGATATTTCTTTAGAACAGAATCTGAAAATAGGAATAGGAATAAAGAAGGGAAATAGGAATGGGGAAAAGAATGAATGCAGCAAGTTCATTGCTTAAGGAATTTCAAATACTTCTCTTTCAGACCATCCCCTTTGCCAGATGTGGCAAAAAGAGATGCCATGCAGGAGAGAGGAGAAGAGTTCCAGAGGGAAAGCAGGTTTGCTGCTACCAATGTGAGGCTTGTCCAGAAGGGACCATTTCTAATCAGACAGGTAGACAAGACTTCAAAAGTAGATCTTCCAAGATCAAAGAACACATTCATTAGATATATTTTGTCTTTTGTGATCATTTTTGATATGGTTGACATGCACTCATACTTTTCAGCAGAACCTTTCAGTTGGTGGATCTAAATTGCCCTGGCCACAGAAGTCACCTTTCCCAATCCTCAGCAGTTCCATGCAGGATAGTTTTAGGGCAGAATTTATGAATCTCCAACTTGCATTTCAACTCATCCTCTAATATCTGATTGTGAAACCCAAATTCTAATCTTTTCCTGAGGAAGTGGGGTTTTCAGTCCAAGCTTTAATTCTTTTTTTAAAATAATTTTTTATTACATATATAAACACACAAAATACACACACACACACATACACATACAAATGCGACAAATACGACATTAAGATAAATAACATCTAAATGTAATGTCTGATTTCCTCCGACATCAATAACCTAAATTCCTCTATATGTATTCCTTCCTCTCGCCTTATATAACGATATTATTTTTAAATATTATTTATGCGTTGTTATATCTTATTTGGTACAGAATTTTGTTTTACTCTTTTAGGATCCTCTTTTGGTTTTGGTTTTCCCTCTGCCAAACCAAGTAGTAGTCAGATTCTTCCTTTCCTTGAATTTCCTTGGTGAGTCTGTCCATCTCAGCACATTCCATGACTTTAGATATTATTCTATCTTGTGTTGGGACTTCTTCCAGCTTCCAATTTTGTGCATAAGTGATCCTTGAGGCGGTCAAAATATGTGTGATCAAATATATTATTTCTCTGTCATAATTACCTGTAAATATGCCTAATCAATATGTGTCCTGTCTTAGTAGTACTTTTTGAGCTGTTATTTGTTCCAATTGGGTTTTGATATTATTCCAGAATTGTTTGGCTTTGGGACACGACCACCACATGTGGTAGTATGTCCCTTTTTGTGCTTTGCATTTCCAGCAGAGTAAAGATGTATTGGGGAACATTTTGGAGATCCGTGCCGGTGGGAGATGCCATCTGTAAAACATCTTGTAGATATTTTATTTATTTATTTATTTATTCAAATTTGTATACCGCCCTACTCCCAGATGGGATTCAGGGCGGTGAACAGCCAAAATAAGATACAATAATATAAAAGTTAAAAATCATTTAAAACAAATTAAATAATTTGGCTCGAACAATTTAAAAATCCAATTGTATAAAATATTTAAGACCCAATATAAAAAGAGGTTAAGCCAGACCAGCTTGTTCAAATAAAAACTTTTTTAAAAAATTTATAAACTTTGTTGATAAATGTTAAAATCATACAAACTACATATAATAAACATAAAACAAAGACAAAAACAGAAAAAAAAACCACTAAAACATTATGTATATTCATTCATTGAAGCTTTGGATTGTAGTGATGTTTCTATTTACACAGTCTTTCATAATTCCCATAGATCTTAAGTAATTTGTTATTAACCTTTTTGACCTCGTTTATCTCCATCTTACTAAGACAACTGTTTGTGATAAGTGTTACTATAATTTAAGAACATCGTAAATATAAGATTGATTACATTCTACTACACCTCTAATTATTCCCTGTATGTGTTTTTTCTCTGGTAGCCCTGATCCAGTGGTACCATTTGTCCCAAACTTTATAAAATTCAATTTCCTCTTTCTCCTTTAATTCTTTTGTCAATCTGTCCATTTCTGCACATTGAGTTATCTTTTCTTTTATCTCATCCTCCGATGGAATTTTTTCAGATTTCCAATTATTCGTGCCACTGTTAAAACGGGGTAGGGTTTAGTAAGAATTCCTAATAAAAAGGTTTTCGGTCTTTTATCAATTTGTATGTTAGTAATTTGTTCTATCCACCTCTTAATAATGGACCAGAATTTTTTCGCTGCCCAGCACGTCCACCACAAGTGGTAAAATGTGCCTTGTGGATATTTACACTTCCAGCATGCCGGACTCATTTTCGGGTTTATTTTGGCCAATCTAGATGGCGACATATGCCACCTATAGAACATCTTCAGCTGGTTTTCCTTGTATGCCATAGCCAGGGTTATTTTTGTGTTCCTTTTCCAGAGTTCTTCCCATTTTTCCAATTCTATTGAGTATTTAAAATTCTGCATCCATTTGACCATAGTATGTTTGATTATCTCCTCTTCCATCTTATATTTTAACAGAAATTTGTAGATTTTACTAATTAGTTTTTCTCCGAAATCTAGCAAAATAATATCTAATTCCTGCTTTTCCTTACATATCTGATATTTTTTTGTGTATTCTTTGTGTCTGGATTGGATCTGCGTAAATGTCCACCAATCAATTTCCTTATTTAGCTCAAGTTCTAATTGTTGTTTCAATTTAAGTTTCCCTTGATGATCAATTAATTCTTTATATCTTGGGGTCTAATAAATTTGGATGTTTTAATGCTTCTACCGGAGAAAGCCATAATGGAATGTTAGTATAATGTTGTTTTTTGATTTTCAGCCAGATTAGTAATAAAGCATGCCTGAGTGTATGCCTTTTAAAATATGTATGAGACTTATATTTTTCTTCCCATAAAAAGGAATGCCATCCCGCTTGCAAATCATGGCCTTCTATAGAAAATATCCTATTATTGTTTAATTCCATCCCTTCCTTAATCCAAACTATTCCTGCTGCTTGGTAATGAAGTTCCCAGTCAGGGAGTGCTGTTCCTCCTCTTTCCTTAGCATCTTGCAGCAATTTGAGTTTTATTCTGGGTCTTTTTCCCTGCCAGATACATTTGGATGTGATCTTATTTAAATCCACAACAAAAAATTTCCCTAAATTAATTGGAACCACCTGGAATAAATACAACAATTTTGGTAATATATTCATTTTTATGATAGAAATTCTGCCCATTAATGAAATTTGCATTTTTTTCCAATTGACCAAATCTTTTTTTAACTGAATAATTAATTTATCATAGTTATATTCTTTTATGGAGGAGGTTCTTGATGATAGCCAAACACCTAGATATTTAACTTTGTTGGTCACTTGAATTTGGGCCCTATTTTCCAATTCATTCTGTTGAGTTTTTGTCAAGTTTTGAACTATTAGTTTAGACTTGTTCTTATTTATCTTTAACCCTGCCACCTCTCCGTACTCTTCTATCTTCTCAAAAAGTTTCGGTAATGATTCTAGGGGCTCTTCTGCTATGAGAACTAAATCATCAGCGAAGGCTTGAGTTTTATACTCTTCTTGTCTTACTTTTAATCCTTTTATATCTTGGTCCTCCCTAATTTTTTTTAACAAAATCTCCAACGATAAAATGTACAATAGAGGAGATAATGGGCACCCTTGTCTTACTCCTTTTGTTATGTTGATTTGATTGGTCATCTCCTCATTAATAATTACCTTCGCCGTTTGTTTGGTGTACAATTTCCCTATGATATTTTCCAGATTTAATAAAAACATTTTTAAGGCGCGGCAAAAAGTATGCAGGTCCTGTAACCTCCTTATCTCAGGGGGGAGCTCGTTCCAGATTGTAGGTGCCCCCACAGAGAAGGGTCTCCCCCTGGGGGCCACCAGTTGACACTGTTTGACTGACGGCACCCTGAGGAGCCCCCCTCTATGGGAGCGGACTGGTCAGTGAGAGGCTGTTTGTAGCAGAAGGCGGTCCCGAAGATACCCTGGTCCTAAGCCATGGAGCACTTTGAAGATGGTAACCAAAACCTTGAAGCGCACCCGGAAGACCACCAGGAGCCAGTGCAGCTCGCGCAGGAGGGGGGTCACATGGGAGCGCCACATCGCTCCCATCACCACCCATGCGGCCGTATTCTGGACCAGTTGGAGCCTCCGGGTGCTCCTCAAGGGGAGCCCCATGTAGAGAGCATTACAGTAGTCCAGGCATGAGGTGACAAGGGCATAAGTGACCATGTGTAATGAATCCTGATCTAGAAAGGGACGCAATTGGAGGAATCAGGCGAACCTGATAGAAACTCCTCCCGGACACGGCCGTCATATGCCCTTCTAAAGACAGCCATGAATCCAGGAGGACGCCCAAGTTGCAAGCCCCATCCATGGGGGCTAATGACTCGCCCCCAATAGTCAGAGATGGCGCCAGCAGACTATATCGGGATGTCGGAAACTATAGCCACTTGGTCTTGGAAGGGTTGAGCTTGAGTCTGTTCCTCCCCATCCTCCCCGTTTCTTTCTATGGTACTGATAGCATTAGTTTGCTGTTAATTTTCCATAGTTTTTCCCATTTGTTTAGTTCTATATGGTATCCGAAATTCATCGCCCAGATAATCATATTTTCCTTGACTATCTCCTCCTCTAATTTATATGCCAGTAAGAAGTTATAGATTTCTGTTATTACTTTCTCATTGAGGCCCAATAAGATTTTGTCCAGTTGGTTTAGTTCTTTTTGGATTCCAAATTTCTCCATATCTGTTTTGTGTCTGGATTTTAATTGTAAGTAATGGCCACCAATCCATTTCAAGACCTTGAGTTCTTAAGTGTTCTATTGTTTTTAATTTTCCTTCTTCATTTAAGAGATCCTGGTATGTTTTCATTTTATTTGTGTCCATTGTATTTGGATAGCTTTGTGCTTCCATTGTAGAGATCCAATGTGGTATCTTATCATAGTGAATCTTTCTAATTTTGTTCCAGGTTTTGATCAGGGTATTTACTCACAATATGTCTACAGAATTGTTCTTGTTTTGTGGGTTTGTCTTCCCATAGGTATGCATGCCATCCCTTTATCAAGTCGAAACCTTCCAATGTTAATGTTCGTCTGTTCTTCAATGCAATCCAATCCTTTATCCATGTTAATGCTGACGCTTTATAATAAATCTGCAAATCAGGAAGTCCCATTCCTCCTCTATCTCGTTTATCCTGTAAGTGCTTTAATTTGATTCTTGCCTTTTTTTTTTCTGCCATATGTATTCTAGTATCATCCTGTCCAAATCTTTAAAGTATGTTCTGACCGGGTTTATTGAAATCACCCTGAATAGGTACAGCACTCTTGGTAAAATATTCATTTTGATAGTGGCAATTTTACCTAAAAAAGATAACTGGAGTTTTGTCCACTTTTCCAAGTCTTTTTCTACTTGTTTAGCCAGTTTAGTATAATTGTCTTCCTTCAGCGTTGATATTTTGTTGGTGAGCCACACTCCTAGGTCTTTAACCTCTTTTGTTGTTTACATTCCTAGCATATTTTCCAACCCTTTTTCTTGGTGTTTGGTGAGATTCTTTGTTAAAATTTTAGTTTTTTGTTTGTTGATTTTCAAGCTGTCCACTTCTTCATATTGCTGTATTTTAGTCAGTAATTTTAGTACTGATTGTAGCAGTTTTTCTAAGATAAGTACTATGTCATCGGCGAAGGCTTGCATGATACTCCTGATTTTTTATTTTTATTCTCATTATTTCTGTATCTTTTCTGATTTCTTCTAATAGTATTTCCAAGGTTAATATAAACAATATGGGGAATAGGGGGCAGCCTTGTCTCACCTCTCTTTTTATGTCAAATTGTCCTGTTGTCTAACCATTAATTAATATTTTTGCGGTTTGGGTACCGTATATCCTTTTAATCAACTTTACAAATCTTTCTCCAAATTTCATCTTTTCCAGTTGTGCAATGAGGAATGTCCAATTAAGGTTATCAAACGCTTTTTGTGCATCCAGGAAGATTAAGGCTAGCTGTTTGTCCAGTCTTTGCTCGTAGAATTCAAGGGTGTCCATAATTGTTCTTGTGTTATTTTGGATTTGTCGTCTGGGGATGAAGCCATTTTGGCCTCCATTTTGGTCAGGATATTATAGTATTTGATAAAGGTTTTCAGTCTCTGTGTTATGATGGATGTATATAGTTTGTAATCTACATTGAGGAGGGAGATTTGTCTGTAATTTTTGATTTCAGCGGGGTCCGAATCTTGTTTTGGAATTAATGTGATTATTGTCTCCTTCCATAATTGCGGGGTTGCAGCTTCCAAAAGTGCTTTGTTGAATACTTTAATTCTTATTACTTAGTGCACGTTTCATCCATCAATACTATCAACCTCTGAGGAAATAGATCTGCCAGAGAAAGAGGAGATTCATCTATCTGTGTCTCTTTGATAGAGTAGAAGCGATCAAATAAGTCTGAATGAACATATCTGAAGCACAAAGCAGAGAGGTTAAGGCAAGGATAATGTACACATAAACAAAACAGCAACATTCCTGGATAACATGTCTATTGATCTTCTGTGGGTTCCATTATAAAGTAGGGGAGAAAACAGGCATCAATCTCAAATTGAAAGACACATTACTCGTAGAATTGCATAGTGAATGGGTAGCTGGAATTGAACTAATCCCCATCATTGGCTAATCTATCCTAGAATCATTATAAATGCAGCATGATTTGCTTGAATGAATGAATTCTTAAACAACGATTCTTGATTTCAGATGTTGCTCACTGTGAACCCTGCCCAGAAGACCAATATCCCAACAAGGACAAGGACCAATGCATTGCCAAGAAGATCCACTTCCTTGCCTATCAAGACACCATGGGATACACCTTAGTTTCTCTCACTCTTTTTCTCTCTGTGAGCACATGTGCAGTCCTGGTGATTTTCTATAAACATCATGACACACCGATTGTTAAGGCCAACAACAGAGAACTCACCTACATCCTCCTGGTCTCCCTCCTGCTCTGCTTTCTCTGCTCCTTCCTCTTCATTGGTCAACCTGGGAAGCTCACCTGTCTCTTCCAACAATCTGCCTTTGCCATTCTCTTTTCCCTTGCAGTTTCCTCTGTGTTGGCAAAAACTGTCATGGTGGTTCTGGCCTTCATGGCCACCAAGCCAGGGAACAAGGCAAGGAAACTCTTAGGAAAACCACTGACCAACTCCATTGTCATAGCCTGTCCTTTGGTCCAAGCATTTCTTTGTGCCACCTGGCTGGGAACCTCTCCTCCATTTCTCAACTTGGACTTCCACTCCTTGTTTGGAGAGACCATTTTGGAATGTAAGGAAGGTTCAGCTTTAATGTTTTACATGGTCCTCACCTATCTAGCTTTTTTGGCCTTCATCAGTTTCACAGTGGCCTTTCTGGCTAGGAAATTACCTGATAGTTTTAATGAAGCCAAGTTCATTACTTTTAGCATGCTGGTCTTTTGCAGTGTCTGGGTCTCCTTCCTCCCCACCTACCTGAGCACCAAAGGGAAGTCCATGGTGGCTGTGGAGATCTTCTCGATTTTGGCTTCTGGAGCTGCTCTCTTGGCCTGTATTTTTTTCCCCAAATGCTACATTATTCTACTGAGGCCGGATCTGAATTGTAGAGAAAATATAGTAAGAAACAAGAATGTGTAACTAATGCCGGGATCTGCTTTTTATATTTATATTTCTCTTTGTGGCATGTTTAGAATATGATGATTTCTAAAAAAGAATAATGTCTTCAAAGAGGAATTTCTCCATTAAAAAATTCCTTATCAAATGCCACAATTGGTTAGAATTTACCTGTGGTCAATAGCAATCAACCAGCCTTTTGTTTGTCATGCCTTCAAAATATCCTCGTGTTGTCCAGTGCCTAATGTCGATGGAAAACTAGTTATTAAAGATGTATTCATTATTTCAAGGAGGACATTTTCTCATTCCATTCTTTTTAATTTAATTATTTTTTAAAAATAGTTTTTTAGAGTTGGAATTAGTGTTTTTAGACCTATATGGTTGTTTCCTTAGATGTCTGAGGCTTTATAGAGTTCTCTACCAGTATTCAGTTATTTTTAATAACATCTCCCTTTCCATAAAATGGCCGCTCATGTGGGAAATAGAAACAATGGAGGAATGTGTGCTAACTGGCCCATAAAATAGCAATTCTCTGGCTTTCAATAAGCTTTATCAACATTTCTATGGCAACGTAACTGATATACTTTTTTATTAAGAGAATATTTCTCTGTTGAAGATAGTAACAGTAGAAGAGTGGCAACATAATTGATAGTTTGTTAATTATGAATAGGTATGATTACACCACCTTATGCATAAATCATTTTCTCCTTCTTTCTCAGATGTATAAATATGAGTGCAATCTTTGGTCTTCAAGAGTTCCTCCCACTATTCTCTGGAGAAAATTTACCCCGGGCACACTCTTTTTTTTTTTTTATTGAAAAAGTTTTACATTACAAAGAAATTTTTTTTATAAAAAAAAACCCTTTCTCCCCCCACCCCCCCCTACCCCCTCCCCCCCTCCCCATCCCCCCCCCTTGACTTCCGCTATTAGACAAACATTAACAAACCAAATTTATCCAGTTTTCAAGGTGAGATCCAGCTAATAAACTAAAACTATAACATTATTTTGTATAATAATAATAATAATCAACTTTAAAAAAGAAACTGTTAACAATATTTTTGTTGATAAAAAAGAAACTAATAATTACCATTTAATTTAAAATATCATATGAGTAATAATAATATATAACCTTATATAACATTAACTCTACTTCACCCTTTTTTTCATCTATCATAATCTAAATCAAACATTATGCTTATAACATTTTAGAAATAGAAGTTATCAAATTCAATACATTTTTCTTTTAAGTTACTTAAGTGTATAAAATATATCTTCAAGTAAATACTAACTGAAATTTCTTGCTTTGATATTTAGGCTTCATATATTCCACCCATTTCACCCACTCCTTAGCAAAGGCTTCGTGAGTCTTATCTTTTAAATATGCAGAGATTTTAGCCATCTCTACAAAATTAGACATCTTCAATACCCACTCCTCTATCGTGGGTACTTTATCCTTCTTCCAATTTTGGCCAATCAGTAATCTAGCTGCAGTAATCATGTGTAAAATCAGTCTGGTATCAGTTAATGAGCACCCTTTAACTATTCCCAACAAAAAAAGCTGAGGTGAGAAATCAAGCTTCCGCTTCAAAATGTTCTGCATTACCCACCAAAGTTTGATCCAAAATGCTTTCAATTTTCTGCACGTTCACCAAATATGAAAATATGTTGCATCCAAACACTCACACCTCCAACATTTAGGCTGAACATTTGGATACATACATGATAACTTTTTAGGGTCAAGATGCCACCTATAAAACATCTTGTAAAAATTTTCCCTCAAATTCTGTGCTTGTGTAAATTTAACATTCTGGACCCAAATCTTCTCCCAAGTCTCCAACATTACTGGTTCTTCAAAATTCTGTGCCCATTTTATCATGCAATCTTTAACTAATTCACCCTCTGAGTCCCTCTCTAACAACAAACTATACACACGTTTAATATGCATCGGCCCTTTACATTTTATCTGGGTCACCAAATCTTCTTCATGTAGCATTAGTCCAATTTTCTGATCTTCTCTCCATCTTGCTTGAAGTTGAAGATACTGCAACCAAGTTAGATTCACTCCTTGTTCCAACAGAATGTTCAAAGGTTTCAAACTCCATCTGCCCCCATCATTAAAGAGTATCTCTTTGTATAACAACCCCCCGAGTGACTTAATATTTGGCAAAATCTGCCCAAGATCCAACCACAAAGGTATTTTGTAATCCAATTGGAGTTGGTGCTTCTTCCAAACTCTCATCAAAGCATGTCTTAAAATATGACTGTTAAATACACTGTCCCTCTTTTCTTCATAAAGTAAGTATGCATGCCATCCATATTGCAGATCGTGGCCTTCTATATTCAAAATTTCTCTTTTAGTTGTTCCAATCCAGTCTCCAACTTGTATCAAGACTGCCGCCTCATAATATAGACGTAGGTTAGGAACTTTTAGGCCCCCTCTTTCACGAACATCTTGCATGATTTTAAGTTTGACTCTTGGTTTTTTCCCATTCCAAATAAATTTATTTAAACCTGCTTGCCAGTCCATCAAAAACTTATCATTTTTAAGCACCGGAATCATTTGAAACAGAAACAGAAATCTAGATAGAACATTCATCTTCACAACTGCTATTCTACCAAGCAAAGACAGTTGCAGCTTCTTCCATTTTTCAAGATCCTTTTGAATCTTATGCCATAGTTCTTCATAATTATTTTGAATAAGTTTTCTATTGGATGCTGCAACTTGTATCCCTAGATATTTCACCTTCGTAACTATTTCAAAGCCTGCCACCCTTTCAAGTTCTTTCCTTTGTGGTTCCAACATATTTTTAACTATCATCTTAGTCTTTCTCTGGTTCAGGCTAAAACCTGAAACCAGACCATATGCCTTTATAATTTTATTCATCTGGATGATTGAGTCCAAAGGTCGTGTAAGGGTAACAACCAGATCATCTGCGAATGCCTTTGTTCGGTAATCTTTTTGCCTTACAACTATTCCATTCATTTTGTCCGAGTCCCGTAGAGCGTTCAGCAGCACTTCTAGCGTCAAAATAAACAATAATGGAGATAATGGGCAACCTTGTCTTGTTCCTTTCTGTATGTTAAAAGTGGCAGTTAAGGTACCATTAATAATAATTTGTGCCTGCTGTTCCTGATAAATTGCAGAAATTGCTTGTATAAATTGCTCCCCAAAATCCATTTTGTGCAAAGTCTTTTTTAGAAAATCCCAGTTGACTCAATCAAAGGCCTTCTCCGCATCCAAAAACACCAACACCGCAGAAGTCTGCTTCTTTTTCTCAAGATGTTCCAACAAATCTATGAGTTGCCTAACATTATCCTTCATGTGTCTACCTTCTATAAAACCTGCTTGGTCCTCATGAATCACATCTTGAATAACTGGCATCAGTCTGTTGGCTAATACTTTGGCATAGATTTTATAATCCGTGTTCAGGAGAGAAATTGGTCGAAAATTTTCAGGTTTTAAAGATTCTTCTTCTTTGGGTATCAATGAAATGAACGCTGTCTTCCATGAGGGGGGTATCTTACCCCCCCGTTGAATATTACAAAACAAATCCTTGAGATGCTCAACCAATTCCATTTGTAAAGTCTTATAGTATACTGCTGTCAAACCATCTGTCCCAGGAGCTTTAGATACTTTCAATTGTTTAATTGCATATAAAATCTCTTCCGATGTTATGGGTCGGTTCAGTCTTTCACTTTGTGTATTTGAAATTTTTGTAACTCTCATTTTCTGCAGATAATCCTCAATAGAGTCCTCTTTAATTTTGTCAGCTTGATACAGTTTAGAATAATAAGCTAAAAAAGCTTGATGTATTAAATTCTGTTGATATACTTGTTTCCCATTAAGCTCAATAGAATTTATTATACGAGAACTTTGTTGTTTCCTCAACGTATAAGCCAACCATCTGCCAGGCTTATTAGCATTACAAAAAGTATTATGTTTAGCGTACTGCAGATTAGTTGTTGTTTGGTCAGCAATCAAGGTTTGAAATTGATCTTTCAAAAGTTTTATCGTTAATTGTACTTTCTCATCAGCTGGGTTTTTAATCAACAAATGCTCTTTCTCCTTGATCTCTGCTTCCAGTTCTATTCTTGACTTCTGACGTATACGTCTGTATTTAGAATTCATATAAATCAGTACACCCCTCATATAAGCCTTACTTGCATCCCATACAATCTCAATCGGTGTACCTTTGTTTAGATTAACATCAAAAAATTCTTTAACATGTTTCTTAAGGTCCATAATGTTCTTTTCATATCTAAATAAGTTTTCATTCATACGCCAAGATCTCCTTTCTCTTTTACCCAAATTTATCTCCATCCACACCGGACTATGATCCGACAGTGTTCTAGGAAAATTTTTTGTCTTAGTCACCATTGTAAGTAGATTAGTAGTAACCAGCACAAAGTCAATTCTTGAAAAAGATTTATGTCTATCTGAAAAGAAAGTAAAGTCCAATTCCTTAGGATGATAAATTCTCCATACATCCTTCAAGTCCATTTCTTTTTTCAAAGCAAAAAATGTCGATGGTAGCTTATTCCCTTTTTTGGCTGTCGTCTTTTTATCAAGCGTTACATCAATCACCCCATTCCAGTCGCCCATAATCATGAAAGACATGTAATCCCACTGCAATATCTTATTATTCAGCAGCTTATAAAAAGTTTCCTGTTGCTGATTCGGGGCGTAAATGCCAATTAAAAGTATCGAAGCGTTCTGTATATTTATTTCCACAGCAAGATATCTCCCGTCCACATCCGCTTCTATCAATTTAGCTGGTATTTTATTAGAAATATAAAAGACAAGTCCATTCCTTTTCACAAGACTAGAAGATATAAAATATGATCCAAGTTTTGAAGTTAAAAACTTTTGATCCTGGGATCTAATGTGAGTTTCTTGCAGACAAACAACGTCATTTTTATGCTGCTTTAAATAATAAAATATTTTCCTTCTTTTCTGAGATGAGTTCAAACCATTGACATTCCATGATAGAAATTTAAGTGTCATTCTGAGAATGAAGGAAGCCCTTTAAGCATTTCACGAAGAGTTTCTCCGACAGCAGAAGTCTTCGGTCTTGCCCCTCCCATGGCTTCAGAATGTGGCTTCCCTTTAGTACCATGCTCTTCCTGTTGTGGTTTTGGCCCCTGGCATTTCTCTAATCTTTGCTTTTCCGCGGCACGGGTTATACGCTGTTCTCTTGGCTCTTGCATCAGTAAATCCAGATCCGGCTCCACCTCTCTTGTGGCTCTAGTTTGCTTTGGTTTGGCTTCCAAAAGTTCTATTAGCGAATCCTCTGCAACACCTCCTACCGCACCTAAGGTTTCCTCCCTTATTGGTTCTTGACATGCCTGACCTTCTTTTAACAAGATTACCTCTTGACTGCCCTCTTCAGGCCTCTTTTCAGCTGGAATATCTTCAAAGGGCAAAAGTGTTGAGGAGAGAGGTGGTGTTGGAATTTTTTTAAGAACATTATTGTAGAATTGTTCCGCCTTTTCCACAGAGTTAATACGATATCTCACATCCTCATGCCGTAAAATAATACCAACAGGGGCATCCCATCTAAATGGAATCTGGCGCTTTTTCTACAAGAAAAGCAAAATCTTTCCGATCTCTTAGCATTTTTGGTGGCAGCTCTTTATACACACCAATCTGATTGCCCTCATGTTGAACGGTCATATGGAACGAGCTAAACAAAATGTCATTTCTCAGTCTTCTCTCAGTAAAATAAATCACAACATCTCTTGGTAGATTTCTCTGTTTCACTATGCGTGAGTTGACTCTGTACAGCTTGTCAATCCTGTTATCGATCACTTCAGGTTCACATTTTAAAATCCTAGCCAGCACTTCCACACATGTTGCCCTTAAATTCTCTCTATTATTCTCACGCAGACCCCGCAATCTTATAGCATATTCCATGTTCCGATATTGTATCATTGTGATCTCATCCTCCAAACGTTGGTTCTGGGCCACCACCTTAACAATCTGTTCCTTTGCTTCTTTCTTGTTAACTGCCACTTCTGTATTTAAATCTTCCACT